>JAJUPC010000377.1:0-360232 GCA_023614405.1 Avena insularis
GGTGTGCTGCTTCATACGACTACTCTTGTGCATCATCAGTGCAAGCCTTGAACACCAAGCGCCACATCGACCACTCGAGCCTGAACCGTAGTCCTACACGCCTGGCAGACTCCCACCGGAGTGTCCGCCGGGATCCAGGTAGTGTCGCTTGGAGCCGGAGTGTCAGCCTGCCGAACCACGGCGAGTGTCCGGGCGTGGACATTGGAAGGTCAGTCGGACACTTCGTACACCCACCAGTGTGGCCACCCCGGACTGCTCCATTTAAAGTAATGGAGCCCTGAGCCTAATGAGCCCTATGGCCTTCCCTCTACTTACTAGAACTCTACTTTAATGCCCTAGAGTGCCCCTGAACATGGTTGGCCTATATATGTCCCCACCTCCATGTAAACCCTAGGCATGATATTCCAGAATTAGTGAAACCCCTTTGTGGATCTATCTAATTCTTGCCTCATGCTCCTTGACTAAGAACTTTCCAATATCTAAACCTTGTTGGGTTTTGCATCCTTTCACCGTTGTACAAGGCCTGAGCATTGGTGTCCCTTGCCTGGGCGTGCAGTCCTCACAGGAGTCTCCCACTCATTGCTTTTGGTTAGAGAGAGTCCTCATGGGCGCTGATCTGGGGATTGGGACCAGGTCCACCGCCAGCTGAGCTATTGAGTGTGTCTCGTGGTTTTGCATGTATTGTGTTCATCGTGTTCTTCGCGTCCGTGTGTTGACTTCCTCTCTCCCGGACCCCATCCTCCGATTTGAGAATCGTAGAAAGGTCAGTACCCTAGAATCATTTGCCCTCAGCAGAACACGTCGTGCTTTCATTGGATCCTTGTGGTCTCTGAAGGCACACAGCCATTATTCTGGTTGTATTAGTAAAAAGAACACATCACCAGTAACATGGTGAATCATATGTGGTATGTAAACCACATTTATTGACTACGATGGATCTGTAATATGTATGAAAGAACACATGGAAATGACTACGTTGTTAGTAAAAAAGTACACTTTAAGCCCAACCTTTGGTGGATCCATATGTGGTATGTGAAAAAGAACACATCGTTGACCTTTGGTTGTTGTTAGTAAAGAACACATCTGATCCACCTTTGGTGGATCCATCGTTGGATTGTGAAAGAGCACACATGCAATGACACTATTGGATTCCATATGGTGGTATGTGAAAACCACACACATGCCAATGACTCCAGTTATTTGTTAGTAAAAGAACACATGTAGCGACACTGGTGAATCCATGTGGTCTCGAAACCGCACATTTCAATGACCTTTAATTGGATCCATATGTGGCATGTGAAAAGAACGGGTCATGAAAGACTCTAGTTGTTGTTGAAAAAAGAACACACATGCAATGACTTGAATGTAAGATCCATAGGTGGATTGTGAAAAGAACACACATCTTGATATTGGTGGATCCATATGTGGTATGTGAAAAGAACACATGCAATGACTCTGGTTGTGGTTAATAAAAAAGAACACACATGCAATAACACTGGTGGATCCATATGTGGTATGAGAAAAAACACACACACATTTCAGCTGACTACGGTGGATCTATATGTGGTATGTGAAAAGAAGAACACACATGAAATGAGTTGTTGTTAGTAAAAAAAGCACACATGTAAACCTTGGTGGATCCATATGTGGTATGTGAAAGAACACACATCTGTGTGCTTTGGTTGTTGTTAGTAAAAGAACACTTACACATCTGATGACTTTGGTGGACCATGTGTGCATGGTCTCTGAAAGAACATACATTTCAATATTTCTGGTTGTCGTTAGTAAAAAAGAACACACATTTAATGACCTTTGGTGGATCCGTAGCCCTTGGTCTACGAAGAAAAAAACACGTACAATGACTACGGTTGTTGTTAGTAAAAGAAGAAACACATCTTGATGACCTTTTGAGTGGATCCATGGGTGGATTGAAAAAGAACACACAATACCTGATAAATGGTGGATCCATATGTAGTGCGATGAAAAGAACACACATGTCAATGACTCTGGTTGTTGTTAGTAAAAGACACACATGCAATGACTTAACTGTGGTGGTCCAAGTAGGTGTGGATTATTGAAAAGAGCACACATGCAATGACCTTTGAGTAGATCCATATGTGGTATGTGGAAAAGCATACAGCCAATGACTCGATTGTTGTTAGTAAAAGAACACACTTATATATGTAATAACCTTTGAGCAGATCCATATGTAGTCTCTAAAAGAAACACACATTTCAATGACTTCCAGTGAATCCCTTATGTGGCATGTGAAAAACGATCATAGAAATGACTTCATTGTATTAGTAAAAAAGAACACACATCACTTTCGAAAACATGGCGAGAAACCAGCGAATTAATAGAAGCACCATCTGGTACCAGTGTAAAGCCCTGACGGAGTGTCCCGGCCGAACCAGACCCAGTGTCGGCCAGTTAGACTAGAGTGTCCAGTATGCGCGGTTTTTGACAATTTGCATCATTTTTGCATTGGCTAATCTCTCCTTTGTTTGCGCTGGTGTCCGGTATGCGTCTTGACAACTACCGACAAGCTTCCGCATCATCAACACCGGCGCTCATCGACACCCACGGCCCACGAGCATCAAGTACCTTTACGTTGGCTAATTTCCTCTTGTTTGTTTGTGTCGTTAATGCGTGTTATCAACTAACAACAGCTTCGCGCCAATGACCCCCGTGCTCGCCGACACCCGCGACCCCGAACATCATCCCCACTTTCCAAGGCGTAGTTCATCATCAAAAATGGTACGCTTCTCGAGTCACCTTGTTAACCCCTATCTTCCTTTGTGTGTACCTATCCTATGAAATTGGCACATGTTGTGTTCTTGAGCATTATGCATTTGTCAGCGGATGGTGAGGAGTTAAAGAGAAATATCATGTGTGACTTGGTAGCACCAAGGGAGCACAAGAACTGAGAAAAGAAAAGAAAAATAGTCTCCCATTGCCAAAGAGTCTCAGAAACGTAAGCAAGGAAAAGAGAAAGCGCCAAAGGCAAATGCACACAAATCAAATTTGCTCACTTTTCTTCTTTGCAAGCAGTACCGGTCTCTCCTTGCATTAGCATGACAAGCGAAGCTTAGTCTTTGTTAGGAGATTTTTGTTTTGCTCATTTTCATGAGTCGTGTCGATCAACTTTTCTCCGTGTGTGTGTATATAGTGGTGGGCTAAAAGTCACCCTTTTGAGTTGTTGACCTTAAGCCTTTGATTTGAGTTTGTTTGATTTTACCCACTTTTTATATCCCTTTTCTTTTGGTTGGTTGTTTGGCATTCCCTGATCCTAACCTACCACCAACAAGCTTTTTGAGGTAGTTCTTTCTTTAGTGTGAGGATTTTCTTTGCATTTCCACTTTTGGCTTATAGCTCTCACTTGTGGTTTTCTAGTTTGGTGGCGTCCCAAAGGTGAGTACAAAACTAACACCACCACTTCCATATCTGGTATGTGCTTTGCGTGGATGACGCAGTGAACCCGGAAGCCGACCACCTTCCCAAGAAGAAGATCAAGGACCGCGCCCATGGCGGCGCGCCAAAGTCACTTCATACTGTCAGCCGAAATTCGCGTGAAACGTTGTCGAGCCCTTGAGGCAGCGACAAGATGAACAATAATTTGGCGAGGCATAAGCCGAGATCCAGAACATCCGACAACGCTTCGATAAGCCTCGAAGGCAAATACAAGCGATGCTTCTGGCAAGCCACCAAAATGAAGTGGCGCTTCAATGCTCGAGTCAGGAACAAATGACAATCTTGATGCCTCTGACGAAAAGCCGAAGACGGCGTTCATGCTTCAAGCTCTTAGTTCTGGCGTGCGTCATGCACTCATAAAAGATCTACCTCCGCGATGCTCCAAAGATGCAATGATGCCCCGTGGTTGAAGATGGAACCTCTTGAGACTATGTACCCTCCCACAGGCATCGCCAACGTGCGACTATGATGGTGACCTCTCTTCAAGGACACGAGCAAGGCAAGGCGCACGTCATCACGCCAGGGACTGGTAGTCAAACAGGCAACCACAAGAGCATAAAGCATGACCGATGCGACCGTGCCACCATCGACCGGCGACACATACTTGACACAACAAGTGATGACTCAATTTGAGGAATCAGAAGCTGCGTCATCGGCGTGAAGCTCTCCAAGATCCTCCTCCTCGTCATCAATGTCCTTGAAGCGTCCACCACAGAAACACCATGGTCATCACCAGAAGCCTCCTCGCCTCAACAAAACTTGGGCGTCAAGTGATCTGAGTTGGCTGACGCCCTGCGATGAAGAGGCTCATGACCATGTTCTGTACGCGTGAGCCAAGTGGCATGCCCTAACCAACATCACCGGTGACCGAGGAGCAGCGACCTCCCTCTTGTCATCGACCCGATAAAGGCTCACGCCCCTAGCCACCATGAGGCCAATTTACCTCAACCGTCAGCAGCCCAGCGCCAAACGAGCAAGCTCCTCAACAACAACATATCAAGGAAAGCTGACTCCATAACAGAATAGCGAGAACCAAGTTCCACCTTCCCAACTACAAGATCATCAACAAGGTCACTAAGCTCGTCGAAATGACATAGCGATGAAGAAAACTTTTAGCAATCGAAAGTTCCTGATACTTACAGTTCTTGGATCAATGACCAGAAGAATACCTCTCATAGGCACTCAAAGTCGACAAGATCTTCCGCATGCACAACTATAACAACGAGAAGATGGTAAGCCATGGCCCCGGCAGGTTTGATGATTACATGCTTTGAATTTGGGAACAAGTTCAAGTGTATTGATGCAAGACAAGAGCACGTAATCCACAACAGCATGACATGAAAGGCTCATATGAGATCCACTTTGTCCCGTGCACTACGTGTGACCTCTTCAACAACCTTCAATAACCGTCCAAGGGACAAAGACCGTGGAAAGTACTTCAAGGAAATGGAACTGACTTGATTTGCGCCAACATTGATGAGCATGGAGAGAGAAAACAATGTACGTTCCTTATTGAGCAGATCACCCAATCAAGCGCATGTCGAGTTCAAACGCGCCACAACACCATGGTTGGAAAACGTGCACTTGCTCCATAACAAAATTTGGTAAGTCGCGAAGAGGATATCAAGTCACAACCAAACCCAAGGCATTACTTCACCTACAAAGCAAGCTTCAAGCGCTGCACCAACAACACCAATACCAAGCTCCTCAGCCTCAAGCCTTCCTTCAAGCCCACACTTCCTCAGGAAAAATTTACCCCCAAGTGGCAAGCCGAGCAAAGTGATACACCTTTCAGCGATTGAATGCTACAAGTGTGGAGGTAAGGACTGAAAGTCGACCCGAATGTGGAAACAAAGAGAGTCATGTTCATCCATGACAATGAGTGAAAGAGTACTTGAGTGAAGATGAGTTTGATGCCCGTGTCAAGAAGCAATGGCAAGGCAGCGAGTGGAAGATGATCAAGAACTCTCATGTGTGAACATGGCCTTGAAGTCCGTAAACATGTGCAAGGATCCTTGACACTCAAGCATAAGAGCATGAATGGCAGCCATATCTTCCAAACCACGGTAGGCATCAATAGCCGTCTATCAAGGTGATTATTGGCGGAGGTTGCCTGACCTTGCTAGCAGAGTTGTGTGAGAAGCTCGACCTCACCACTCCCTCCCATGAGCACCCCTACCACGTGCAATGGCTAAGTGACCAAGTCCCGTGAAGATCAAGCATCTAGTATAGGGTCTCCCCGCCCATATTGGTCCTTACAAAGATCTGATGGAGTGTGATGTATAGTTCCTATGACGGTCGCCACATAACTGTGATTGAACATGGCATTATGACAGAAATTGCTCCAACATGATGGAGTCGCAATGTATACACCTTCAAATAGCTCAACAAAACATGTGTTTGCAACCCGATGACTCTAGCCAAATAATTGCAGACGATGAAGGCTTTGTGAGGCGCAAACCCACAACACCTACTTGTGAGAGAAAGCGGTGAGAGAGAGAACCACCTCATAGTGAGTGAGAGCCACAAGCCAAATTCGAGTGGAAAAACTAAGAGTGTTCTCCTTGCCACCAAGAGAGTGAGATAAGCGGATGTTGAACAACCCATCCATCTTGCACTATGTCCTCCTTTGCAAGGGGCTGGCGCAAGGAACTAATGAATGTAAATGTTCCTGCATCTTTGATGAGTGTTTCGCGAGAATTCAAGGATGTGTTCCCGAAACTCCATGGACTACCTCCTCTTCCGCGGCATCGAACATCGCATTAACCTCATCGGTAGCACCGCACTTTCCAACGCGCGCTACCGCCCATGAACACGGAGGAGGCGAAGGAGATCGACGTCAAATCAACTCGTCTCAAGGTTTGATCCAAGTGCTTTAAGTCCAAGTCTTGGTACGTGATTCTTGTTCCAAAAGGCGGATGATACGTTAGTTGCCATGAATGCCGTCCAATCAATGCTATCACCGTGCGTTATCGACATCCCGCCTGCGCCTCGATGAGCATGCTTGATGGGTTTACGTGGAGCCACTGGCACCAAAAATTGATCTTATTAGTGGTTACCATCAAATCATGGTGAAGGTGATGAGTGGAAAGAAACACTTCAAAGACAAACTTGGTCTCTATGAATAGTTAGTTATGCCCTTTGGTTTATCTAATGCCCATCCACCTTCATCGCCTAATGAATCATATCTTTGCGTTCTCTCATTGGAAAAAGTGTTATTTATCTGTTGATGATATTCTTGTTTATAAATCACTTGAGACCATATAACTCATATGGGAAGTTTTGCAAATCCTTAGACATGAAAAGTTTTATGCTAATCTTCCCAAAGTGCACTTTTGCTAAAGACAAGTTGATTTTTCTTGGATTTGTCGTTTCTTGAAGGAATTGAAGTTGATGTCTCCAAGGTAAAGGACATACGATATTGGCCCATCCCAACAAATGTGAGTGAACTTTCAAGAAGTTTTTTTCATGGTTGGCCGGTTTCTATCGTCGCTTTGTGAAGACTTTTCAGCAATTGCTTGCCCCTTAATGAATTGACCAAAAGAATGTCGCCATTGTGAAATGAAACACAACAAAACTTTTTGATGAACTTAAAAAGGGCTCAGAAGCACCTCTCCTTGCGTTCTAGGATTTCACAAAACTTTTGAATGGTGTGTGATGCTAGTGGTATTGGCATTGGAGAGTCCTTATGAAAATGGGCGATCCTGGCCTACCATAGAGAGAAACTTGATGGTGCTCACCTTAACTATCCATTTATGACAAAGAGCTTTTTTGCCAGTTCGTGTCCTTCAAGTTTGGCAGCACTACCTTTACAGCCCAAGGAATTTATCATACGGTAGACCACGAGTCGTTAAAATATCTCAAAGGCCAAAAACCAACGAAGCGAGGCCACGCTAAGTGGGATGAGTTCATGGAGTCTTTCGTTACATTGTCAAGTATAAGAAGGAAAAGATAAAATATGAGTTATGGGCAGCTTTGTCTACCATAAACACACAAGAAACTCTTCTGAGACTTAAGAAATCAACATGTTTGGGTCTTGAGGAAATAAAATCTTTTATGCTTGAGCCAGTTGCTTTGAACCAATTTTTCGCTAAAGTGCTCCAATGACAAAAGGAGTTGATAGTTTCTATTTGCATAGGGCTTTCTTTTTTAAACAAAGCGAAGGCTATGCTGCATTAGAAATTGATAAGCTTCAACTCTTGCTTCTCCAAGAATCTCATGGTGGAGGCCTTATGGGTCACTTTGTTGTGACAAGACATTGGACATGCTCTCGATCACTACTTTTGGCCCAAGATGAGCGTGGCGGTGGGCGCTACATTCAACAATGCGACATGTGTTGACTAAATCCTTAATAACCCTTATGGTCTTTATATACCATTACTATTCTCGTACACCTTGGTCGGAACATTGGCATGGATTGCCTAGATCTAAACAGGTCATGATTCTATCATTTATTTGAAAATGGACGTTTTCCAAAATGGCACCTTCATATGCCATGCTATAAGACCGACGATGCTTCACATGTTACAAATCTGTTTTCGAGGAAATGCGTCCATCTTCACGATTATTGCACCAAGGACAGTAAATCTCCGGCCGTGACGTCAAATTCGCGGAAGCTACCTTGGAAGATCCCTCATAGCTGACTCGGCGTCGAAGCTCCTCTTTTTCATCGCATCAAGGATCCTCAAAGCTGATAATGAGCCGAAGTTGTCCGGCAAACCTCGGAACTCTGCGCCGTTGTGTTGATCAAAGAAAACCTGAAGGATTGGGAGGAATCATTCCACTTTGTCGAGGTTAAGCATACAATCGAGCCAAGCACTCAACAACCAAGATGAGTCCATTCACTTTGATGCGTCTGTGGTTTGAGCCCCTCGAGCACTCGACATCCTACCCTTTACCTCTCCATGGTATACAGAGAACATGGACATCGAAAGCAGCATAAGCTATGAAGAAACTTCATGAAGAGAAACAAGAGCTACTATCGAACAAAAGTCCTTGTAAGCTTCAAAGATTAAACTGTGAGGAGACCGAAGGGAGATGATCTTTGAAGAAGGTGACCTTGTGTGGATTTTACCTAAGAAAAGACGCTTCCCCAAGGAGCGTGTCCAAGCTCAAGCCAAGAGGAGATGGCCCCTTCAAGGTCCTCAAGAGAATCAACATAGCGCCTACATCGCGCCGACATACCAACCTCCAAGTACCTTTTTACAAGCAATACATTCAATGTCAGAGGACCTCTCACCCCCTACCATGGAGATGTTGAGATGATAACCATGAAGAGTCGAGGTGACTCTTTCCCAGGGGAGGTGATGCAGCCCTCTGAGACGCTCCTACATCCCCACATAACCAGTCCTCAAGTGGACCCATGACTCGTGCAGGCCAAAGTCCTACAAGCTAAGGTGAACCGCTCCTCTCCTCGTGCCAATTTTATACCTCCTTGGATGGCTCTACTTCCATCTCGACTACCCTATGCATCATGGTCTGGCTTGACACGTCACCAAGCACCCAAGTATGGAGACAAGGGCCGAGGCGTGAAGCGGGCAGCTGGGCTACTCGGACTGGAGATCTCCGGTCTGCGCCTGCCAGGAGTCTCCGGTGCAAAAGTCTCCGGCCTAAAGACAGGAGACCCCGGCCCTTCTCGATCGACCCCTGCCGGGACCTAGGACGCCAATATGAAGGCCCCTCCGGAGGATGATCCGGAGGCTACACCGGATTCTCCGGCCTAGACCGGAGTCTCCGGTCTGACCGTCGCTAGGCATGAAAAGGCCTTTGGGCCTTCGGCCTATGTACCCCTTAGTCCAGTCGAGGAACTTGTGCTGTTCTAAAGTACCCCTTGTTTTAAGTGGCTGGCCTATATATAGTGCCCCCACCTCCATTGTAAACCCTAGGCATGATGTGTGGAATTGAGTGGAAACCCCTTTGTGGATACGTCACAATTCTGCCTCATGCTCCTTGACCAGGCACCATCCCAAACCTCGTTGGAGTTCCATCGTGCCTCCAGCGTTCTACAAAGGCCCTTAGCGCCGGTGTCCCTTTGCCAAGATGTCAAAGATCTCACGAGTCTCTCCCCATATCGCCGTGCCGGTTAGAGAGTCCTCACCCGGCTGATCCTAGGGTTGCAGCCAGGACCCAGAATCACCCACGCCAGGCGTGAGCTATTGGTATCTTGGTTTTTGTGTGTGTGTGTTCTTCGTGTTCTTTGTAAATGCGTTAAGTATTCCATCTCCCTCCTTCCCCACTCCATCCTCGATTTGAAAAGGGAATCATGAAAGGTCAGGGCCCAACCTAGAGGTTTTCCCTCAATAGGATCCATAGGTGGATTGTGAAAAGAACACACACATCTGCAATGACTACTAGTGGATCCATATATGGTATGTGAAAAGAACACACATGCAATGACTCTGGTTGTTGTTAGTAACAAGAACACACATCTGATGACATGGTGGATCCATGTGTGGTCTCTGAGAGAAGAGGCTACACATTTCAATGACTCTAGGTGGATCATATGTGGTATGTGAAAAGAACACACATGCAGCCTTTGGTGACTACAGTTGTTGTTAGTAAAAAAGCACACATCTTGATGACTCTGGTGGATCCATGGGTGGATTGTGAAAAGAACTACACATGCAATGACCTTTGGTTGAAATTCCATGTGTAGTATTATGAAAAGAGCACACATGCAATGACCTGTTGAGGTGGATCCATGTGTGTGGTCTCTGAAGAAGAACACACATTTACCAATGACTCTGGTGGATCCATATGTGGTCTCTGAAGAAGACACACATTTCAGCTATGACTCTTTTAGTTGTTGTTAGGAAAAAGAACACACATCTGATGACAAACTTTGGTGGATCCATGTGGCCAGATCTCTGAAAGAACTACATTGTCAATGACTTTGGTGAGATCATATAATGGTGTCTCTGAGAAGAGAACACACATGCAATGACCTTTGGTGGATCCATTGTTGGATTAGTAAAAGAACACACATCTGATTACTGTGTATTTGGTGGATCACACATATGTGGATTTATGTAAAGAACACACATGCAATGACTCACGGTTGTTATTAGTAAAAGAACACACATAATAACCTCGATTGTTATTTAGTAAAGAACACATGCAGTGACTTAATTGGTGGATCCATGTGTGGTCTCTGAAAGCTACACACAATGACAGGTGGATCCCATATGGTATGTAGAGTGGTACACATGCAATGACTGACTGGTTGTTGTTAGTAAAAAGCGAATACACATGCAATGACACTGGTGGATCCATGTGGCATTCTGAAAGAACACACATGCAATGACTCACGGTTGTTGTTTATACAAAAATAACTGCGTCTTGATAACCTTTGAGTGGATCCATATGTGGTATGTGAAAAGAACACACATGTCGATGACTACGGTTGTTGTTAGTAAAAAGAACACACATGTGTGAACAACTTTGGAGTGGATCCATGTGGTCTCTGAAGAGAACACACATTTCAATGACCTTTGGTGGATCCATATGTGGTATGTAGAAAAGAAACGGTCACATGAAATGACTCTAGTTGTTGTTAGTAAAAGAACACACATGCAATGACATGGTGGATCCATGGTGGATTGTTGAAAAAGCACACATGCAATGACCTTTGGTGGATCCATATGTGGTATGTGAAAGAACACACATGCAATGACTCTAGTTGTTGTTAGTAAAAGAACACATGCAATGACATGGTGGATCCATGTGTGGTCTGTAAAGAACACACATTTCAATGACCTTTGGTGGATCCATATGTGGTATGTGAAAGAACACACATGAAATGACTCCGGTTGGATCCCTTGTTAGTAAAAGCACACATGCAATGACCTTTGGTGGATCCATGTGGATTGTGAAAAAAAAAAGAACACACGTGCAATACAGGTTGTTATTGAAGTAAAAAGAACACACATGCAAATACTTGGTGGATCCATGTGTGACTGAAGAGAACACACATTTCAATGACTCATGGTTGTTAGTAAAAAGAACACACATGCAATGACACTGGTGGATCCATATGTGGTCTGTGAAAGAACACACATGTAATGACTACAGTTGTTGTTAGTAAAAGAACACACATGCAATGACCTTTGGTGGATCCATGGGTGGATTCTGAAAAGAACACATATGCGATGACACTGGTGGATCCATATGTGGTATGTGAAAAGAACACACATGAAATGACTCTGGTTGTTAGTAAAAAAAGCACACATGCAATGACACTGGTGGATCCATGTGTGGTCTCTGAAGAGAACACACATTTCAATGACTTTCTGGTGGATCCATATGTGGTATGTGAAAAGAACACATGAAATGACTCCAGTTGTTGTTAGTAAAAGAAGCACATGCAATGACACTGGTGGATCCATAGGTGGATTGTGAAAAGAACACATGCAATGACTCCGGTTGTTGTTAGTAAAAAAGAACACACATGTATGACCTTTGGTGGATCCATGTGTGGTCTCTGCAGAGAACACACATTTCAATGACCTGGTGGATCCATATGTGGTATGTGAAAGAACACACATGAAATGACTCGAGTTGTTGTTAGTAAAAAGAACACACATGCAATGACTTGGTGGATCCATAGTGGATTGTGAAAAGAACACACATGCAATGACAATGGTGGATCATATGGTATGTGAAAAGAACACACATACAATGACTCTGGTTGTTGTTAGTAAAAGAACACACATGCAGTAACCTTTGGTGGATCCATGTGTGGTCTCTGAAGAGAACACACATTTCAATGACCTTTGGTGGATCCATATGTGGTATGTGAAGAGAACACACATGAAATGACTCAGGTTGTTGTTAGTAAAAGGAACACAAGTGCAATGACACTGGTGGATCCATAGGTGGATTGTGAAAGAACACACATGCAATGACACGGTGGATCCATATGTGGTATATGAAAAGAACACACATGCAATGACTCGGTTGTTGTTAGTAAAAAGAACACATGAATAACTCTGGTGGATCCATGTGTGGTCTCTGAAGAAGAACACACATTTCAATGACTTTGGTGGATCCATATGTGGTATGTGAAAAGAACACACATGAAATGACTACGGTTGTTGTTAGTAAAAGAACACACATGCAATGACAACTGGTGGATCCATATGTGGATTGTGAAAAGAACACACATGCAATGACTTAGTTGTTGTTAGTAAAAGAACACACATGCAATGACTTGGTGGATCCATATGTGGTCTCTGAAGAGAACACACATTTCAATAACTCTGGTTGTTGTTAGTAAAAGAACACATGCAATGACACTGGTGGATCCATGTGTGGTCTCTGAAAAGAACACACTGCAATGACTCTGTTGTTGTTGGTAAAAGAACACACATGCAACCTTTGGTGGATCCATGGGTGGATTGTGAAAAGAACACACATACAATGACTGGTGGATCCATATGTGGTATGTGAAAGAACACACATGAAATGACTCTAGTTGTTGTTAGTAAAAAGAACACACATGCAATGACCTTTGGTGGATCCATGTGTGGTCTCTGAAGAGAACACACATTTCAATGACTGGTGGATCCATATGTGGTATGTGAAAAGAACACACATGAAATGACTCTAGTTGTTGTTAGTAAAAGAACACACTTGCACATGACCTTTGGTGGATCCATGTGGATTGTGAAAAGAACCACATACAATGACTCAGGTTGTTGTTAGTAAAAGAACACACATTTAATGACTGGTGGATCCATGTGTGGTCTCGGAAGAGAACACACATTTCAATGACCTTGGTGGATCCATGTGTGGTATATGAAAATAACACATGCAATGACTCGGTTGTTGTTAGTAAAGAACACACATCTTGATGACTCCACTTGCTGCGATTGTTGTTAGTAAAAGGAACATGCAATGACCTTTGGTGGATCCATGGGTGGATTGTGAAAAGAACACACATATTGACCTTTGGTGGATCCATATGTGGTATGTGAAAAGAACACCACCCATACATGCAATGATCGGTTATTGTTAGTAAAAGAACACACATGCAATGACTTGGTGGATCCATGTGTGGTCTCTGAAGAGAACACACATTTCAATGACCTTTGGTGGATCCATATGTGGTATGTGAAAAGAACACACATGAAATGACTCTGGTTGTTGTTAGTAAAAAGAACACACATACAATGACAACTGGTGGATCCATAAATTGGATTATGAAAAGAACACATATGTGTGTTGGTGGATCCATATGTGGTATGTGAAAAGAACACACATGCAATGACAATGGTGGAATCCATGTTGTTAGTAAAAGAACACACATGCAATGAACGGTGGATCCATGTGTGGTCTCTGAAAAGAACACACATTTCAATGACGGTGGATCCATATGTGAGTATGTGAAAGAACGTTCATGAAATGTCTGGTTGTTGTTAGTAAAAGAAAAAAAAAAAAGAACACACATGCAATGACACTGGTGGATCCATGTGTGGTCTCTGAAGAGAACACACATGTGACTCGTTGTTGTTAGTAAAAAGAACACATGCAATGACCTTTGGTGGATCCATAGGTGGTGAAAAGAACATTTACACATGCAATGACTCTGGTTGTTGGGTGGATTAATAAAAACTTTATACAGCCAACCTTTGAGTAAGATCCATAGGTAGATTGTAAAAAGAACACACATGCAATGACAACTTGGTGGATCCATATATGGTATGGGAAAGAACACACATGCAATGACTCTGGTTGTTGTTAGTAAAAAGAAGACACAACAATGTTGGTGCGTCCATGTGTGGTCTCTGAAGAGCCACACATGCAATGACACTGGTGGATCCATGTGTGGATTGTGAAAGAACACACATGCAATGACAACTGGTGGATCCATATGGTATGTGAAAAGAACACACATGCAATGACTCTGGTTGTTGTTAGTAAAAGAACACACATGCAATGACCTGGTGGATCCATAGGTGGATTAATGAAAAGAACACATTTGATGACAATGACCTTTGTGGATCCATATGTGGTATGTGAAAAGAACACACATGCAATGACTCTGGTTGTTGTTAGTAAAAAGAACACACATGCAATGACATTGGTGGATCCATGTGGTCTCTGAAGAGAACACACATTCAATGACTCTGGTTGTTGTTAGTAAAAGAACACACATCTGACCACAGTGGATCCATGTAGTCTCTGAAGGCTACGCATGCAATGACTCTGGTTGTTGTTAGTAAAGCAATGACAACTGGTGGATCCATAGGTGGATTGTGAAAGAACACACATGCAATGACATGGTGGATCCATATGTGGTATGTGAAAAGAACACACATGCAATGACTCTTATTTGTTAGTAAAAAATACTTTGTCTGATGACTGTTGGTGGATCCATGTATGGTCTCTGAAGAGACTTTGTACACATGCAATGAGATCCATGTGGGCTGAAGAGGCTGCCGTACAGCCAGCACTTTGGTGGATCCATATGTGGTATGTGAAAAAAACACATGCAATGACTCTAGTTGTTGTTAGTAAAAGAACACACATGCAATATTTGGTGGATCCATGGGTGGATTGTGAAAAGAACACACATGCAATGACGGCTGGTTGTTGTTAAGTAAAAAGCGAATACACATACAGCCAACTGGTGGATCCATATGTGGTATCTGAAAGAACACACATGCAATGACTCTGGTTGTTGTTAGTAAAAGAACACACATGCAATGACACTGGTGGATCCATGTGTGGTCTCTGACATTTCTATTCAATGAGTACAGTTGTTGTTAGTAAAAGAACACATCGATGAAAGCTCTAGTTGTTGTTAGTAAAGGCACATGCAATGACAACGGTGGATCCATGTGTGGTCTCACGAAGAAGAAAACACATTTCAATGACTGGTGGATCCATATGTGGTATGTGAAAAGAACACACATGAAATGACTCTGGTTGTTGTTAGTAAAAAGAACACATGCAGTAACCTTGGTGGATCCATAGGTGGATGGGAAAAAAACAGTATCTGATGACCTTTGTTGGATCCATATGGTTGTGAAAGAACACACATGCAATGACTGGTTGTTGTTAGTAAAAAGAACACACATGCAATGACACGGTGGATCCATGTGTGGTCTCTAAAGAGAACACACATTTCAATGACTCTGGTTGTTGTTAGTAAAACACACATGCAATGACCTTTGGTGGATCCATGTGGTCTCTGAAGAGAACACATATGTCTGATGACTCTAGTTATTTAGTAAAAAAATTTGTCAATGACTCTAGTTTGTTGTTAGTAAAGAACACACATGCAATGACCTTTGGTGGATCCATGTGTGGATTGTGAAAAGAACACACATGCAATGACTTTGGTGGATCCATATGTGGTATGTGAAAAGAACACACATGCAATGACTCGGTTGTTGTTAGTAAAAGGCACACATGTCAATATTTGGTGGATCCATGTGTGGTCTACGAAGAAGAACACATTTCAATGATTGGTGGATCCATATGTGGTATATGAAAAGAACACACATGAAATGACTCAGTTGTTGTTAGTAAAAGAACACACATACAATGACTTGGTGGATCCATGTGTAAGATCTCAAAGGCTCCATCTGATGACTAGGTGGATTGAAAAGAACACATGCAATGACTCCATTTGTTGTTAGTAAAAGAACACATCTGATGCCTCAATTTATTATTGATAAAAGGCACTTACCTTATGCAATGACTTGGTGGAACCATGTGTGGTCTCTGAAAGAACACACATTCAATGACGCTGGTGGATCATATGTGGTATGTGAAAGAACACACATGAAATGACTCTAGTTGTTGTTAGTAAAAAGACACACATGCAATGACCTTTGGTGGATCCATGTGGATTCTGAAAAGAAAGACATGCAATGACTCTGGTGGATCCATATGTGGTATGTGAAAAGAACACACATGCAATGACTCTAGTTGTTGTTAGTAAAAGAACACACATGCATTGACAGCAGTGGATCCATGTGTGGTCTCTAAGAGAACACACATGCAATGACCTTTGGTGGATCCATATGTGGTATGTGAAAGAACACATGGAGTAAAGCACACATGCAATGACACTGGTGGATCCATGGGTGGATTGTGAAAAGAACACATGCAATGACTCGGTTGTTGTTAGTAAAAAAGAACACATGCAATGACAGGGTGGATCCATGTGTGGTCTCTGAAGAAGAACACACATTTCAATGACTCTGGTTGTTGTTAGTAAAAAACACACATGCAATGCACTAGTGGATCCATGTGTGGTCTCTGAAAGAACACACATGCAATGACTCTGGTTGTTGTTAGTAAAAGAACACACATGCAATGACCTTGGTGGATCCATATGTGGATTGTGAAAAGAACACACATATAATGACTACGGTTGTTGTTAGTAAAAGAGCACACATGCAATGACACTGGTGGATCCATGTGTGGTCTCAAGAAGAACACACATTTCAATGACTCTGGTTGTTGTTAGTAAAAAGAACACACATACAATGACCTTTGGTGGATCCATGTGTGGTATCTGAAAGAACACACATGCAATGACTCTGGTTGTTGTTAGTAAAAGAACACACATGCAATGACCTGGTGGATCCATGGGTGGTCTCGAAAAGAACACATTTCAATGACAATTGGTGGATCCATATGTGGTATGTGAAAAGAACACACATGCAATGACTCAGTTGTTGTTAGTAAAAAGAACACACATGCAATGACCTTTGGTGGATCCATGTGTGGTCTCTGAAAAGAACACACATGCAATGACTCAGTTGTTGTTAGTAAAAGAACACACATGCAGTGACCTTGGTGGATCCATAGGTGGATTGTGAAAGAACACACATGCAATGACAACTTTGGTGGATCCTTATGTGGTATGTGAAAAGAACACACATGCAATGACTCACAGGTTGTTGTTAGTAAAAAGAACACACATGCAATGACTTGGTGGATCCATGGGTGGATTCTGAAGAAGAACACACATGCAATGACAACTGGTGGATCCATATGTGGTATGTGAAAAGAACACACATGAATGACTCCGATTGTTGTTAGTAAAGAACACATGCAATGACTCTGGTGGATCCATATGTGGATTGTGAAAGAACACACATTTCAATGACCTTTGGTGGATCATATGTGGTATATGAAAACGAACACATGCAATGACTCACGGTTGTTGTTAGTAAAAGAACACACATGCAATGACACTGGTGGATCCATGTGGTTGTGAAAAGAACACACATGCAATGACATTTGGTGGATCCATATGTGGTATGTGAAAAGAACACACATGCAATGACTCGGTTGTTGTTAGTAAAAGAACACACATGCAATGACACTGGTGGATCCATGTGTGGTCTCTGAAGAGAATAGACATTTCAATGACCTTTGGTGGATCCATATGTGGTATGTGAAAAGAACACACATGAAATGACTACAGTTGTTGTTAGTAAAAAAGAACACATGCAATGACCTTTGGTGGATCCATAGGTGGTCTCGAAAAGAACACACATGTAATGACTGGTTGTTGTTAGTAAAAACACACATGCAATGATACTGGTGGATCCATGTGTGGTCTGTGAAAAGAACACACATTTCAATGACTCTGGTTGTTGTTAGTAAAAGAACACACATGCAATGACACTGGTGGATCCATGTGGTCTCTGAAGAGAACTACACATACAATGACTCTACATGTTGTTGGTAAAAGAACACACATGCAATGACACTGGTGGATCCATAGATTGGATTGTGAAAAGAACACACATGCAATGACTCTGGTTGTTGTTGGTAAAAACGATGACTTCCGGTGGATCCATATGTGGTATGTGAAAAGAACACACATTTCAATGACTCTGGTTGTTGTTAGTAAAGAACACACATGCAATGACATTTGGTGGATCCATGTGTGGATTCTCTGAAGAACACACATGCAATGGCCGGTGGATCCATATGTGGTATGTGAAATGAACACATGCAATGACTCCTAGTTGTTGTTAGTAAAAAGAACACACATGCAATGACGGTGGATCCATTGGTTTGTGAAAAGAACACACATTGCAATGACTCTGGTGGATCCATATGTGGTATGTGAAAGAACACACATTCAATGACTCTGGTTGTTGTTAGTAAAAAGAACACACATGCAATGACCTTTGGTGGATCCATGTGGTCTCACAAGAGAACACAGCATGCAATGACTCTGGTTGTTGTTAGTAAAAGAGCACACATGCAATGACCTTTGAACGGTGGATCCATAGGTGGTTGTGAAAAGAACACACATGCAATGACACTTTGGTGGATCCATATGTGGTATGTGAAAAGAACACACATGAAATGACTCAGGTTGTTGTTAGTAAAAGAACACACATGCAATGACACTGGTGGATCATGTGTGGTCTCACGAGAAGAACTACCTGTCACAGTATTTCTGAATTGTTATTAAAAAGAACACACATTTCAATGACATGGTGGATCCATATGTGGTATGTGAAAAGAACACCCATGAAATGACTCTAGTTGTTGTTAGTAAAAGAACACACATGCAATGACATGGTGGATCCATAGGTGGATTGTGAAAAGAACACACATGCAATGACTTTGGTGGATCCATATGTGGTATGTGAAAAGAACACACATGCAATGACTCTAGTTGTTGTTAGTAAAAGAACACACGTAATACAATGACACTTTGGTGGATCCATGTGTGGTCTCAAAAGAACACACATTTCAATGACACTGGTGGATCCATATGTGGTATGTGAAAAGAACACACATGCAATGACTTTGGTTGTTGTTGTAAAAAGAACACATGCAATGACAACGATGGATCCATATGTGGTATGTGAAAAGAACACACATGCAATGACTCGGTTGTTGTTAGTAAAAGAACACACATGCAATGACCTTGGTGGATCCATATGTGGTATGTGAAAAGAACACACATACAATGACTCTGGTTGTTGTTAGTAAAAAGAACACACATGCAATGACTCTGGTGGATCTATTTGTGGTCTCGAAGAGAACACAATGACTCTGGTTGTTGTTAGTAAAAAGAACACACATGCAATGACCTTTGGTGGATCCATGTGTGGTATGTGAAAAGAACACACATGCAATGACTCTATTGTTGTTAGTAAAAAGAACACACATGCAATGACCTTTGGTGGATCCATGGTGGATTGTGAAAAGAACACACATGCAATGACCTTTGGTGGATCCATATGTGGTATGTGAAAAGAACACATATGCAATGACTTAGGTTGTTGTTAGTTAAAAGAACACACATGCAATGACACTGGTGGATCCAAAGGTGGATTGTGAAAAGAACACACATGCAATGACACTGGTGGATCCATATGTGGTATGTGAAAAGAACACACATGCAATGACTCTGGTTGTTGTTAGTAAAGAACACACATGCACTGAAACTGCTGGATCCATGTGTGGTCTGTGAAAAAGAACACACATTTCAATGACACTGGTGGATCCATATGTGGTATGTGAAAAAGAACATGAAATGACTCAGTTGGATTGTTAGTCTCTAAAGAACACACATGCAATGACACCTTAATGGTGGATCCATAGGTGGATTAATGAAAAGAACACACATACAATGACACTGGTGGATCCATATGGTATGTGAAAGAACACACATGCAATGACTCTGGTTGTTGTTAGTAAAAAGAACACACATGCGATGACACTGGTGGATCCATGTGTGGTCTCTAAAGAAACACACATTTCAATGACTCTGGTGGATCCATATGTGGTATGTGAAAGAACACATGCAATGACTCTGGTTGTTGTTAGTAAAAGAACACACATGCAATGACACTGGTGGATCCATATGTGGTGTCTGAAAAGAACACACATGCAATGACACTCGTTTAGTGTTGTTAGTAAAAAGAACACACATACAATGACTTGGTGGATCCATATGTGGTATGTGAAAAGAACACACATGCAATGACTCTAGTTGTTGTTAGTAAAAGAACACACATGCAATGACACTGGTGGATCCATGTGTGGTCTCTGAAAGAACACACATGCAATGACCTTTGGTGGATCCATATGTGGTATGTGAAAAGAACACACATACAATGACTCTAGTTGTTGTTAGTAAAAGAACACACATGCAATGACCTTTGGTGGATCCATATGTGGTCTCTGAAAAGAACACACATTTCAATGACACTGGTGGATCCATATGTGGTATGTGAAAAGAACACACATGCAATGACTCTGGTTGTTGTTAGTAAAAAGAACACACATGCAATGACATTGGTGGATCCATATGTGTATGTAAGAACACACATACAATGACACTCAGTTGTTGTTAGTAAAAGAACACACATGCAATGACACGGTGGATCCATAGGTGGATTGTGAAGAGAACACAACACATGCCACTGGTGGATCCATATGTGGCATGTGAAAAGAACACACATACGATGACTCTGGTTGTTGTTAGTAACAAGAACACACATGCAATGACCTTTGGTGGATCCATGTGTGGATTCTGAAAAGAACACACATGCAATGACCTTTGGTGGATCCATATGTGGTATGTGAAAAGAACACACATGCAATGACTCAGTTGTTAGTAAAAAGAACACACATGCAATGACCTTTGGTGGATCCATGTGTGGTCTCTGAAAAGAACACACATTGCAATGACTGGTGGATCCATATGTGGTATGTGAAAAGAACGCACATGCAATGACTCTAGTTGTTGTTAGTAAAAAGAACACACATGCAATGACCTTTGGTGGATCCATGTGGTCTCTGAAGAGAACACACATGCAATGACTCCTTGGTGGATCCATATGTGGTATGTGAAAAGAACACACATGAAATGACTCTCAGTTGTTGTTAGTAAAAAGAACACACATCTGATGACTCGGTTGTTGTTAGTAAAAGAACACACATGCAACTGGTGGATCCATGTGTGGTCTCTAAAGAACACACATTTCAATGACCTTTGGTGGATCCATATGTGGTATGTGAAAAGAACACACATTAAATGACTCTGGTTGTTGTTAGTAAAAAACACACATGCAATGACCTGGTGGATCCATATGTGGTCTGTGAAAAGAACACACATGCAATGACTCTAGTTGTTGTTAGTAAAAAGAACACACATGCAATGACATTGGTGGATCCATGTGTGGTCTCTGAAGAGAACACACATTTCAATGACTCAGTTGTTGTTAGTAAAAGAACACACATGCAATGACCTTTGGTGGATCCATATGTGGTATGTGAAAAGAACACACATGCAATGACTCAGTTGTTGTTAGTAAAAAGAACACATGCAATGACCTTTGGTGGATCCATATGTGGATTCTGAATAGAACACACATTCAATGACTGGTGGATCCATATGTGGTATGTGAAAAGAACACACATGCAATGACTCTGGTTGTTGTTAGTAAAAAGAACACACATGCAATGACCTGGTGGATCCATAGGTGGATTGTGAAAAGAACACACATGCAATGACAACTGGTGGATCCATATGTGGTATGTGAAAAGAACACACATGCAATGACTCAGTTGTTGTTAGTAAAAGAACACACATGCAATGACACTGGTGGATCCATGTGTGGTCTCTGAAGAGAACACACATTTCAATGACTCTGGTGGATCCATATGGTATGTGAAAAGAACACATGAAATGACTCAGTTGTTGTTAGTAAAAGAACACACATGCAATGACACTTTGGTGGATCCATGTGTGGTATGTGAAAAGAACACACATGCAATGACTCTAGTTGTTGTTAGTAAAAGAACACACATGCAATGACACTGGTGGATCCATGTGGATTCTCAAAAGAACACACATTTCAATGACACTTTGGTGGATCCATGTGTGGTATGAAAAGAACACACATGCAATGACTCCGGTTGTTGTTAGTAAAAGAACACACATGCAATGACCTTTGGTGGATCCATGTGTGGTCTCTGAAAGAACACACATGCAATGACTCCAATTGTTGTTAGTAAAAAGAACACATGCAATGACAACTGGTGGATCCATATGTGGTATGTGAAAAGAACACACATGCAATGACTCAGTTGTTGTTAGTAAAAAAGAACACACATGCAATGACAACTTTGGTGGATCCATGTGGTCTGAAGAGAACACACATTTCAATGACACTTGTGGATCCATATGTGGTATGTGAAGAGAACACACATACAATGACTCCAGTTGTTGTTAGTAAAAAGAACACACATGCAATGACTTTTGGTGGATCCATGTGGTCTGAAAAGAACACACATGCAATGACCTTTGGTGGATCCATATGTGGTATGTGAAAAGAACACACATGCAATGACTCTGGTTGTTGTTAGTAAAAGAACACACATGCAATGACACTGGTGGATCCATGTGTGGTCTCTGAAAGAACACACATTTCAATGACTCTGGTTGTTGTTAGTAAAAGAACACATGAAATGACACCGGTGGATCCATAGGTGCATTGTGAAAAGAACACATGCAATGACACTGGTGGATCCATATGTGGTATGTGAAAAGAACACACATGCAATGACTCTGGTTGTTGTTAATAAAAAGAACACACACGCAATGACCTTTGGTGGATCCATATGTGGTATCTAAAGAGAACACACATTGCAATGACTCTGGTTGTTGTTAGTAAAAAGAACACACATGCAATGACACTAGTGGATCCATATGTGGATTGTGAAAATAACACACATGCAATGACTTTGGTGGATCCATATGTGGTATGTGAAAGAACACGCATGCAATGACTCCAGTTGTTGTTAGTAAAAAGAACACACATGCAATGACACTGGTGGATCCATGTGGTCTCTGAAAGAGAACACACATTCAATGACAACTGGTGGATCCATATGTGGTATGTGAAAAGAACACACATGCAATGACTCCGGTTGTTGTTAGTAAAAAGAACACACATGCAATGACAACTGGTGGATCCATGTGGATTGTGAAAAGAACACACTTGCAATGACACTGGTGGATCCATATGTGGTATGTGAAAAGAACACACATGCAATGACTCTAGTTGTTGTTAGTAAAAGAACACACATGCAATGACACTGGTGGATCCATGTCTGGTCTCTGAAGAGAACACACATTTCAATGACACTGGTGGATCCCTATGTGGTATGTGAAAAGAACACACATGAAATGACTCCGGTTGTTAGTAAAAAGAACACACATGCAATGACCTTTGGTGGATCCATGTGGTATCTGAAAAGAACACACATGCAATGACTCTGGTTGTTGTTAGTAAAAAACACACATGCAATGACACTGGTGGATCCATGTGGATTGTGAAAGAACACACATGCAATGACATGGTGGATCCATATGTGGTATGTGAAAAGAACACACATGCAATGACTCTAGTTGTTGTTAGTAAAAGAACACACATGCAATGACACTGGTGGATCCATATGTGGTCTGTGAAAGAACACACATGCAATGACTCTGGTTGTTGTTAGTAAAAAGAACACACATGCAATGACATGGTGGATCCATGTGTGGTCTCTGAAAGAAGAACACACATTCAATGACACTGGTGGATCCATATGTGGTATGTGAAAAGAACACACATGCAATGACTCTGGTTGTTGTTAGTAAAAAGAACACACATGCAATGACTGACACTGGTGGATCCATAGGTGGATTGTGAAAGAACACACATTTCAATGACAACGGTGGATCCATATGTGGTATGTGAAAAGAACACACATGCAATGACTCAGTTGTTGTTAGTAAAAGAAAGAACACACATGCAATGACTGGTGGATCCATGTGGTCTCTGAAAAGAACACACATTTCAATGACTGGTGGATCCATATGTGGTATGTGAAAGAACACACATGAAATGACTCTAGTTGTTGTTAGTAAAAAGAACACACATGCAATGACAGGTGGATCCATGTGGATTCTGAAAGAACACACATGCAATGACTCTGGTTGTTGTTATGTAAAAAGAACACACATGCAATGACACTTCTGGATCCATGTGGTCTCTAAAAGAACACACATGCAATGACTAGTTGTTGTTAGTAAAAAGAACACACATGCAATGACACTTTGGTGGATCCATATGTGGTATGTGAAAAGAACACACATGCAATGACTCTAGTTGTTGTTAGTAAAAGAACACATTGCAATGTGACTGGTGGATCCATGTGTGGTCTGTGAAAAGAACACACATGTGATATGACACTGGTGGATCCATATGTGGTATGTGAAAAGAACACACATGCAATGACTCTAGTTGTTGTTAGTAAAAAGAACACACATGCAATGACATTGGTGGATCCATGTGGATTCGGAAAAGAACAAACATGCAATGACACTTTGGTGGATGCATATGTGGTATGTGAAAAGAACACACATGCAATGACTCTGGTTGTTGTTAGTAAAAAGAACACACATGCAATGACACTGGTGGATCCATGTGTGGTCTCTGAAAAGAACACACATTTCAATGACACTGGTGGATCCATATGAGGTATGTGAAAGAATACACATGCAATGACTCAGTTGTTGTTAGTAAAAAGAACACACATGCAATGGTGGATCCATATGTGGATTGTGAAAAGAACACACATGCAATGACCTTTGGTGGATCCATATGTGGTATGTGAAAAGAACACACATGCAATGACTCTGGTTGTTGTTAGTAAAAGAACACACATGCAATGACATGGTGGATCCATGTGTGGATTGTGAAAGAACACATGCAATGACACTGGTGGATCCATGTGGTATGTGAAAAGAACACACATGCAATGACTGTTGTAAAAAGAACACATGCAATGACTCTGGTTGTTGTTAGTAAAAGAGAACACACATGCAATGACCTGGTGGATCCATATGTGGTATGTGAAAAGAACACATGCAATGACTCTGGTTGTTGTTAGTAAAAAAGAACACATGCAATGACCTGGTGGATCCATAGGTGGATTGTGAAAAGAACACACATGCAATGACTTGGTGGATCCATATGTGGTATGTGAAAGAACACACATGCAATGACCTTTGGTGGATCCATATGTGGTATGTGAAAGAACACATGCAATGACTCGAGTTGTTGTTAGTAAAAGAACACACATGCAATGACTTTGGTGGATCCATGTGTGGTCTCTGAAGAGAACACATTTCAATGACACTGGTGGATCCATATGTGGTATGTGAAAGAACACACATGCAATGACTCTAGTTGTTGTTAGTAAAAGAACACACATGCAATGATGGTGGATCCATAGGTGGATTGTGAAAAGAACACACATGCAATGACCTTTGGTGGATCCATATGTGGTATGTGAAAAGAACACACATGCAATGACTTTGGTTGTTGTTAAAAAGAACACACATGCAATGACACTGGTGGATCCATGTGTGGATTGTGAAAAGAACACACAATGACAACTTTGGTGGATCCATATGTGGTATGTGAAAAGAACACACATGCAATGACTCTGGTTGTTGTTAGTAAAAGAACACACATGCAATGACACTGGTGGATCCATGTGTGGTCTCTGAAAAGAACACACATTTCAATGACTACTGGGTGGATCCATATGTGGTATGTGAAAGAACACACATGCAATGACTCGGTTGTTGTTAGTAAAAAGAACACACATGCAATGACTTTGGTGGATCCATAGGTGGATTGTGAAAAGAACACACATGCAATGACTTGGTGGATCCATATGTGGTACGTGAAAAGAACACACATGCAATGACTCAGGTTGTTGTTAGTAAAAGAACACACATGCAATGACACTGGTGGATCCATGTGGTCTCAAAGAAAGAGCACACATACAAGGACTACGGTTAGTGAAAAGAACACACATGCAATGACACTGGTGGATCCATATGTGGTATGTGAAAAGAACACACATGCAATGACTCAGTTGTTGTTAGTAAAAGAACACACATGCAATGACACTGGTGGATCCATGTGTGGATTCTGAAAAGAACACACATTTCAATGACCTTTGGTGGATCCATATGTGGTACGTGAAAAGAACACACATGCAATGACTCTGGTTGTTGTTAGAAAAAGAACACACATGCAATGACCTGGTGGATCCATGTGTGGTCTCTGAAGAGAACACACATGCAATGACACTTTGGTGGATCCATATGTGGTATGTGAAAAGAACACACATTGCAATGACTCTAGTTGTTGTTAGTAAAAAAGAACACACATGCAATGACACTTTGGTGGATCCATATGTGGTATGTGAAAAGAACACACATGCAATGACTCTAGTTGTTGTTAGTAAAAAGAACACACATGCAATGACAACTGGTGGATCCATAGGTGGTCTCTGAAAAGAACACACATTTCAATGACTTTGGTGGATCCATATGTGGTATGAAAAAGAACACACATGCAATGACGTTGTTGTTAGTAAAAGAACACACATGCAATGACCTTGGTGGATCCATGTGTGGTCTCTGAAAGAACACACATGCAATGACTCTGGTTGTTGTTAGTAAAAGAACACACATGCAACTTGGTGGATCCATATGTGGTATGTGAAAAGAACACACATACAATGACTCTGGTTGTTGTTAGTAAAAGAACACACATGCAATGACACTGGTGGATCCATGTGGATTGTGAAAAGAACACACATTCAATGACACTGGTGGATCCATATGTGGTATGTGAAAAGAACACACAAATGACTCTAGTTGTTGTTAGTAAAAAGAACACACATGCAATGACACTGGTGGATCCATGTGGAGTGTGAAAGAACACACATGCAATGACATTGGTGGATCCATATGTGGTATGTGAAAGAACACACATGCAATGACTCAGTTGTTGTTATAAAAAGAACACACATGCAATGACACTGGTGGATCCATATGTGGAGTCTGAAAAGAACACATGAAATGACTCGGGTGTTGTTAGTAAAAAGAACACACATGCAATGACCTTTGGTGGATCCATATGTGGTATGTGAAAAGAACACACATGCAATGACTCTGGTTGTTGTTAGTAAAAAGAACACACATGAAATGACACTGGTGGATCCATGTGGATTGTGAAAAGAACACACATGCAATGACACACTGGTGGATCCATATGTGGTATGTGAAAAGAACACACATGCAATGACTCTAGTTGTTGTTAGTAAAAGAACACACATGCAATGACACTGGTGGATCCATGTGTGGTCTCTGAAGAGAACACATCTCAATGATAAGAACACACATGCAATGACCTTTGGTGGATCCATATGTGGTATGTGAAAAGAACACACATGCAATGACTCTTTGTTGTTAGTAAAAGAACACACATGCAATGACCTGGTGGATCCATGGGTGGATTGTGAAAAGAACACACATGCAATGACACTGGTGGATCCATATGTGGTATGTGAAAAGAACACACATGCAATGACTCTAGTTGTTGTTAGTAAAAAGAACACACATGTAATGACAACTGGTGGATCCATGTGGTCTCTGAAAGAACACACATTTCAATGACACTTTGGTGGATCCATATGTGGTATGTGAAAAGAACACACATGAAATGACTCTGGTTGTTGTTAGTAAAAAGAACACATGCAATGACAGTGGTGGATCCATAGGTGGATTGTGAAAAAAGAAAACATGCAATGACTCTGGTGGATCCATATGTGGTATGTGAAAAGAACACACATGCAATGACTCTGGTTGTTGTTAGTAAAAGAACACACATGCAATGACACTGGTGGATCCATGTGTTGTGAAAAGAACACATTGCAATGACACTGGATCCATATGTGGTATGTGAAAAGAACACACATGCAATGACTGGATTTGTTAGTAAAAGAACACACATGCAATGACACTGGTGGATCCATGTGGTATGTGAAAAGAACACACATGCAATGACTCTGGTTGTTGTTAGTAAAAGAACACACATGCAATGACTTGGTGGATCCATAGGTGGATTGTGAAAGAACACACATTGCAATGACAACTTGGTGGATCCATATGTGGTATGTAAAGAACACACATGCAATGACTCTAGTTGTTGTTAGTAAAAGAACACACATGCAATGACCTTTGGTGGATCCATGTGGATTGTGAAAGAACACACATGCAATGACACTGGTGGATCCATATGTGGTATGTGAAAAGAACACACATGCAATGACTCTAGTTGTTGTTAGTAAAAAGAACACACATGCAATGACCCTGGTGGATCCATGTGTGGTCTCTGAAGAGAACACACATTTCAATGACACTGGTGGATCCATATGTGCTATGTGAAAAGAACACATGAAATGACTCAGTTGTTGTTAGTAAAAAGAACACACATGCAATGACACTGGCGGATCCATAGGTGGATTGTGAAAAGAACACACATGCAATGACCTTTGGTGGATCCATATGTGGTATGAAAAGAACACACATGCAATGACTCTGGTTGTTGTTAGTAAAAGAACACACATGCAATGACACTGGTGGATCCATGTGGTCTCTGAAAAGAACACACATTTCAATGACCTTTGGTGGATCCATATGTGGTATGTGAAAAGAACACACATGCAATGACTCTGGTTGTTGTTAGTAAAAGAACACACATGCAATGACACTGGTGGATCCATATGTGGTATGAAAAGAACACACATCTGATGACTCTAGTTGTTGTTAGTAAAAGAACACACATGCAATGACACTGGTGGATCCATGTGTGGTCTCTGAAGAGAACACACAGTTCAATGACTCTGGTTGTTGTTAAAAAAAAGAACACACATGCAATGACACTGGTGGATCCATATGGTATGTGGTCTCAAAGAACACACATGCAATGACTCTAGTTGTTGTTAGTAAAAGAACACACATGCAATGACACTGGTGGATCCATAGGTGGATTGTGAAAAGAACACACATCAATGACTTTGGTGGATCCATATGTGGTATTGAAAAGAACACATGCAATGACTCTGGTTGTTGTTAGTAAAAAGAACACACATGCAATGACACTGGTGGATCCATGTGTGGTCTCTGAAAAGAACACACATTTCAATGACTGGTGGATCCATATGTGGTATGTGAAAGAACACACATGCAATGACTCTGGTTGTTGTTAGTAATAAGAACACACATGCAATGACACTGGTGGATCCATAGGTGGATTGTGAAAAGAACACACATGCAATGACCTTTGGTGGATCCATATGTGGTATGTGAAAAGAACACACATGCAATGACTCTAGTTGTTGTTAGTAAAAGAACACACATGCAATGACCTGGTGGATCCATGTGTGGTCTCTGAAAAGAGAACACATTTCAATGACTGGTGGATCCATATGTGGTATGTGAAAGAACACACATGAAATGACTCTGGTTGTTGTTAGTAAAAAGAACACACATGCAATGACACTGGTGGATCCATATGTGGTATGTGAAAAGAACACACATGCAATGACTGGATCCGTTGTTGTGAAAAGAACAC
Organism: Avena insularis; assembly: GCA_023614405.1. Taxonomy (NCBI): domain Eukaryota; kingdom Viridiplantae; phylum Streptophyta; class Magnoliopsida; order Poales; family Poaceae; genus Avena; species Avena insularis. The sequence goes on from JAJUPC010000377.1 coordinate 29,958, forward strand.
ACATGCAATGACACTGGTGGATCCATGTGGTCTCTGAAGAAACACACATGCAATGACTCTAGTTGTTGTTAGTAAAAAGAACACACATGCAATGACCTTTGGTGGATCCATATGGTATGTGAAAAGAACACACATGCAATGACTCTGGTTGTTGTTAGTAAAAGAACACACATGCAATGACCTTTGGTGGATCCATGTGTGGTCTCTGAAGAGAACACATTTCAATGACACTGGTGGCTCCATATGTGGTATGTGAAAAGAACACACATGCAATGACTCTAGTTGTTGTTAGTAAAAGAACACATGCAATGACACTGGTGGATCCATGTGGATTAAAAGAACACACATGCAATGACACTGGTGGATCCATGTGGTATGTGAAAAGAACACACATGCAATGACTCACGTTGTTGTTAGTAAAAAGAACACACATGCAATGACCTTGGTGGATCCATGTGTGGTCTCTGAAAAGAACACATTTCAATGACTTTGGTGGATCCATATGTGGTATGTGAAAGAACACACATGCAATGACTCTAGTTGTTGTTAGTAAAAAGAACACACATGCAATGACATGGTGGATCCATATGTGGATTGTGAAAAGAACACACATGCAATGACTCAGTTGTTGTTAGTAAAAAGAACACACATGCAATGACACTGGTGGATCCATGTGGTCTCTGAAAGAACACACATTTCAATGACTCTGGTTGTTGTTAGTAAAAGAACACACATGCAATGACACTTGGTGGATCCATATGTGGTATGTGAAAAGAACACACATGCAATGACTCGGTTGTTGTTAGTAAAAAGAACACACATGCAATGACATAGTGGATCCATGTGGTATGTGAAAAGAACACACATGCAATGACTCTGGATTGTTGTTAAAGAACACACATGCAATGACCTTTGGTGGATCCATATGTGGTATGTGAAAAGAACACGCATGCAATGACTCCAGTTGTTGTTAGTAAAAGAACACACATGCAATGACACTGGTGGATCCATGTGGTCTCTGAAAGAACACACATGCAATGACAACGGTGGATCCATATGTGGTATGTGAAATGATCACACATGCAATGACTCTGGTTATTGTTAGTAAAATGAGCACACATGCAATGACACTGGTGGATCCATTGGTGGTTGTGAAACGAACACACATGCAATGACACTGGTGGATCCATGTTGTATGTAAAAAGAACACATGCAATGACTCTGGTGGATCCATGTTAGTGAAAAGACCACACATGCAAAATGACTCGTGTTGTTGTTAGTAAAAAGAACACACATGCAATGACACTGGTGGATCCATATGTGGTATGTGAAAAGAACACACATGCAATGACTCTGGTTGTTGTTAGTAAAAAGAACACACATGCAATGACCTTTGGTGGATCCATAGGTGGATTGTGAAAAGAACACACATGCAATGACACTGGTGGATCCATATGTGGTATGTGAAAAGAACACACATGCAAGGCCTCTGGTTATTGTTACTCAAAAGAACACACATGCAATGACACTGGTGGATCCATGTGGTCTCTGAAGAACACACATGCAATGACTCTAGTTCAGTTGTTAGTAAAAAAGAACACACATGTGATGACACTGGTGGATCCATATGTGGTATGTGAAAAGAACACACATGCAATGACTCTGGTTGTTGTTAGTAAAAAGAACACACATGCAATGACACTGGTGGATCCATAGGTGGATTGTGAAAAGAACACACATGCAATGACACTGGTGGATCCATATGTGGTATGTGAAAAGAACACACATGCAATGACTCTGGTTGTTGTTAGTAAAAGAACACACATGCAATGGCCCTGGTGGATCCATATGTGGTTGTGAAAAGAACACACATGCAATGACAATGGTGGATCCATATGTGGTATGTGAAAACAACACACATGCAATGACACTGGTGGATCCATATGTGGTATGTGAAAAGAACACACATGAAATGACTCTGGTTGTTGTTAGTAAGAAGAACACACATGCAATGACACTGGTGGATCCATGTGTGGATTGTGAAAAGAACACACATGCAATGACACTGGTGGATCCATATGTGGTATGTGAAAAGAACACACATGCAATGACTCTGGTTGTTGTTAGTAAAAGAACACACATGCAATGACACTGGTGGATCCATGTGTGGTCTCTGAAAGAAAGAACACATTCAATGACACTGGTGGATCCATATGTGGTATGTGAAAAGAACACACATGCAATGACTCTAGTTGTTGTTAGTAAAAAAACACACATGCAATGACACAGGTGGATCCATATGTGGATTGTGAAAAGAACACGCATGCAATGACCTTTGGTGGATCCATATGTGGTATGTGAAAAGAACACACATGCAATGACTCAGTTGTTGTTAGTAAAGAACACACATGCAATGAACTGGTGGATCCATGTGTGGTCTCTGAAAAGAACACACATTTCAATGACACTGGTGGATCCATATGTGGTATGTTGAAAGAACACACATGAAATGACTCTGGTTGTTGTTAGTAAAAAGAACACACATGCAATGACAACTGGTGGATCCATGTGGATTGTGAAAAGAACACACATGCAATGACACCGGTGGATCCATATGTGGTATGTGAAAAGAACACACATGCAATGACTCTGGTTGTTGTTAGTAAAAAGAACACACATGCAATGACCTTTGGTGGATCCATGTGTGGTCTCTGAAAGAACACACATTTCAATGACACTGGTGGATCCATATGTGGTATGTGAAAAGAACACACATGCAATGACCCTAGTTGTTGTTAGTAAGAAGGCACCCATGCAATGACCTTGGTGGATCCATAGGTGGTATGTGAAAAGAACACACATGCAATGACTCTGGTTGTTGTTAGTAAAAGAACACACATGCAATGACACTGGTGGATCCATATGTGGTCTCTGAAAGAACACACATGCAATGACTCAGTTGTTGTTAGTAAAAAGAACACATGCAATGACACTGGTGGATCCATGTGTGGTCTGTGAAGAAGAACACACATGCAATGACTCAGTTGTTGTTAGTAAAAGAACACACATGCAATGACCTTTGGTGGATCCATATGTGGTATGTGAAAAGAACACACATGCAATGACTCTGGTTGTTATTAGTAAAAAGAACACACATGCAATGACACTGGTGGATCCATGTGTGGTCTGTGAAAGGAACACACATGAAATGACTCCATATGTTGTTAGTAAAAGAACACACATGCAATGACTCTGGTGGATTGTTGTTAGTAAAAAGAACACACATGCAATGACGGTGGATCCATGTGTGGTCTCTGAAAAGAACACACATTTCAATGACCTTTGGTGGATCCATATGTGGTATGTGAAAAGAACACACATGCAATGACTCTGGTTGTTGTTAGTAAAAGAACACACATGCAATGACACTTTGGTGGATCCATAGGTGGTATGTGAAAAGAACACACATGCAATGACTCTGGTTGTTGTTAGTAAAAAGAACACACATGCAATGACTCTGGTGGATCCATCAGTGGTATCTGAAAAGAACACACATGCAATGACTCTGGTTGTTGTTAGTAAAAAGAACACACATGCAATGACCTGGTGGATCCATATGTGGTATGTGAAAGAACACACATGCAATGACTCTAGTTGTTGTTAGTAAAAAGAACACACATGCAATGACCTTTGGTGGATCCATATGTGGTATGTGAAAAGAACACATGCAATGACTCTAGTTGTTGTTAGTAAAAAGAACACACATGCAATGACACTGGTGGATCCATATGTGGTATGTGAAAAGAACACACATGCAATGACTCTGGTTGTTGTTAGTAAAAAGAACACACATGCAATGACACTGGTGGATCCATGTGTGGTCTCTGAGGAGAACACACATTTCAATGACACTGGTGGATCCATATGTGGTATGTGAAAAGAACACACATGCAATGACTCTGGTTGTTGTTAGTAAAAAGAACACACATGCAATGACTAGGTGGATTGTGAAAAGAACACACATGCAATGACACTGGTGGATCCATATGTGGTATGTGAAAAGAACACACATGCAATGACTCTGGTTGTTGTTAGTAAAAAGAACACACATGCAATGGCATTGGTGGATCAATGTGTGGTCTCTGAAGAGAACACACATTTCAATGACACTGGTGGATCCATAGGTGGTATGTGAAAAGAACACACATGCAATGACTCTAGTTGTTGTTAGTAAAAAGGGCACACATGCAATGACACTGGTGGATCCATGGGTGGATTGAAAGAACACACATGCAATGACCTTTGGTGGATCCATATGTGGTATGTGAAAAGAACACACATGCAATGACTCTGGTTGTTGTTAGTAAAAGAACACACATGCAATGACACTGGTGGATCCATGTGTGGTCTCAAGAAGAACACACATTTCAATGACTCTGGTGGATCCATGTTGTTGTTAGTAAAAAGAACACACATGCAATGACAACGTGGATCCCTATGTGGTATGTTAAAAGAACACACATGCAATGACTCTGGTTGTTGTTAGTAAAAAAGAACACACATGCAATGACACTGGTGGATCCATGTGGTCTCTGAAAGAACACAAAGAACACATGCAATGACACTGGTGGATCCATATGTGGTATGTGAAAAGAACACATGCAATGACTCTGGTTGTTGTGAGTAAAAAGAGCACACATGCAATGACATTGGTGGATCCATATGTGGTATGTGAAAAGAACACACATGCAATGACCTTGGTGGATCCATATGTGGTATGTGAAAAGAACACACATGCAATGACTCTGGTTGTTGTTAGTAAAAGAACACACATGCAATGACACTGGTGGATCCATGTGTGGATTCTGAAAGAACACACATGAAATGCCACTGCTGGATCCATAGGTGGATTGTGAAAAGAACACACATGCAATGACTATAGTTGTTAGTAAAAAGAACACACATGCAATGACACTGGTGGATCCATAGGTGTATTGTGAAAAGAACACACATGCAATGACACTGGTGGATCCATATGTGGAATGTAAAAAGAACACACATGCAATGACTCTGGTTGTTAATAAAAAGAACACACATGCAATGACACTGGAGGATCCATGTGTGGTCTCTAAAAAGAACACACATTTCAATGACACTGGTGGATCGATAGGTGGTATGTGAAAAGAACACACATGCAATGACTCTGGTTGTTGTTAGTAAAAAAGAACACACATGCAATGACACTGGTGGATCCATGGGTGGATTGTGAACAGAACACACATGCAATGACACTGGTGGATCCATTTGTGGTATGTGAAAGAACACACATGCAAGGACTCCCGTTGTTATTAGTAAACAGAACACACATGCAATGACACTGGTGGATCCATGTGTGGTCTCTAAAGAGAACACACATGCAATGACTCTGGTTGTTGTTAGTAAAAGAAACACACATGCAATGACACTGGTGGATCCATATGTGGTATGTGAAAAGAACACACATTGCAATGACTCTGGTTGTTGTTAGTAAAAAGAACACACATGCAATGACACTGGTGGATCCATAGGTGGATTGTGAAAAGAACACACATGCAATGACTCTGGTGATCCATATGTGGTATGTGAAAAGAACGCACATGCAATGACTCCAGTTGTTCTTAGTAAAAAGAACACACATGCAATGACACTTTGGTGGATCCATGTGTGGTCTCTGAAAAGAACACACATTTCAATGACACTGGTGGATCCATATGTGGTATGTGAAAAGAACACACATGCAATGACTCTAGTTATTGTTAGTAAAAAGAACACACATGCAATGACACTGGTGGATCCATATGTGGATTGTGAAAAGAACACACATGCAATGACACTGGTGGATCAATATGTGGAATGTGAAAAGAACACACATGAAATGACTCTGGTTGTTGTTAGTAAAAAGAACACACATGCAATGACACTGGTGGATCCATGTGTGGTCTCTGAAGAAGAACACACATGCAATGACACTGGTGTGGTTTGTGAAAAGAACACATGCAATGACTCTGGTTGTTGTTAGTAAAAAGAACACACATGCAATGACACTGGTGGATCCATATGTGGTATGTGAAAAGAACACACATGCAATGACTCTAGTTGTTGTTAGTAAAAAGAACACACATGCAATGACAAGGTGGATCCATGTGTGGTCTGAAAAGAACACACATTTCAATGACACTGGTGGATCCATATGTGGTATGTGAAAAGAACACACATGAAATGACTCAGTTGTTGTTAGTAAAAAGAACACACATCTGGTGGATCCATGTGTGGTCTCTGAAAGAACACACATGCAATGACACTTGTGTATCCATATGTGGATTGTTAAAAGAACACACATGCAATGACACTGGTGGATCCATATGTGGTATGTGAAAAGAACACACATGCAATGACTCTAGTTGTTGTTAGTAAAAAGAACACACATGCAATGACACTGGTGGATCCATGTGGTCTCTGAAGAACACTGGTTGTTGTTAGTAAAAAAGAACACACATGCAATGACCTGGTGGATCCATATGTGGTATGTGAAAGAACACACATCAATGACTCTGGTTGTTGTTAGTAAAAAGAACACACATGCAATGACACTGGTGGATCCATAGGTGGATTGTGAAAAGAACACACATGCAATGACCTTTGGTGGATCCATATGTGGTATGTGAAAAGAACAAACATGCAATGACTCTGGTTGTTGTTAGTAAAAAGAACACACATGCAATGACCTGGTGGATCCATGTGTGGTCTCTGAAAAGAACACACATTTCAATGACACTTGGTGGATCCATATGTGGTATGTGAAAAGAACACACATGCAATGACTCTAGTTGTTGTTAGTAAAAGAACACACATGCAATGACACTTTGGTGGATCCATGTGTGGATTGTGAAAAGAACACACATTGCAATGACACTGGTGGATCCATATGTGGTATGTGAAAAGAACACACATGCAATGACTCAGTTGTTGTTAGTAAAAGAACACACATGCAATGACACTGGTGGATCCATGTGTGGTCTCTGAAAGAACACATTTCAATGACACTGGTGGATCCATATGTGGTATGTGAAAGAACACACATGCAATGACTCTGGTTGTTGTTAGTAAAAAGAACACATGCAATGACCTTTGGTGGATCCATAGTTGGATTGTGAAAAAGAACACATGCAATGACACTGGTGGATCCATAGGTGGTATGTGAAAAGAACACACATGCAATGACTCTGGTTGTTGTTAGTAAAAAGAACACACATGCAATGACACTGGTGGATCCATGTGTGGTCTCTGAAAAGAACACACATTTCAATGACACTGGTGGATCCATATGTGGTATGTGAAAAGAACACACATGAAATGACTCTGGTTGTTGTTAGTAAAAAGAACACACATGCAATGACACTGGTGGATCCATATGTGGTCTGTGAAGAGAACACACATGCAATGACTCTGGTTGTTGTTAGTAAAAGTATCACACATGCAATGACACTGGTGGATCCATATGTGGTATGTGAAAGAACACACATGCAATGACTCTAGTTGTTGTTAGTAAAAGAACACACATGCAATGACACTTTGGTGGATCCATGTGTGGTCTCTGAAGAGAACACACATGCAATGACTCTGGTTGTTGTTAGTAAAAAAAGCACACATGCAATGACACTGGTGGATCCATATGTGGTATGTGAAAAGAACACACATGCAATGACTCTGGTTGTTGTTAGTAAAAAGAACACACATGCAATGACACTGGTGGATCCATAGGTGGATTGTGAAAAGAACACACATGCAATGACTCTGGGTGGATCCATATGTTGTTAGTGAAAGAACACACATGCAATGACTCTAGTTGTTGTTAGTAAAAAGAACACACATGCAATGACCTTTGGTGGATCCATGTGTGGTCTCTGAAAGAACACACATTTCAATGACACTTTGGTGGATCCATATGTGGTATGTGAAAAGAACACACATGAAATGACTCTAGTTGTTGTTAGTAAAAGAACACACATGCAATGACCTTTGGTGGATCCATTAGTGGATTGTGAAAAGAACACACATGCAATGACACTGGTGGATCCATATGTGGTATGTGAAAAGAACACACATGCAATGACTCTAGTTGTTGTTAGTAAAAGAACACACATGCAATGACACTGGTGGATCCATGTGTGGTCTCTGAAGAGAACACACATGCAATGGCTCTGGTTGTTGTTAGTAAAAGAACACACATGCAATGACACTGGTGGATCCATATGTGGATTGTGAAAAGAACACACATGCAATGACTCTGGTTGTTGTTAGTAAAAAGAACACACCTGCAATGACACTGGTGGATCCATACGTGGTATGTGAAAAGAACACACATTTTGATGACTCTGGTTGTTGTTAGTAAAAAGAACACACATGCAATGACACTGGTGGATCCATGTGTGGATTCTGAAAGAACACACATGCAATGACACTGGTGGATCCATATGTGGTATGTGAAAAGAACACATGCAATGACTCTGGTTGTTGTTAGTAAAAGAACACACATGCAATGACACTGGTGGATCCATGTGGTCTCAAAAGAACACACATGCAATGACATTGGTGGATCCATATGTGGTATGTGAAAGAACACACATGCAATGACTCCAGTTGTTGTTAGTAAAAAGAACACACATGCAATGACACTGGTGGATCCATGTGTGGTCTGAAAAGAACACACATTTCAATGACTGGTTGATCCATATGTGTTAGTAAAAAGAACACACATGAAATGACTCTGGTTGTTGTTAGTAAAAAGAACACACATGCAATGACTCTGGTGGATCCATAGGTGGATTGTGAAAAGAACACACATTTCAATGACACTGGTGGTTCCATATGTGGTATGTGAAAAGAACACACATGCAATGACTCTAGTTGTTGTTAGTAAAAAGAACACACATGCAATGACACTGGTGGATCCATGTGTGGTATGTGAAAAAAACACATGCAATGACTCTGATGTTGTTAGTGAAAAGAACACACATGCAATGACACTGGTGGATCCATGTGTGGTCTCTGAAAAGAACACACATTACAATGACAGTTTTGGATCCATATGTGGTATGTGAGAAGTACACATGCAATGACTCTGGTTGTTGTTAGTAAAAAGAACACATATGCAATGACACTAGTGGATCCATAGGTGGATTGTGAAAAGAACTCACATGCAATGACACTGGTGGATCCATATGTGGTATGTGAAAAAAAAACACATTTCAATGACTCTATTGTTGTTAGTAAAAAGAACACACATGCAATGACACTGGTGGATCCATGTGTGGTCTCTGAAGAGAACACACATTTCAATGACACTGGTGGATCCATATGTGGTATGTGAAAAGAACACACATGAAATGACTCAAGTTGTTGTTAGTAAAAGGAACACAATGCAATGACCTTTGGTGGATCCAGAGGTGGATTGTGAAAAGAACACACATGCAATGACACTGGTGGATCCATATGTGGTATGTGAAAAGAACACACATGCAATGACTCAGTTGTTGTTAGTAAAAGAACACACATGCAATGACCTTGGTGGATCCATGTGGTCTCTGAAAAGAACACACATTTCAATGACACTGGGGGATCCATATGTGGTATGTGAAAGAACACACATGCAATGACTCTGGTTGTTGTTAGTAAAAAGAACACACATGCAATGACATGGTGGATCCATGTGTGGATTGTGAAAAGAACACACATCTGATGACTCTTGTTGTTAGTAAAAAGACACATGCAATGACACTGGTGGATCCATGTGGTATGTGAAAAGAACACACATTTCAATGACTACGGTTGTTGTTAGTAAAAAGAACACATGCAATGACACTGGTGGATCCATATGTGGTCTGAAGAAGAACACACATGCAATGACTCTTGTTGTTAGTAAAAAGAACACACATGCAATGACACTGGTGGATCCATATGTGGTATGTGAAAGAACACATTTCAATGACTCTTTGTTGTTAGTAAAAGAACACACATGCAATGACACTGGTGGATCCATGTGTGGTGGATCCATATGTGGTATGTGAAAGAACACACATGCAATGACTCTAGTTGTTGTTAGTAAAAGAACACACATGCAATGACCTTTGGTGGATCCATGTGTGGTCTCTGAAAAGAACACACATGCAATGACACTTTGGTGGATCCATATGTGGTATGTGAAAAACAAATGCAATGACCCTAGTTGTTGTTAGTAAAAAAACACACATGCAATTACACTGGTGGATCCATAGGTGGTATGTGAAAAGAACACACATGCAATGACTCTGGTTGTAATTAGTAAAAAGAACACATGCAATGACCTTTGGTGGATCCATATGTGGTATGTGAAAAGAACACACATGCAATGACTCTGGTTGTTGTTAGTAAAAAGAACACACATGCAATGACCTTTGGTGGATCCATATGTGGTATGTGAAAAGAACACACATGCAATGACTCTAGTTGTTGTTAGTAAAAAGAACACACATGCAATGACACTGGTGGATCCATATGTGGTCTCTGAAAGAACACACATTTCAATGACACTGGTGGATCCATATGTGGTATGTGAAAAGAACACACATGAAATGACTCAGTTGTTGTTAGTAAAAAGAACACACATGCAATGACCTGGTGGATCCATAGGTGGATTGTGAAAAGAACACATGCAATGACTGGTGGATCCATATGTGGTATGTGAAAAGAACACACATGCAATGACTCTGGTTGTTGTTAGTAAAAGAACACACATGAAATGACACTGGTGGATCCATGTGGTCTCTGAAGAGAACACACATTTCAATGACACTGGTGGATCCATATGTGGTATGTGAAAAGAACAGTCATGCAATGACTCTGGTTGTTGTTAGTAAAAAGAACACATGCAATGACACTGGTGGATCCATAGGTGGAATGTGAAAAGAACACAAAAGCAATGACACAGGTGGATCCATATGTGGTATGTGAAAAGAACACACATGCAATGACTCCAGTTGTTGTTAGTAAAAAGAACACACATGCAATGACACTGGTGGCTCCATGTGTGGTCTCTGAAGAGAACAGAGAACACACATTTCAATGACACTGGTGGATCCATATGTGGTATGTGAAAAGAACACACATGAAATGACTCCTATTGTTGTTGGTCAAAAGAACACACATGCAATGACACTGGTGGATCCATGTGTGGTATCTGAAGAGAATACACATGCAATGACTCTAGTTATTGTTAGTAAAAAGAGCACACATGCAATGACACTAGTGGATCCATATGTGGTCTCTGAAGAACACATGCAATGACTCTGGTTGTTGTTAGTAAAACACACATGCAATGACTGGTGGATCCATATGTGGTTTGTGAAAAGAACACACATGCAATGACTCTGGTTGTTGTTAGTAAAAGAACACACATGCAATGACCCTGGTGGATCCATGTGTGGTCTGGGTAGAGAACCCACATGCAATGACTCTAGTTGTTGTTAGTAAAAAGAACACACATGCAATGACACTGGTGGATCCATATGTGGTATGTGAAAAGAACACACATGCAATGACTCTGGTTGTTGTTAGTAAAAAGAACACACATGCAATGACACTGGTGGATCCATGTGTGGTCTGAGAAAAGAACACACATTTCAATGACACTGGTGTATCCATATGTGGTATGTGAAAAAGAACACACATGCAATGACTCTAGTTGTTGTTAGTAAAAAAACACACATTGACACAGTGGATCCATGTGTGGTCTGTGAAAAAGAACACACATGCAATGACTCTGGTTGTTGTTAGTAAAAGAACACACATGCAATGACTTTGGTGGATCCATGTGTGGTCTCTGAAAAGAACACACATTTCAATGACTCTGGTTGTTGTTAGTAAAAGAACACACATGCAATGACAACTTGGTGGATCCATATGTGGTATGTGAAAAGAACACACATGCAATGACTCAAGTTGTTGTTAGTAAAAAAGAACATACATGCAATGACACTGGTGGATCCATAGGTGGATTGAAAAGAACACACATGCAATGACACGGTGGATCCATATGTGGTATGTGAAAAAGAACACATGCAATGACTCTGGTTGTTGTTAGTAAAAAGAACACACATGCAATGACACTGGTGGATCCATGTGTGGATTGAAAGAACACACATGCAATGACACTGGTGGATCCATATGTGGTATGTGAAAAGAACACACATGCAATGACTCTGGTTGTTGTTAGTAAAAGAACACACATGCAATGACACTGGTGGATCCATGTGTGGTCTGAAGAGAACACATTTCAATGACTTGGTGGATCCATATGTGGTATGTGAAAAGAACACACATGCAATGACTCTGGTTGTTGTTAGTAAAAAAACACACATGCAATGACACTGGTGGATCCATATGAGGACTGTGAAAAGAACACACATGCAATGACTCTGGTTGTTGTTAGTAAAAAGAGGACACATGCAAAGACACTGGTGGATCCATATGTGGTCTGTGAAAAGAACACACATTTCAATGACTCTGGTTGTTGTTAGTAAAAAGAACACATGCAATGACACTGGTGGATCCATATGTGGTATGTGAAAGAACACAGATGAAATGACTCTGTTTTTTGTTAGTAAAAGAACACACATGCAATGACACTGGTGGATCCATGTGTGGTCTCTGAAAGAACACACATTTCAATGACTACATTGTTGTTATAAAAAGAACACACATCTGATGACACTGGTGGATCCATATGTGGTATGTGAAAAGAACACACATGCAATGACTTAGTTGTTGTTAGTAAAAAGAACACACATGCAATGACACTGGTGGATCCATCTGTGGTCTCTGAACAGAACACACATTACAATAACCCTGGTGGATCCATATTTTGTATGAGAAATGAACACAAGAAATGACTCGGTTGTTGTTAGTAAAAGAACACACATGCAATGACACTTTGGTGGATCCATAGGTGGATTGTGAAAAGAACACACACATGCAATGACACTAGTGGATCCATATGTGGTATGTGAAAAGAACACACATGCAATGACTCCAGTTGTTGTTAGGAAAAATAACACACATGCAATGACACTGGTGGATCCATGTGTGGTCTCTGAAGAGAACACACATTTCAATGACACTGGTGGATCCATATGTGGTATGTGAAAAGAACACACATGCAATGACTCTGGTTGTTGTTAGTAAAAAGAACACACATGCAATGACACTGGTGGATCCATGTGTGGTATGTGAAAAGAACACACATGCAAGGACTCTGGTTGTAATTAGTAACAAGAACACACATGCAATGACACTGGTGGATCCATGTGTGGTATGTGAAAAGAACACATTGCAATGAATCTGGTTGTTGTTAGTAAAAAGAACACACATGCAATGACACTGGTGGATCCATATGTGGTATGTGAAAAGAACACACATGCAATGACTCTGGTTGTTGTTAGTAACAAGAACACACATGCAATGACACTGGTGGATCCATGTGTGGACTCTGAAGAGAACACACATTTCAATAACTCTAGTGGATCCATATGTGGTATGTGAAAAGAACACACATGCAATGACTCTGGTTGTTGTTAGTAAAAAGAACACACATGCAATGACACTGGTGGATCCATGTGTGGATTCTGAAAAGAACACACATGCAATGACACTGGTGGATCCATATGTGGTATGTGAAAAGAACACACATGCAATGACTCCTATTGTTGTTAGTAAAAAGAACACACATGCAATGACACTGGTGGATCCATGTGTGGTCTCTGAAGAGAACACACATTTCAATGACACTGGTGGATCCATATGTGGTATGTGAAAGAACACACATGCAATGAAGAACACACATGCAATGACTCTAGTTGTTGTTAGTAAAAAGAACACACATGCAATGACACTGGTGGGTCCATATGTGGATTGTGAAAAGAACACACATGCAATGACTCTAGTTGTTGTTAGTAAAAAGAACACACATGCAATGACACTGGTGGATCCATATGTGGTATGTGAAAAGAACACACATACAATGACTCTGGTTGTTGTTAGTAAAAAGAACACACATGCAATGACACTGGTGGATCCATGTGGTCTCTGAAGAGAACACACATTTCAATGACACTGGTGGATCCATATGTGGTATGTGAAAAGAACACACATGAAATGACTCTGGCTGTTGTTAGTAAAAAGAACACACGTGCAATGACACTAGAGGATCCATTTGTGGTTAGTGAAAAGAACACACATGCAATGACACTGGTGGATCCATATGTGGTATGTGAAAAGAACACACATGCCATGACTCTGGTTGTTGTTAGTAAAAAGAACACACATGCAATGACACTGGTGGATCCATAGGTGGATTGTGAAAAGAACACACATGCAATGACACTGGTGGATCCATATGTGGTATGTGAAAAAATAGTCATGAAATGACTCCAGTTGTTGTTAGTAAAAAGAACACATGTGCAATGACACTGGTGGATCCATGTGTGGTCTCTGAATAGAACACACATGCAATGAGTCTGGCTGTTGTTAGTAAAAAAGAGCACACTTTTCAATGACACTGGTGGATCCATATGTGGTATGTGAAAAGAACACACATGCAATGACTCTAGTTGTTGTTAGTAAAAAGAACACACATGCAATGACACTGGTGGATCCATATGTGGTATCTGAAAAGAACACACATGCAATGACTCTAGTTGTTGTTAGTAAAAAGAACACACATGCAATGACACTGGTGGATCCATAATGACACTGGTGGATCCATATGTGGTATGTGAAAAGAACACACATGCAATGAATCTAGTTGTTGTTAGTAAAAAGAACACACATGCAATGACACTGGTGGATCCATATGTGGTATGTGAAAAGAACACACATGCAATGACTCTGGTTGTGATTAGTAAAAAGAACACACATGCAATGACTCTGGATCCATGTTGTTAGTAAAAGAACACACATTTCAATGACACTGCTGGATCCATATGTGGTATGTGAACAGAACACACATGCAATGACTCCAGTTGTTGTTAGTAACAAGAACACACATGCAATGACACTAATGGATCCATGAGTGGTCTCTAAAGAGAACACACATTTCAATGACACTGGTAGATCCATATGTGGTATATGAAAAGAACACACATGAAATGACTCCAGTTGTTGTTAGTAAAAAGAACACACATGCAATGACACTAGTGGATTCATGTGTGGTCTCTGAAGAGAACACACATTTCAATGACACTGGTGTATCCATATGTGGTATGTGAAAAGAACACACATGCAATGACTCCAGTTGTTGTTAGTAAAAAGAACACACATGCAATGACTCTGGCTGTTGTTAGTAAAAATCACACACATGCAATGACACTGGTGGATCCAAATGTGGATTGTGAAAAGAACACACATGCAATGACTCTAGTTGTTGTTAGTAAAAAGAACACACATGCAATGACACTGGTGGATCCATATGTGGTATGTGAAAACAACACACATGCAATGACTCTGGTTGTTGTTAGTAAAAAGAACACACATGCAATAAGACTAGTGGATCCATGTGTGGTCTCTAAAGAGAACACACATTTCAATGACACTGGTGGATCCATATATGGTATGTGAAAAGAACACACATGCAATGACTCCAGTTGTTGTTAGTAACAAGAATACACATGCAATGACACTGATGGATCCATGTGTGGTCTCTGAAGAGAACACACATTTCAATGACACTGGTGGATCCATATGTGGTATGTGAAAAGAACACACATGAAATGACTCTAGTTGTTGTTAGTAAAAAGAACACACATGCAATGACACTAGTGGATCCATGTGTGGTCTCTAAAGAGAACACACATGCAATGACTCTGATTGTTGTTAGTAAAAAGAGCACATGTGCAATGACACAAGTGGATTGTGTAAAAAGAACACACATGCAATGACACTGGTGGATCCATAGGTGGTATGTGAAAAGAACACACATGAAATGACTCCAGTTGTTGTTAATAAAAAGAAAACACATGCAATGACACTGGTGGATCCATGTGTGGTTTCAAGAGAACACATTTCAATGACTTGGATCCATATGTGGTATGTGAAAAGATCACACATGAAATAACTCCAGTTGTTGTTAGTAAAAAGAACACACATGCAATGACACTGGTTGTTGTTAGTAAAAAGAACACACATGCAATGACACTGGTGGATCCATAGGTGGATTGTGAAAAGAACACACATGCAATGACACTGGTGGATCCATATGTGGTATGTGAAAAGAATAGTCATGAAATGCCTCCAGTTGTTGTTAGTAAAAAGAACACACATGCAATGATACTGGTGGATCCATAGGTGGTATGTGAAAAGAACACACATGTAGTGACTCTAGTTGTTGTTAGTAAAAAGAACACACATGCAATGACATTGATGGATCCATGTGTGGTCTCTGAAGAGAACACACATTTCAATGACACTGGTGGATCCATATGTGGTATCTGAAAAGAACACACATGTAATGACTCCAGTTGTTGTTAGTAAAAAGTACACACAAGCAATGACACTGGTGGATCCATGTGTGGTCTCTGAAGAGAACACACATGCAATGACTCTGGCTGTTGTTAGTAAAAATAACACACATGCAATGACACTGGTGGATCCATATGTGGATTGTGAAAAGAACACACATGCAATGACTCTAGTTGTTGTTAGTAAAAAGAACACACATGCAATGACACTGGTGGATCCATGTGTTGTCTCTGAAGAGAACACACAAGCAATGCCTCTGGCCGTTGTTAGTAAAAATAACACACATGCAATGACACTGGTGGATCCATAGGTGGATTGTCAAAAGAACACACATGCAATGACTCTAGTTGTTGTTAGTAAAAAGAACACACATGCAATCCCACTGGTGGATCCATATGTGGTATGTGAAAAGAACACACATGCAATGACTCTGGTTGTTGTTAGTAAAAAGAACACACATGCAATAACACAAGTGGATCCATGTGTGGTCTCTGAAGAGAACACACATTTCAATGACACTGGTGGATCCATATGTGGTATGTGAAAAGAACACACATGCAATGACTCCAGTTGTTGTTAGTAACAAGAACACACATGCAATGACACTGATGGATCCATGTGTGGTCTCTGAAGAGAACACACATTTCAATGACACTGGTGGATCCATATGTGGTATGTGAAAAGAACACACATGCAATGACTCTGGTTGTTGTTAGTAAAAAGAGCACACATGCAATGACACTAGTGGATCCATAGGTGGATTGTGAAAAGAACACACATGCAATGACACTAGTGGATCCATATGTAGTATGTGAAAAGAACACACATGCAATGACTCCAGTTGTTGTTAGTAAAAAGAACACACATGCAATGACACTGGTGGATCCATGTGTGGTCTCTGAAGAGAACACACATTGCAATGACACTAGTGGATCGATATGTGGTATATGAAAAGAACACATATGAAATGTGTAGGGTTCCCAACCTTTAATAAGGTAGAGTCCCCTGTGTTTACAATGCTAGTCCCTGGATCAATAGCTAGCATCCACAGTTAAGATGTAATATCAAGAAACAAAGGTCATAATACAACTTTATAACCAGGAATAAAATAGTTTATTACATCTTTCATAGCTCATTTGGCTATTACATTACATTGCAGCAGAATATCTATAAGCATGGGGTCCTTCATCTTCAAAGTGCCACAGTGCATATTGGTTGTAGACTTTGTAATCCTAATCAATACACTTCACTAAATCAAACAAACCTGCAACATAACAAGTTACAGCCACAAGGGTCAATACATTTGAATTGTATTGGCAAGTGATACTATGGTAGTATAGTGGAGTCTATCATCTATATGCATTTGGCTAAGTGGAGCTTAGGATTGCATTGCTCCAAATAGATTTTTCCTTATCATTTGAAAACACTAAGCTTTTGCTTGACAAAAACACCCAAGGTATCTCCCAATAGAAATTGGTGATCCTTTAACCCTTGTTCACCCACAAGTTTTTAACTTAGAAATTGGGATGAGGAGATTCTTGATAGCTTCCATGCCTTGATGCTCAAATTGTCCTTTGCCAGGGACATGGCTAAGTACTTAGGTTTTACACTCTGCAGAGGTGGTGCACTTTCCCCACAAGACTTGGTTTCACCAAGACAAGATCTTTCAGAAGCCTTCCCTTAGACCAACATGGACGCGTTCCAACCTATCAATCCCCTACCACCAACTGTCCATTTGGCTAAGTTATTGCAACCTATATGATCCAGGCAGAGCCCATATTGCCAAGTGGCTGCACTTGAAGCTTCTCAACATTTGACATCTCAAATCTCTTTGTTCCTGGGTGGCCATCCACAAGTGAGATACACAAGCCAAGTTCATGGCCTTGTGAACCACTCAACACAAACCATTCCTTCCATTCCACCCAGGTGATTCATTCACTTAGTTGTTTTATTAAACAAAATAAGTCCACAGACTTAGAAATTTTCCATAGCATGAATATATATTCCACCCTTGTTTTCTATTAGCTAAGCTAAGCATGAAAGTAATAGGAATCTTAACTTAGGAAATTGCTACTAAGGTTTCATCTACTAGGTTTTCCCATAGCATAGTTTATACTTAGCAAAATTCCATGCAAGTCCTACTTAGAAATATCACTAATGCATAGTGAAAATAATGGGACAAAAGTATGAAGCATCACTTGCCTTTTTGGTAGAGTATGGGTTCACTCCTTGTCCTTGCAACAATCACACTCTTCAAGTCACTACAAATCAATCAAGCAAGGCACAAACTTAATCTACCAATCAAGCAAAACACCAAATCAACTAGCATTCCAAATAATCAATCAAACATCATTTCACACACACAAAACTATGAAAACTAGGTCATGCATGGGAGCATGCACAAGATAGTTTATTTCTGCAAAGAGGGTCTCTATTGGATTTCTAAACTTTGTATGATCCAAATTGGTCATTTACCAATGTGGCAAAGTCATTTGCAAAGAGGTTTCACTTCAAAACCATTTTCAAAATAAAGTATCACTTTATGTGGTGTAGAAATATTTTTACTAGGGCATTAATCTATAGGGTTCACCAAATATGTTTTCAAATCACAAAACTTGGGGTCTGGGGTCAGTGAGTTTTAAAACAAGACATTTTCCAAAGGTTTTCTTCAAAAATCATTTTTAATAAAATAAACCACATTTCTATTTGACTAGAAATGGTTTTAATTCAAGGATTCATTCTTTTCCTTCACCAAATACATTTTTGAAACCACAAAGTGTTTCCTAAGGTCTGTAGGTTTGGTCCAAAACATTTTCTCCAAAGTTTTTACTCAAAACCATTTTTCATAAACAAAACAATAGTTTTATTTAGCTAGAAATGGACTAAACCAATTAATCCATTCTAAACTTTTCCAAATTCATTTTCCAAAACATGGGTTGGTTCCTAGGGTCAGTAAGGTCACAACAATCCAATTTGCCAAGGTTTCAACCTCAAAAACATTTTTGAATCATTTTTCTAGTCTTAACAAGCATTCAAAAGTTTCTGCAAAAACAAGCAAACTAACAGATACTATTTGCTAAACTAAGGGCAGGGTTGGCTAGGGCTTGCTCTCCTGAATCCAACGACATAAAGTTTGTAATTTTTGGACGTGTGGATCCAGAGTTATAGGGTTTTCAAATTCACAAAATATTCTGTTTTCAAATCTGTCTTTAAACGGAATAGGTGACACGCGGCGTGTTTTAACTGGACGGTACCGGTTCGGCCGGATCGGCAACGCGGTACGTCGGATCTAACTAGATCGTGTGGTCCAGAGTGCGTACCTCTTCGCGACTAAGTGATTCTATCTCGCTCGCCCGATCTAGATCGAACGGCTCGCGCGGGTTTGACCAGAAGCTGGCGGCGCTGCGGCAGCTGTTGGCGGCGGCGAGGTCAGACGGCGGTGGCGCTGGTGAAACAGGAAGCAAGAGGAGTAGGGGAGATGCTCACAGTGATCGCCGTGGAATGCTGGTGCTCAACGTGGTCGTGATAGTCCAAGGGGCGCACGGTGCTGTAAGGGATTGCTCGCCGGAGCTGCGTCTGACAACGGCTGGCTCTGGTCGAGGTCGAAGACGAAGCTGTCGATCACCAGAACACAAACAAAGGACATGATCAGATGCATGAGACCTCGGGGATGATGTGTGCATGAACGAGAGGGGTCGGGGTGGTCTGGTCTTACCAGGATTGCTCGCCGGAGTGGAGGACAACGTCGGGTGGTCTCAGTCGTGGTCGGAGACGTCGCTACAGATCGCCCTAAGGCAAGACAGGAGCATGTTCAGATGCGTAAGAGCAAGGCGATGCTGTGTGCGTGATCTAGGAGGTGCGGGGTGGTCGGATACTACTTGTGGACGTCGTCGGAGAAGTGGCAGACGACGGTGCTGCAGGTCGTCGTCGTTGTCGGCGTTTTAGAGCACGCGCGGACGAGGGGTTGGTTCTAGGAGATGCGCCAGGGAGTGGTGAAGCTGCTAGAGTGCTCGGGAAGGTAGGGGGTGGTGTGTACTGGCCTGAATTGGCCAGAGACGGTGGTCGGAACAGAGGAGCTCGAGGAGGAATTGGGGCGGCCTGGTGGTGCGATTGAGGGAGGAGTCGGAGGGGAAATGAAGAAGGGACGCTGGCGACTTATAGCGTGCTGTCACGGTGAGATTAACGCACGGCATTATGGCGAATTGAAGCCGCGGGATTACTGCAGGAAACGGCGACGAGGGAGGGGAGAACTGGTCGCGCGGGTGGGGAGGATGAACAGTAGAGGTGGGGTCTACCGGTCAGTGGGAAAAGAAACGAGGGGAGGGTCCACTGGTGGGTCTACCTGAGGTCTGAGGTGTGAAACGTTTTCTTGCGGGGTGAGGAAATTGGGCTGGTTACTGGGCCTTGTTGGGCTGGGTCCTTTGCACTATTTTTTTCTGTCTGAAACTTTTTCCTTTTCTATTTTCAATTTATTGATTTGAAATTCAAACAAATGATTCAATCAACCAATTCAATTCAAACAAACACCACACTTCACAACTTTGAACTTGGTTCTGTTTAATAACACAAAACAAAGTCCAAAACAAAAATAATTTTTTATTCATTTTAGGATCCATTCAATAATTAAATAAAATGGATCTTTAGTTATTTAATAAAATAGGGTTTATTTTATAAAATCTTCATTTGAAATCCAATTATTTTCAAAACCAAATCAGTAGGTTTTATTTGAAAATAAAGAATACTTGGAAAGCTTGTTTAAAACAAAATAACATTTTTGCTATAGGGTCCATTATTAATTAAATAAAATGGGCCTTAGTTATTAAATCAAATAGGATTGGTTTTATTTAAATCTTTTATTTTGAAATCTAAAATAAAACCAAAACACTTCATTAAGTTTATTTGAGAATATAAAACCAAAGTCAAAAACAAAATAATTTTTATCTTTTTTAGGATCTATTGAAATAAAAAGACTTTAGTCTTTATTTTCAAAATAGGGTTTAATTTATTTTTAAAACTCTATTTGAAATATAAACCAAACCAAAAACCTTTTCAGTAGGTTTTATTCAAAAACCTTTGGAAAACTTATTTAAAATAAATAAATAAGTTTTAGT
Source organism: Avena insularis (assembly GCA_023614405.1). Classification (NCBI taxonomy): domain Eukaryota; kingdom Viridiplantae; phylum Streptophyta; class Magnoliopsida; order Poales; family Poaceae; genus Avena; species Avena insularis. The sequence continues at coordinate 51,656 of JAJUPC010000377.1, forward strand.
GTTTTATTTAAAATGGGAAAAGCCTTTACTTTAATAAAATTTGGATATCAAATCCTTATTATTTTATTTAAACAAACCTTTACTCCTTTTTATCAAAACAAAATATTTTATTATAAAAGCTTGGCCAAAATTAATTTGGCTCTTTGAAATATAATCTTTATTTATAAATCCACCTTTTCTTTGAAAACCAAATCCTTTTATTTAAACGATCCAAAATAGTAGTTCCAAAATATTTTAATTTCCTTTATTAAATGTTTATCTTTTTAAATCCCTTTAGGATTTTATTTGATCCAACTGGTTTGAACTCCCAATTGAAATCAAAAAGTTTCTTCTGGCCTTGAAAATCAAACAAAGTTTTATTTTATTCATTTATTTTCACATTACAAGATTTGGAAAATCTTGGGATGTGACAAAATGACTCCAGTTGTTGTTAGTAAAAAGAACACACATGCAATGACACTGGTGGATCCATATGTGGTATGTGAAAAGAACACACATGCAGTGACTCTAGTTGTTGTTAGTAAAAAGAACACACATGAAATGACACTGGTGGATCCATGTGTGGTCTCTAAAGAGAACACACATTTAAAAGACATTGGTGGATCCATATGTGGTATGTGAAAAGAATAGTCATGAAATGACTCTAGTTTTTGTTAGTAAAAAGAACACACATGCAATGACACTGGTGGATCCATGTGTGGTCTCTGAAGAGAACACACATGCAATGACTCTGGTTATTGTTAGTAAAAAGAGCACACGTGCAATGACACTAGTGGATCCATAGGTGGATTGTGAAAAGAACACACATGCAATGACACTAGTGGATCCATAGGTGGTATCTGAAAAGAACACACATGCAATGACTCTAGTTGTTGTTAGTAAAAAGAACACACATGCAATGACACTGGTGGATCCATGTGTGGTCTCTGAAGAGAACACACATTCCAATGACACTGGTGGATCCATATGTGGTATGTGAAAAGAACACACATGAAATGACTCTAGCTGTTGTTAGTAAAAAGAACATACATGCAATGACACTTGTTGTTGTTAGTAAAAAGAACACACATGCAATGACACTGGTGGATCCATAGGTGGATTGTGAAAAGAAGACACATGCCATGACTCTGGTTGTTGTTAGTAAAAATAACACACATGCAATGACACTGGTGGATCCATAGGTGGATTGTGAAAAGAACACACATGCAATGACACTGGTGGATCCATATGTGGTATGTGAAAAAATAGTCATGAATGACTCCAGTTGTTGTTAGTAAAAAGAACACACGTGCAATGACACTGGTGGATCCATGTGTGGTCTCTGAAGAGAACACACATGCAATGAGTCTGGCTGTTGTTAGTAAAAAAGAGCACACATTTCAAAGACACTAGTGGATCCATAGGTGGATTGTGAAAAGAACACACATGTAATGAGTCCAGTTGTTGTTAGTAAAAAGAACACACATGAAATGACACTGGTGGATTCATGTATGGTCTCTGAAGAAAACACACATTTCAGTGACACTGGTGGATACATATGTGGTATGTGAAAAGAAGACACATGCAATGACTCTAGTTGTTGTTAGTAAAAAGAACACACATACAATGACACTGGTGGATCCATGCGTGGTCTCTGAAGAGAACACACATGCAATGACTCTGGCTGTTGTTAGTAAAAATAACACACATGCAATGACACTAGTGGATCCATATGTGGATTGTGAAAAGAACACACATGCAATGAATCTAGTTGTTGTTAGTAAAAAGAACACACATGCAATGACACTGGTGGATCCATATGTGGTATGTGAAAAGAACACACATGCAATGACTCTGGTTGTGATTAGTGAAAATAACACACATGCAATAAGACTAGTGGATCCATGTGTGGTCTCTGAAGAGAACACACATTTCAATGACACTGTTGGATCCATATGTGGTATGTGAACAGAACACACATGCAATGACTCCAGTTGTTGTTAGTAACAAGAACACACATGCAATGACACTAATGGATCCATGAGTGGTCTCTAAAGAGAACACACATTTCAATGACACTGGTGGATCCATATGTGGTATATGAAAAGAACACACATGAAATGACTCAAGTTGTTGTTAGTAAAAAGAACACACATGCAATGACACTAGTGGATTCATGTGTGGTCTCTGAAGAGAACACACATTTCAATGACACTGGTGGATCCATATGTGGTATGTGAAAAGAACACACATGCAATGACTCCAGTTGTTGTTAGTAAAAAGAACACACATGCAATGAGTCTGGATGTTGTTAGTAAAAATAACACACATGCAATGACACTGGTGGATCCAAATGTGGATTGTGAAAAGAACACACATGCAATGACTCTAGTTGTTGTTAGTAAAAAGAACACACATGCAATAACACTGGTGGATCCATATGTGGTATGTGAAAAGAACACACATGCAATGACTCTGGTTGTTGTTAGTAAAAAGAACACACATGCAATAAGACTAGTGGATCCATGTGTGGTCTCTAAAGAGAACACACATTTCAATGACACTGGTGGATCCATATGTGGTATGTGAAAAGAACACACATGCAATGACTCCAGTTGTTGTTAGTAACAAGAATACACATGCAATGACACTGATGGATCCATGTGTGGTCTCTGAAGAGAACACACATTTCAATGACACTGGTGGATCCATATGTGGTATGTGAAAAGAACACACATGAAATGACTCTAGTTGTTGTTAGTAAAAAGAACGCACATGCAATGACACTAGTGGATCCATGTGTGGTCTCTAAAGAGAACACACATGCAATGACTCTGGTTGTTGTTAGTAAAAAGAGCACATGTGCAATGACACTAGTGGATCCATAGGTGGATTGTGAAAAGAACACACATGCAATGACACTGGTGGATCCATAGGTGGTATGTGAAAAGAACACACATGCAATGACTCCAGTTGTTGTTACTGAAAAGAACACACATGCAATGACACTGGTGGATCCATGTGTGGTTTCTGAAGAGAACGCACATTTCAATGACACTGGTGGATCCATATGTGGTATGTGAAAAGATCACACATGAAATAACTCCAGTTGTTGTTAGTAAAAAGAACACACATGCAATGACACTGGTCGTTCTTAGTAAAAAGAACACACATGCAATGACACTGGTGGATCCATATGTGGTATGTGAAAAGAATAGTCATGAAATGACTCCAGTTGTTGTTAGTAAAAAGAACACACATGCAATGCTACTGGTGGATCCATAGGTGGTATGTGAAAAGAACACACATGCAGTGACTCTAGTTGTTGTTAGTAAAAAGAACACACATGCAATGACACTGATGGATCCATGTGTGGTCTCTGAAGAGAACACACATTTCAATGACACTGGTGGATCCATATGTGGTATCTGAAAAGAACACACATGTAATGACTCCAGTTGTTGTTAGTAAACAGTACAGACAAGCAATGACACTGGTGGATCCATGTGTGGTCTCTAAGAGAACACACATGCAATGACTCTGGCTGTTGTTAGTAAAAATAACACACATGCAATGACACTAGTGGATCCATATGTGGATTGTGAAAAGAACACACATGCAATGACTCTAGTTGTCGTTAGTAAAAAGAACACACATGCAATGACACTGGTGGATCCGTGTGTGGTCTCTGAAGAGAACACACATGCAATGACTCTGGTTGTTGTTAGTAAAAATAAGACACATGCAATGACACTGGTGGATCCATATGTGGATTGTGAAAAGAACACACATGCAATGACTCTAGTTGTTGTTAGTAAAAAGAACACACATGCAATCACACTGGTGGATCCATATGTGGTATGTGAAAAGAACACACATGCAATGACTCTGGTTGTTGTTAGTAAAAAGAACACACATGCAATAACACTAGTGGATCCATGTGTGGTATGTGAAAAGAACACACATGCAATGACTCTGGTTGTGATTAGTGAAAAGAACACACATGCAATAAGACTAGTGGATCCATGTGTGGTCTCTGAAGAGAACACACATTTCAATGACACTGGTGGATCCATATGTGGTATGTGAAAAGAAAACATGCAATGACTCCAGTTGTTGTTAGTAACAAGAACACACATGCAATGACACTGATGGATCCATGTGTGGTCTCTGAAGAGAACACACATCTCAATGACACTGGTGGATCCATATGTGGTATGTGAAAAGATCACACATGAAATAACTCTAGTTGTTGTTAGTAAAAAGAACACACATGCAATGACACTGGTGGATCCATGTGTGGTCTCTGAAGAGAACACACATGCAATGACTCTGGCTGTTGTTAGTAAAAATAACACACATGCAATGACACTGGTGGATCCATATGTGGATTGTGAAAAGAACACACATGCAATGACTCTAGTTGTTGTTAGTAAAAAGAACACACATGCAATCACACTGGTGGATCCATATGTGGTATGTGAAAAGAACACACATGCAATGACTCTGGTTGTTGTTAGTAAAAAGAACACACATGCAATAACACTAGTGGATCCATGTGTGGTCTCTGAAGAGAACACACATTTCAATGACACTGGTGGATCCATATGTGGTATGTGAAAAGAAAACATGCAATGACTCCAGTTGTTGTTAGTAACAAGAACACACATGCAATGACACTGATGGATCCATGTGTGGTCTCTGAAGAGAACACACATTTCAATGACACTGGTGGATCCATATGTGGTATGTGAAAAGAACACACATGAAATAACTCCAGTTGTTGTTAGTAAAAAGAGCACACATGCAATGACACTAGTGGATCCATGTGTGGTCTCTGAAGAGAACACACATGCAATGACTCTGGTTGTTGTTAGTAAAAAGAGCACACATGCAATGACACTAGTGGATCCATAGGTGGATTGTGAAAAGAACACACATGCAATGACACTGGTGGATCCATATGTGGTATGTGAAAAGAACACACATGCAATGACTCCAGTTGTTGTTAGTAAAAAGAACACACATGCAATGACACTGGTGGATCCATGTGTGGTCTCTAAAGACAACACACATTTCAATGACACTGGTGGATCCATATGAGGTAGGTCAAAAGAACACACATGTAATGACTCTGGTTGTTGTTAGTAAAAAGAACACACATGCAATGACACTGGTGGATCCATAGGTGGATTGTGAAAAGAGCACACATACAATGACTACACTGGTGGATCCATATGTGGTTTGTAAAAGAATAGTCATGAAATGACTCAGTTGTTGTTAGTAAAATGAACACACATGCAATGACATCAGGATCCATGTGTGGTCTCAAGAGAACACACATGCAATGACTCTGGCTATTGTTAGTAAAAAGAGCACACATTTCAAAGACACTGGTGGATCCATATGTGGTATGTGAAAAGAATAGTCATGAAATGACTCCAGTTGTTGTTAGTAAAAAGAACACACATGCAATGACACTTGAGGATCCATGTGTGGTCTCTGAAGAGAACACACATGCAATGACTCTGGCTGTTGTTAGTAAGAAGAGTAGACATTTCAATGACACTAGTGGATCCATATGTGGTATGTGAAAAGAACACACATGCAATGACTCCAGTTGTTGTTAGTAAAAGGAACACATATGCAATGACACTGGTGGATCCATGTGTGGTCTCTAAAGAGAACACACATTTTAATAACACTGGTGGATCCATATATGGTATGTGAAAATAATAGTCATGAAATGACTCCAGTTGTTGTTAGTAAAAAGAACGCACATGCAATGACACTGGCTGTTGTTAGTAAAAATAACACACATGCAATGACACTGATGGATCCATAGGTGGTATGTGAGAAGAACACACATGCAATGACACTGGCTGTTGTTAGTAAAAAGAACACACATGTAATGACACTGGTGGATCGATAGGTGGTATGTGAAAAGAACACACATGCAATGACTCTAGTTGTTGTTAGTAAAAAGAACACACATGCAATGACACTGGTGGATCCATATGTGGTATGTGAAAAGAACACACATGCAATGACTCTGGTAGTTGTTAGTAAAAAGAACACACATGCAATGACACTGGTGGATCCATGTGTGGTCTCTGAAGAGAACACACATTTCAATGACACTGGTGGATCCATATGTGGTATGTGAAAAGAATAGTCATGAAATGACTCCAGTTGTTGTTCGTAAAAAGAACACACATGCAATGACACTGGAGGATCCATGTGTGGTCTCTGAACAGAACACACATGCAATGACTCTGGCTGTTGTTAGTAAGAAGAGTAGACATTTCAATGTCACTAGTGGATCCATATGTGGTATGTGAAAAGAACACACATGCAATGACTCTAGTTGTTGTTAGTAAAAAGAACACACATGCAATGACACTGGTGGCTCCATATGTGGTCTCTGAAGAGAACACACATTTCAATGACACTGGCGGATCCATATGTGGTATGTGAAAAGAAACCACATGAAATGACTCCTTTGTTGTTGGTCAAAAGAACACACATGCAATGACACTGGTGGATCCATGTGTGGTCTCTGAAGAGAACACACATACAATGACTCTGGTTGTTGTTAGTAAAAAGATCCCACATGGAATGACACTAGTGGATCCATAGGTGGATTGTGAAAATAACACACATGCAATGACACTGGTGGATCCATAGGTGGTATGTGAAAAGAACACACATGCAGTGACTCCAGTTGTTGTTAGTAAAATGAACACACATGCAATGACACTGGTGGATCCATGTGTGTTCTCTGAAGAGAACACACATTTCAATGACACTGGTGGATCCATATGTGGTATGTGAAAAGAACACACATGAAATGACTCCAGCTGTTGTTAGTAAAAAGAACACACATGCAATGACACTTGTTGTTGTTAGTAAAAAGAACACACAAGCAATCACACTGGTGGATCCATAGGTGGATTGTGAAAGGAAGACACATGCCATGACTCTGGTTGTTGTTAGTAAAAAGAACACACATGCAATGACACTGGTGGATCCATAGGTGGATTGTGAAAAGATCACACATGCAATGACACTTGTGGATCCATATGTGGTATGTGAAAAAATAGTCATGAAATGACTCTAGTTGTTGTTAGTAAAAAGAACAGACATGCAATGACACTGGTGGATCCATGTGTGGTCTATCAAGAGAACACGCATGCAATGAGTCTGGATGTTGTTAGTAAAAAAGAGCACACATTTCAATGACACTAGTGGATCCATAGGTGGATTGTGAAAAGAACACACATGCAACGAGTCCAGTTGTTGTTAGTAAGAAGAACACACATGCAATGACACTGGTGGATTCATGTATGGTCTCTGAAGAAAACACACATTTCAATGACACTGGTGGATCCATATGTGGTATGTGAAAAGAACACACATGCAATGACTCTAGTTGTTGTTAGTAAAAAGAACAAACATGCAATGACACTGGTGGATCCATGTGTGGTCTCTGAAGAGAACACACATGCAATGACTCTGGCTGTTGTTAGTAAAAATAACACACATGCAATGACACTTGTGGATCCGTATGTGGATTGTGAAAAGAATACACAGCAATGACTCCAGTTGTTGTTAGTAAAAAGAACACACATGCAATGACACTAGTGGATCCATATGTGGTATGTGAAAAGAACACACATGCAATGACTCTGGTTGTTGTTAGTAAAAAGTACACACATGCAATAAGACTAGTGGATCCATGTGTGGTCTCTGAAGAGAACACAAATTTCAATGACACTGCTGGATCCATATGTGGTATGTGAAAAGAACACACATGCAATGACTCCAGTTGTTGTTAGTAACAAGAACACACATGCAATGACACTAATGGATCCATGAGTGGTCTCTGAAGAGAACACACATTTCAATGACACTGGTGGATCCATATGTGGTATGTGAAAAGAACATACATGAAATGACTCCAGTTGTTGTTAGTAAAATGAACACACATGCAATGCCACTGGTGGAAACACACATGCAATGACTCGGGTTGTTGTTAGTAAAAAGAGCACACATGTAATGACACTAGTGGATCCATAGGTGGATTGTGAAATGAACACACATGCAATGACACTAGTGGATCCATATGTAGTATGTGAAAAGAACACACATGCAATGACTCCAGTTGTTGTTAGTAAAAAGAACACACATGCAATGACACAAGTGGATCCATGTGTGGTCTCTGAAGAGAACACACATTTCAATGACACTGGTGGATCCATATAAGGTATGTGAAAAGAACACACATGCAATGACTCCAGTTGTTGTTAGTAAAAAGAACACACATGCAATGACACTGGTGGATCCATGTGTGGTCTCTGAAGAGAATACACATGCAATGACTCTGGCTGTTGTTAGTAAAAATAACACACATGCAATGACACTGGTGGATCCATAGGTGGATTGTGAAAAGAACACACATGTAATGACACTGGTGGATCCATATGTGGTATGTGAAAAGAATAGTCATGAAATGAATCCAGTTGTTGTCAGTAAAAATAAGACACATGCAATGACACTAGTGGATCCATGTGTGGTCTCTGAAGAGAACACACATGCAATGACTCTGGCTGTTGTTAGTAAAAAGAGCACACATGCAATGACACTGGTGGATCCATAGGTGGATTGTGAAAACAACACACATGCAATGACTCTAGTTGTTGTTAGTAAAAAGAACACACATGCAATGACACTGATGGATCCATGTGTGGTCTCTGAAGAGAACACACATTTCAATGACACTGGTGGATCCATATGTGGTATCTGAAAAGAACACACATGTAATGACTCCAGTTGTTGTTAGTAAAAAGTACACACAAGCAATGACACTGGTGGATCCATGTGTGGTCTCTGAAGAGAACACACATGCAATGACTCTGGCTGTTGTTAGTAAAAATAACACACATGCAATGACACTGGTGGATCCATATGTGGATTGTGAAAAGAACACACATGCAATGACTCTAGTTGTTGTTAGTAAAAAGAACACACATGCAATGACACTGGTGGATCCATGTGTGGTCTCTGAAGAGAACACACATGCAATGACTCTGGCTGTTGTTAGTAAAAATAACACACATGCAATGACACTGGTCGATCCATATGTGGATTGTGAAAAGAACACACATGCAATGACTCTAGTTGTTGGTAGTAAAAAGAACACACATGCAATCACACTGGTGGATCCATATGTGGTATGTGAAAAGAACACACATTTAATGACTCTGGTTGTTGTTAGTAAAAAGAACACACATGCAATAACACTAGTGGATCCATGTGTGGTCTCTGAAGAGAACACACATTTCAATGACACTGGTGGATCCATATGTGGTATGTGAAAAGAAAACATGCAATGACTCCAGTTGTTGTTAGTAACAAGAACACACATGCAATGACACTGATGGATCCATGTGTGGTCTCTGAAGAGAACACACATTTCAATGACACTGGTGGATCCATATGTGGTATGTGAAAAGAACACACATGAAATAACTCCAGTTGTTGTTAGCAAAAAGAGCACACATGCAATGACACTAGTGGATCCATGTGTGGTCTCTAAAGAGAACACACATGCAATGACTCTGGTTGTTGTTAGTAAAAAGAGCACACATGCAATGACACTAGTGGATCCATAGGTGGATTGTGAAAATAACACACATGCAATGACACTGGTGGATCCATATGTGGTATGTGAAAAGAACACACATGCAATGACTCCAGTTGTTGTTAGTAAAAAGAACACACATGCAATGACACTGGTGGATCCATGTGTGGTCTCTGAAGACAACACACATTTCAATGACACTGGTGGATCCATATGTGGTATGCGAAAAGAACACACATGAAACGACTCTAGTTGTTGTTAGTAAAAAGAACACACATGCAATGACACTGGTTGTTGTCAGTAAAAAGAACACACATGCAATGACACTAGTGGATCCATAGGTGGATTGAGAAAAGAACACACATGCAATGACTCTGGTTGTTTTTGGTAAAAAGAACACACATGCAATTACACTGGTGGATGCATAGGTGTATTGTGAAAAGAACACACATGCAATGACACTGGTGGATCCATATGTGGTATGTAAAAAGAATAGTCATGAAATGACTCCAGTTGTTGTTAGTAAAATGAACACACATGCAATGACACTGGTGGATCCATGTGTGGTCTCTGAAGAGAACACACATGCAATGACTCTGGCTGTTGTTAGTAAAAAGAGCACACATTTCAATGACACTGGTGGATCCATATGTGGTATGTGAAAAGAATAGTCATGAAATGACTCCAGTTGTTGTTAGTAAAAAGAACACACATGCAATGACACTGGAGGATCCATGTGTGGTCTCTGAACAGAACACACATGCAATGGCTCTGGCTGTTGTTAGTAAGAAGAGTAGACATTTCAATGTCACTAGTGGATCCATATGTGGTATGTGAAAAGAACACACATGCAATGACTCCAGTTGTTGTTAGTAAAAAGAACACATATGCAATGACACTGGTGGATCCACGTGTGGTCTCTGAAGAGAACACACATTTCAATAACACTGGTGGATCCATATGTGGTATGTGAAAATAATAGTCAGGAAATGACTCCAGTTGTTATTAGTAAAAAGAACACACATGCAATGACACTGGCTGTTGTTAGTAAAAATAACACACATGCAATGACACTGGTGGATCCATAGGTGGTATGTGAAAAGAACACACATGCAATGACTCTGGCTGTTGTTAGTAAAAAGAACACACATGTAATGAGACTGGTGGATCCATAGGTGGTATGTGAAAAGAACACACATGCAATGACTCCAGTTGTTGTTAGTAAAAAGAACACACATGCAATGACACTGCTGGATCCATATGTGGTATGTGAAAAGAACACACATGCAATGACTCTGGTTGTTGTTAGTAAAAAGAACACACATGCAATGACACTGGTGGATCCATGTGTGGTCTCTGAAGAGAACACACATTTCAATGACACTGGTGGATCCATATGTGGTATGTGAAAAGAATAGTCATGAAATGACTCCAGTTGTTGTTAGTAAAAAGAACACACATGCAATGACACTGGTGGATCCATGTGTGGTCTCTGAAGAGAACACACATGCAATGACTCTGGCTGTTGTTAGTAAAAAGAGCACACATCCAATGATACTAGTGGATCCATATGTGGTATGTGAAAAGAACACACATGCAATACTCCAGTTGTTGTTAGTAAAAAGAACACACATGCAATGACACTGGTGGCTCCATATGTGGTCTCTGAAGAGAACACACATTTCAATGACACTGGCGGATCCATATGTGGTATGTGAAAAGAACACACATGAAATGACTCCTTTGTTGTTGGTCAAAAGAACACACATGCAATGACACTGGTGGATCCATGTGTGGTCTCTGAAGAGAACACACATGCAATGACTCTGGTTGTTGTTAGTAAAAAGAGCCCACATGGAATGACACTAGTGGATCCATAGGTGGATTGTGAAAAGAACACACATGCAATGACACTGGTGGATCCATAGGTGGTATGTGAAAAGAGCACACATGCAGTGACTCCAGTTGTTGTTAGTAAAATGAACACACATGCCATGACACTGGTGGATCCATGTGTGGTCTCTGAAGAGAACACACATTTCAATGACACTGGTGGATCCATATGTGGTATGTGAAAAGAACACACATGAAATGACTCCAGCTGTTGTTAGTAAAAAGAACACACATGCAATGACACTTGTTGTTGTTAGTAAAAAGAACACACAAGCAATCACACTGGTGGATCCATAGGTGGATTGTGAAAGGAAGACACATGCCATGACTCTGGTTGTTGTTAATAAAAAGAACACACATGCAATGACACTGGTGGATCCATAGGTGGATTGTGAAAAGATCACACATGCAATGACACTTGTGGATCCATATGTGGTATGTGAAAAAATAGTCATGAAATGACTCTAATTGTTGTTAGTAAAAAGAACAGACATGCAATGACACTGGTGGATCCATGCATGCAATGAGTCTGGATGTTGTTAGTAAAAAAGAGCACACATTTCAATGACACTAGTGGATCCATAGGTGGATTGTGAAAAGAACACACATGCAACGAGTCCAATTGTTGTTAGTAAAAAGAACACACATGCAATGACACTGGTGGATTCATGTATGGTCTCTGAAGAAAACACACATTTCAATGACACTGGTGGATCTATATGTGGTATGTGAAAAGAACACACATGAAATGACTCTGGTTGTTGTTAGTAAAAAGAACACACATGCAATGACACTGGTGGATCCATGTGTCGTCTCTGAAGAGAACACACATTTCAATGACACTGGTGTATCCATATGTGGTATGTGAAAAGAATAGTCATGAAATGACTCTAGTTGTTGTTAGTAAAAAGAACACACATGCATTGACACTGGTGGATCCATGTGTGGTATCTGAAGAGAACACACATGCAATGACTCTGGTTGTTGTTAGTAAAAAGAGCACACATGCAATGATACTAGTGGATCCATATGTGGTATGTGAAAATAACACACATGCAATACTCCAGTTGTTGTTAGTAAAAAGAACACACATGCAATGACATTGGTGGCTCCATATGGGGTCTCTAAAGAGAACACACATTTCAATGACACTGGTGGATCCATATGTGGTATGTGAAAAGAATAGTCATGAAATGACTCCAGTTGTTGTTAGTAAAAAGAACACATATGCAATGACACTAGTGGATCCATGTGTGGTCTCTGAAGAGAACACACATGCAATGACTCTTGTTGTTGTTAGTAAAAAGAGCACACATGGAATGACACTAGTGGATCCATAGGTGGATTGTGAAAAGAACACACATGCAATGACACTGGTGGATCCATAGGTGGTATGTGAAAAGAACACACATGCACTGACTCCAGTTGTTGTTAGTAAAATGAACACACATGCAATGACACTGGTGGATCCATGTGTGGTCTCTGAAGAGAACACACATTTCAATGACACTGGTGGATCTATATGTGGTATGTGAAAAGAACACACATGAAATGACTCCAGCTGTTGTTAGTAAAAAGAACACACATGCAATGACACTTGTTGTTGTTAGTAAAAAGAACACACATGCAATCACACTGGTGGATCCATAGGTGGATTGTGAAAAGAAGACACATGCCATGACTCTGGTTGTTGTTAGTAAAAAGAACACACATGCAATGACACTGGTGGATCCATAGGTGGATTGTGAAAATATCACACATGCAATGACACTTGTGGATCCATATGTGGTATGTGAAAAAATAGTCATGAAATGACTCTAGTTGTTGTTAGTAAAAAGAACAGACATGCAATGACACTGGTGGATCCATGTGTGGTCTATGAAGAGAACACGCATGCAATGAGGCTGGATGTTGTTAGTAAAAAAGAGCACACATTTCAATGACACTGGTGGATCCATATGTGGATTGTGAAAAGAACACACATGCAATGAGTCCAGTTGTTGTTAGTAAAAAGAACACACATGCAATGACACTGGTGGATTCATGTATGGTCTCTGAAGAAAACACACATTTCAATGACACTGGTGGATCTATATGTGGTATGTGAAAAGAACACACATGCAATGACTCCAGTTGTTGTTAGTAAAAAGAACACACATGCAATGACACTGGTGGATCCATGTGTGGTCTCTGAAGAGAACACACATGCAATGACTCTGGCTGTTGTTAGTAAAAGTAACACACATGCAATGACACTTGTGGATCCATATGTGGATTGTGAAAAGAACACTCATGCAATGACTCCAGTTGTTGTTAGTAAAAAGAACACACATGCAATGACACTAGTGGATCCATATGTGGTATGTGAAAAGAACACACATGCAATGACTCTGGTTGTTGTTGGTAAAAAGTACACACATGCAATAAGACTAGTGGATCCATGTGTGGTCTCTGAAGAGAACACACATTTCAATGACACTGGTGGATCCATATGTGGTATGTGAAAAGAACACACATGCAATGACTCCAGTTGTTGTTAGTAACAAGAACACACATGCAATGACACTAATGGATCCATGAGTGGTCTCTGAAGAGAACACACATTTCAATGACACTGGTGGATCCATATGTGGTATGTGAAAAGAACACACATGAAATGACTCCAGTTGTTGTTAGTAAAAAGAACACACATGCAATGCCACTGGTGGAAACACACATGCAATGACTCGGGTTGTTGTTAGTAAAAAGAGCACACATGTAATGACACTAGTGGATCCATAGGTGGATTGTGAAATGAACACACATGCAATGACACTAGTGGATCCATATGTAGTATGTGAAAAGAACACACATGCAATGACTCCAGTTGTTGTTAGTAAAAAGAACACACATGCAATGACACTAGTGGATCCATGTGTGGTCTCTGAAGAGAACACACATTTCAATGATACTGGTGCATCCATATAAGGTATGTGAAAAGAACACACATGCAATGAATCCAGCTGTTGTTAGTAAAAAGAACACACATGCAATGACACTGGTGGATCCATGTGTGGTCTCTGAAGAGAACACACATGCAATGACTCTGGCTGTTGTTAGTAAAAATAACACACATGCAATGACACTGGTGGATACATAGGTGGATTGTGAAAAGAACACACATGTAATGACACTGGTGGATCCATATGTGGTATGTGAAAAGAATAGTCATGAAATGAATCCAGTTGTTGTTAGTAAAAATAAGACACATGCAATGACACTAGTGGATCCATGTGTGGTCTCTGAAGAGAACACACATGCAATGACTCTGGCTGTTGTTAGTAAAAAGAGCACACATGCAATGACACTGGTGGATCGTGAAAACAACACACATGCAATGACTCTAGTTGTTGTTAGTAAAAAGAACACACATGCAATGACACTAGTGGATCCATGTGTGCTCTCTGAAGAGAACACACATTTCAATAACACTGGTGGACACATATGTGGTATGTGAAAATAATAGTCATGAAATAACTCTGGTTGTTGTAGTAAAAAGAACACACATGCAATGACACTGGTGGATCCATAGGTGGTATGTGAAAATAACACACATGCAATGACTCCAGTTGTTGTTAGTAAAAAGAACACACATGCAATTACACTACTGGATCCATGTGTGGTCTCTAAAGAGAACACACATTTCAATGACACTGGTGGATCCATATGTGGTATGTGAAAAGAACACAGATGAAATGACTCTAGTTGTTGTTAGTAAGAAGAACACACATGCAATGACACTGGTGGTTGTTAGTAAAAAGAACACACATGCAATGACACTGGTGGATCCATAGGTGGATTCTGAAAAGAACACACATGCAATGACACTGGTGGATGCATATGTGGTATCTAAAAAGAATAGTCATGAAATGACTCCAGTTTTTGTTAGTAAAAAGAACACACATGCAATGACACTGGTGGATCCATGTGTGGTCTCTGAAGAGAACACACATGCAATGACTCTGGCTAATGTTAGTAAAAAATGCACACAATTCAATGACACTGGTGGATCCATATGTGGTATGTGAAAAGAATAGTCATGAAATGACTCCAGATGTTGTTAGTAAAAAGAACACACATGCATTGACACCGGTGGATCCATGTGTTGTCTCTGAAGAGAACACACATGCAATGACTCTGGCTGTTGTTAGGAAAAAGAGCACACATGCAATGACACTGGTGGATCCATATGTGGTATGTGAAAAAAACACATATGCAATGACTCCAATTATTGTTAGGAAAAAGAACACACATGCAATGACACTGGTGGATCCATGTGTGGTCTCTGAAGAGAACACACATTTCAATGACACTGGTGGATCGAAATGTGGTATATGAAAAGAACACACATGAAATGACTCCAGTTGTTGTTAGTAAAAAGAAAACACATGCAATAACATTGGTGGATCCTTATGTGGTATGTGAAAAGAACACACATGTAGTGACTCTAGTTGTTGTTAGTAAAAAGAACACACATGCAATGACACTGGTGGATCCATGTGTGGTCTCTGAAGAGAACACACATTTAAATAACACTGGTGGACACATATGTGGTATGTGAAAATAATAGTCACGAAATGACTCTGGTTGTTGGTGTAAAAAGAACACACATGCAATGACACCAGTTGTTGTTAGTAAAAAGAACACACATGCAATGACACCGGTGGATCCATGTGTGGTCTCTAAAGAGAACACACATTTCAATGACACTGGTGGATCCATATGTGGTATGTGAAAAGAACACACATGAAATGACTCCAGTTGTTGTTAGTAAAAAGAACACACATGCAATGACACTTGTGTTTGTTAGTAAAAAGAACACACATGCAATGACACTGGTGGATCCATAGGTGGATTGTGAAAAGAACACACATGCGATGACTCTGGTTGTTGTTAGTAAAAAGAACACACATGCAATGACACTGGTGGATCCATAGGTGGATTGTGAAAAGAACACACATGCAATGACACTGGTGGATCCATATGTGGTATGTGAAAAGAATAGTCATGAAATGACTCCAGTTGTTGTTAGTAAAAAGAACACACATGCAATGACACTGGTGGATCCATGTGTGGTCTCTGAAGAGAACACACATGCAATGACCCTGGCTAATGTTAGTAAAAAGAGCACACAATTCAACGACACAGGTGGATCCATATGTGCTATGTGAAAAGAATAGTCATGAAATGACTCCAGATGTTGTTAGTAAAAAGAACACACTTGCAATGACACTGGTGGATCGATGTGTTGTCTCTGAAGAGAACACACATGCAATGACTCTGGCTGTTGTTAGTAAAAAGAGCACACATGCAATGACACTAGTGGATCCATAGGTGTATTGTGAAAAGAACACACATGCAATGACACTGGTGGATCCATATGTAGTATGTGAAAAGAACACACATGCAATGACTCCAGTTGTTGTTAGGAAAAAGAACACACATGCAATGACACTGGTGGATCTATGTGTGGTCTCTGAAGATAACACACATTTCAATGACACTGGTGGATCGATATGTGGTATATGAAAAGAACACACATGAAATGACTCCAGTTGTTGTTAGTAAAAAGAACACACATGCAATAACATTATTGGATCCTTATGTGGTATGTGAAAAGAACACACATGTAGTGACTCTAGTTCTTGTTAGTAAAAAGAACACACCTGCAATGACACTGGTGGATCCATGTGTGGTCTCTGAAGAGAACACACATTTAAATGACACTGGTGGATCCATATGTGGTATGTGAATAGAATAGTCATGAAATGACTCCAGTTTCTGTTAGTAAAAAGAAGACACATGCAATGACACCTTTGGATCATACGTGGTCTGAAGAGAACACACATGCAATGACTCTGGCTGTTGTTAGTAAAAAGATCACACATGCAATGACACTGGTGGATCCATAGGTGGATTGTGAAAACAACACACATGCAATGACTCCAATTGTTGTTAGTAAAAAGAACACACATGCAATTACACTGGTAGATCCATGTGTGGTCTCTGAAGAGAACACATATTTCAATAACACTGGTGGACACATATGTGGTATGTGAAAATAATAGTCACGAAATGACTCTGGTTGTTGGTGTAAAAAGAACACACATGCAATGACACCAGTTGTTGTTAGTAAAAAGAACACACATGCAATGACACCGGTGGATCCATGTGTGGTCTCTAAAGAGAACACACATTTCAATGACACTGGTGGATCCATATGTGGTATGTGAAAAGAACACACATGAAATGACACCAGTTGTTGTTAGTAAAAAGAACACACATGCAATGACACTTGTGTTTGTTAGTAAAAAGAACACACATGCAATGACACTGGTGGATCCATAGGTGGATTGTGAAAAGAACACACATGCGATGACTCTGGTTGTTGTTAGTAAAAAGAACACACATGCAATGAAAGTGGTGGATCCATAGGTGGACTGTGAAAAGAACACACATGCAATGACGCTGGTGGATCCATATGTGGTATGTGAAAAGAATAGTCATGAAATGACTCCAGTTGTTGTTAGTAAAAAGAACACACATGCAATGACACTGGTGGATCCATGTGTGGTCTCTGAAGAGAACACACATGCAATGACCCTGGCTAATGTTAGTAAAAAGAGCACACAATTCAATGACACAGGTGGATCCATATGTGCTATGTGAAAAGAATAGTCATGAAATGACTCCAGATGTTGTTAGTAAAAAGAACACACATGCAATGACACTGGTGGATCGATGTGTTGTCTCTGAAGAGAACACACATGCAATGACTCTGGCTGTTGTTAGTAAAAAGAGCACACATGCAATGACACTAGTGGATCCATAGGTGTATTGTGAAAAGAACACACATGCAATGACACTGGTGGATCCATATGTAGTATGTGAAAAGAACACACATGCAATGACTCCAGTTGTTGTTAGTAAAAAGAACACACATGCAATGACACTGGTGGATCCATGTGTGGTCTCTAAAGAGAACACACATTTCAATGACACTGGTGGATCGATATGTGGTATATGAAAAGAACATACATGAAATGACTCCAGTTGTATTTAGTAAAAAGAACACACATGCAATAACATTGGTGGATCCTTATGTGGTATGTGAAAAGAACACACATGCAGTGACTCTAGTTGTTGTTAGTAAAAAGAACACACATGCAATGACACTGGTGGATCCATGTGTGGTCTCTGAAGAGAACACACATTTAAATGACACTGGTGGATCCATATGTGGTATGTGAATAGAATAATCATGAAATGACTCCAGTTTCTGTTAGTAAAAAGAAGACACATGCAATGACACTGCTGGATCCTTCTGTGGTCTCTGAAGAGAACACACATGCAATGACTCTGGCTGTTGTTAGTAAAAAGATCACACATGCAATGACACTGGTGGATCCATAGGTAGATTGTGAAAAGAACACACATGCGATGACTCTGGTTGTTGTTAGTAAAAAGAACACACATGCAATGACATTGGTGGATCCATAGGTGGATTGTGAAAAGAACACACATGCAATGACACTGGTGGATCCATATGTGGTATGTGAAAAGAATAGTCATGAAATGACTCCAATTGTTGTTAGTAAAAAGAACACACATGCAATTACACTGGTAGATCCATGTGTGGTCTCTGAAGAGAACACATATTTCAATAACACTGGTGGACACATATGTGGTATGTGAAAATAATAGTCACGAAATGACTTTGGTTGTTGTTGTAAAAAGAACACACATGCAATGTGTCACATCCCAAGATTTTCCAAATCTTGTAATTTGAAAAATAAGTTAAACAAAATAAATTTTTGTTGAAAATCAGGGTGAAAAGAAACTTTTGTTTCTAAAAGGAAAACTTTAGCCAAAGTTTGTTAAAGATGGGATTCTAAAGTTTGAATTCAACAAAAATCAAAATCAAGGGAAATGCATTCCTCAATGAATGTATCTGGAAATTTGAACATTTGGAAAGTAATCCAAAACCCTAAACCCTAATTGAAGGAAATTATTTTCCAAAGTTACCCCAAATCTATGGATTTGATCCATACCAAAGTTGATCAACAGATATTCTCAAAGGATCAAGAAAAGACCTTAGAGATTGGTTTCACTTAGTTTGGAACCATAGACAAAATCTTGTGAATAATATAAGATAAGGAAATTGAATTTCCAAAGCCAATAAAGCCCTTACCAAAAGCCATACCAAATGGTGATCAATAATCCTAAAGGGATTTATAAAGATAAAACATTTATCAAAGGAAAATAAATTGTTTTGGAAACACAAATTTGGATCTTTTAATAAAAGACTTTGGTTTCAAATGAAAAGATAAGCCAAATTAATTTTGGCCAAACTTTTGAAATAAAATATTTTGTTTTGATAAAGTGAGTAAAGGTTTATTTAAATAAAATAAAGGATTTAAATATCCAATTTTATTTAAGTAAAAGCTTTTCCCATTTTAAATGAACACCAAGTATTTTATTACTACCTTGAAATCTTTTATTAAAAGGTTATGCTTTGATTAAAATGAGTAAAGGATTATTTAAATAAAATAATAAGGATTTAAATATCCAAATTTTATTTAAGTAAAGGCTTTCCCATTTTAATTAAAACACCAAAACTTATTTATTTAAATAAGTTTCCAAGTATTCCTTTATTTTTCAAATTAAACCTTCTGGTTTGGTTTTGAAAATAATTGGATTTCAAATGGAAATTTTTATTAAATAAATCAAAACCCTATTTTATTAAATAAAGATCCATTTTATTTA
Organism: Avena insularis; assembly: GCA_023614405.1. Taxonomy (NCBI): domain Eukaryota; kingdom Viridiplantae; phylum Streptophyta; class Magnoliopsida; order Poales; family Poaceae; genus Avena; species Avena insularis. The sequence goes on from JAJUPC010000377.1 coordinate 71,976, forward strand.
ATTAATAAATGGATCCTAAAATAAATAAAAATAATATTTCATTTTGAGAATTGGATTATGTTGCCAAACAGAACCAAATTCAAAGTGAAGTTGAGTGTTTGTTTGAATTGTTTGATTGCTTGAATATTTGTTTGAAATTCAAACAGAAAAAAAATTAGAAAAGGAAAAAGAGTTAGACAGAAAAAAAATAAGAAAAAGGTTGACCCAGCCCACTAGGCCCAGCAGCAGCCCAGACTTCTCCCCTCCCCCGAAGAAACTTTTCCTTACTCAGAAACTGACCCACACAGAGACTGACAGCCTGGCCCCACTTCTCCCTCCCTCACCCCACTGACCAGTAGGCCCTACAAACCCGAGCGAACCGTTTTCTTACCGCGGACTGAACCCACGCAGCCGATGACAAGTGGACCCCTCCTTCCTTTCTTTTTCAACTGACTAGAGGACCCCACCGCCACCTCCTTCTTCCTCCCCGCGACTCCTTCTCCCCTCACCGCGCGGCCGTTTTCTGCTTTGATTCCGCCGTTTAAATTCGCGTTAATACTGCGTTAATCCCTCGCCGACAGCCTAAACGCTTGCCTTTCTCCTCCATTTCCCCCAGACCACTCCCTCTCTCTGCCACCAGGCTGACTCCATTTCTCTCTGTACCGCTGCAGCTCCGACCACCGCCTCCGAGCAATTCCGGCGAAACCAGACCTCCCCTTACCTCGCCGACCTAGCACCCTTACTCCACGCATCCAGACGCATCTATCCATACCACCCATTCATCTGCGGGAACTCCAGAGCCTCAACAACGACGTCCACCGCACCACACCGCCGTCTGCCGTTTCTCCGGCGAGCTTTCCAGGTGAATTCCGTCCGCCCCAGCATCTCTCGATCATGCTCACGTGAACCCCATGATCAACCGCATCTTACCGTGCCTTTGTTTTGCCTTAGGGCGATCCGTAGCGACGACTCCGACAAGCGCCGCGCCGTGTCTTCTTTCCCGGCGACTCTTCTGGTAAGCACAAGACCACCCCGACCCCTTTCGTTCACGCACACGACTCCGTCTCGATCTTGCGCATCTAACCGTATCGCCATTTCGCTTTGAGGTGATCCACAGCATCGTCTTCAACCACGGACAGAGCCAACCGCCGCCGTTCCCAACTCCGACGAGCAATTACGCCTGACCCGTCGCCCTCGTCGCCATCAACCGTCGAGCTTCACGCAACCTCCGAGCTCGGTGAGCATGCCCTCTTTCTCTCGCTTCTGTATCGCCCGGCATCATCGATCGACCGCTCACTTGCCGTTAGCCACCGCAGCGCCGCCAGTTGTTGGTTTGATTGTTAGCAGTCGTTCGATCTAGATCGGACGCACTAGATAGATCACTTAACCGCGAAGAGGTATGACCTCTGGACCACTCGATCTAAATAGATCCAACGTTCCACCGACCACCGCGATCCGGCGAACGGTATCGACCAGTAAGATCATCACGCCGTGGCGGTGTTTGATTAAAAAATGAATTAGAAAATGAATTTCTTACAAACTTCAAACCCATGTATCTTTTGATCCACACGTCCAAATTTTACAAATTTGATGTCGTTGGAATCAGCAAGACAAGCTCTAACCAACCCTGCCCTTAGTTTAGCAAATAGTATTTGTTAGCTTGTTTGATTTTGCAGATTCTTTTGTGTACTTGCTAACATTAGAAAAATCATTTAAAAATGATTTTTAGGTGAAAACCTTTGCAAATTAGTTTGTTGTGACCTTACTGACCCTAGGAACCAACCCATAGTTTGGAAAATGATTTTGGAAAAGAATAGGATGGATTAATTAGTTTAGTCCATTTCTAGCTAACTAAAACTATTTGTTTTGTTTATGAAAATGCTTTCATAAAGAAAACTTTGGAGAAAATGTTTTGAACCAAACCTACTGACCCAAAACACCAAGTTTTGCAATAGCAACTCATTTGGTGAAACCTATAGGTTAATACCCTAGTAGAAATGTTTCTACACCCCATAGAATGACACTTTGTTTTGCAAATGGTTTTATAATGAAACCTTTTTGCAAATGACTTAGCCACTTCACAAAATGACCAATAGGTGTTCCCAAAAGTCTATGACCCATTAGGAACCCCTTTTTCAAAACAAAACAAAGCTTGGCATGCTTGCATGCATTTCTTTAACTTTGCCACTTTGGTAAATGACCAATTTGGATCTTACAAAGTTTAGGAATCTAATGGAGACCCTCTTTGCAAATGACTTTGCCATTTTGGTAAATGACCAATTTGGAACCTACAAAGTTTAGAAGCCTAGTGAAGACCATCCCTACAATAGAACCAACCTTTGCATGCTTATGCATGACTTAGATCCCATTACTTTGTGTGTGAAAAATTGTTTGTTTGACTTTGTTATTTTATGTGTGTAGTTTTGCTTGATTGGTAGATTAAGTTTGTGCCTTGCTTGATTGAATTGTAGTGACTTGAAGAGTGTGAGTGTTGCAAGGACAAGGAGTAAGCCTATACCCTCTACCAAAAAGGCAAGTGATACTTCATACTATCCATCCCATTATTTTCAATATGCATTAGTGTTTTTGCTAAGTAAAACTTGCATGGTTTTTATTTTGCTAAGTATAGACCTTACTATAGGAAAACCTAGTAGATGAATCCTTAGTAGTATTTTCCTAAGTTAAGAATCCTATTACTACCAAGCTTAGCCTAGCTATTAGAAAACAAGGGTGGTATATATATTCACACTATGGAAAAATATTCTAAGTCTAAGGACTTGTTTTTATTTAACAAAACAACTAAGTTAATGAATCACCTGGGTGGAATGGAAAGAATGGGATATGTTGAGTGGTTACACAAGGCCAGGGGTACTGGTGAACCTTGTGTATCTCACTTGTGGATGGCCACCCAGGAAACAAAGAGATTTGAGATGTCAAATGTTGAGAAGTTTCAAGTGCAACCACTTGGCAATATGGGCTCTGCCATGATCTTAGGATGCTGGAACTTAGTCACTTGGACAGTGGGTGGTAGTGTATGTTAGGTTGGAGCGCGTCCATTTGACTAAGGAAAGGCTACTGAAGGATCATGTCTTGGGAAACCAAGGCTTGTGGGGAAAGTGCACCACCTCTGTAGAGTGTAAAAATCTAAGTACTTAGCCATGTCCCTGGTAAAGGACAATTTGAGCATCAAGACATGGAAGCAATCAAAAATCTCATCACTCCAATTTCTAAATAAAATTTGTGGGTGAACCAGGGTTGTGTGAAATTCTTCAATCTTTGATTGGTAGATGCCTTGAAAGGATCTTCAAATCTTTAGTCTCTGATTGGTAGATGCCCTGAGTGGATCTTCAGTCTTTGATTGGTAGATGCCTTGATAGGATCTTCAATCTTTGGTTAAGAAAATTGTTTTTGCCAAGATAATCTTCAGTCTCTGATTGGTAGATGCCCTGAGTGGATCTTCAGTCTTTGATTAGTAGATGTCTTGGAAAGTTTTTGCCAAACAAAACTTAGTATTTTCAAAATGATAGGAAAAATCTATTTTGAGCAATGCAAGCCTCAACTCCACTTAGCCAAAATGCATATAGATGATAGACTCCACTATACTACCAAAGTATCACTTGCCAATACAATTCAAATGTATTGACCCTTGTGGCTGTAACTTGTAATGTTGCAGGTTTGATTGATTTTAGTGAAGATTGATTGATTAGGATTACAAAGTCTACAACCAACATCTTCCTGTGGCACTTTGAAGATGAAGGACCCATGACTATAGTTATTCCGCTGCAATGTAATGTAATAGCCAAATGAGCTATGTTTGATGTAATAAAACTATTTTATTCCTGGTTATAAAGTTGTATTATGACCCTTGTTTCTTGATGTTACATCTGAACTGTGGATGCTAGCTATTGATCCAGGGACTAGCATTGTAAACACAGGGGACTCAATCTTATTAAAGGTTGGGGACGCTACAGAATGGTATCAGAGCATTGTGTTGCCTGTAGGATTTGTAACCCTAGGATTGGACAAAAACCCTTAGACAATAGGAGTTGTCTTATTCCAAAACTTATTTACAAAATAATCTTGTAAACTCTTTCCTCAACCATTTTGGTTTCAACTCTACTTCTCTTCTACTTCAAAACTTGATGGAAAAGCCTACCCCATGACCAAAGACTACACCATGTGCAAAGGACTTCTTCAACTTCATCAACTCTAATGACTTCAACTTCTTCAACATCTTCAAACATGTACACCAAGGACTTCAACTTGGATATCACTAAAGACTACAAGTCTTGAGTAACATTTCACTTGAAGACTAGGGAAGCACAACTTAGAAGAAGCCATCACCACCTTTGAAGATTTGTGAACAAAAGACAAGAATTCTCCAAGGATACAAAGATCTCATTCAAGAAGGATCAACCAAGAAGAATGGAAAGATCACAAGTGAACCATATAGATGGACCACCATATTTTAGTTAAGTCAAACCCACCAACTTATGTGGTGTAACAAAAATATTTTGTTGCCTAAGTATGTGCCTGAAACTGTTGTTTGAGTGGAGTGTTTGTTTGTGATTGTTTGCACATTGCTTATGTAAATTGTGATGTGTGTGAATAAAATTGATTCCCTTAGAAAAACCTTTTGCCTATTCTAATCCCCTTCAACCCCAAACAGATGACTTCTCCAAGAGACTCCAGCATCAAGGATGATGACAACAACAACAACCAAGAGGACAACATGAGAGAACTCCTAGCAACCCAACACCAGTTGAACCAACTAACAACTCAGTTCATAGCCAACAATAGTGATAAAGACCCTACCTTGCAAAAGTTTTTGGAAGAACAATCCCAACTGATGCTTAAGGTGACTAATCAAATGATCAGCATGGAAGAAAACTATCCCAAAAGAGTGTATGACAACAAGGATGACAAGAATGTTATTCTAGATGGAGCCCCAGCTTGCATTATTTGTGGAGACAAGGACCACACTTCCAAGGAGCACGAAGATCAATGCCCCAATTGTGAAGAGGAACATCCAGTTGGCCAATGCCCCACATCTCAAGGTACTTGTTACCTTTGTGAAGGAAACGACCATGTACCTACTCAATGCCCCATCTATGCCATTGTTGAACAAAGGAAACAAGAAGGATCCAAGTATGCCAAGAATGTTGATGACAAAGGAAAAGGACCACTTATACCTCCAAACAAGACAACCCAATTCAAAGGATCAAAGAAGCCCAAGAAACCAAAGCAAGACATGAGCCTTGTGCAATGTCGTAAATGTAAGGAAATGGGACACTACCCCAGTGGATGCCCAGAGAACCCAAAGAATAAAGAGATCGGCCAAGTAGTGTGCAACAACTGCAAAGAGCTAGGCCACTATGTAGCCACTTGTCCACAAGAGCAACGTAAAGAACTCCAAGATATCCACTGTTTCAATTGCAAGGAACCAGGACACTATGTAAGCAATTGTCCAGAAAAGATGAAGAACAAGATAAACAAGTCTATGGAGAAACCCAACCTTAGCCCATGAGTCAAGCATGGAAACAAAGGACACTGAGCAGAAGTTTTCCAAGAAGAAGTTTTCCAAGATCCAAGCAAGCCAAGATGTAGTTTAGTTGGAAAAATTTTAAGGGTGGTAGTACCCTAGTTGTTTTGAACCTGCTTGTAACCCTAGCCTCCCCAAATCTCGGGACGAGATTTATTTTAAGGGTGGTAGCCTGTCACATCCCAAGATTTTCCAAATCTTGTAATGTGAAAAATAAATTAAACAAAATAAATTTTTGTTGAAAATCAGGGTGAAAAGAAACTTTTGTTTCTAAATGGAAAACTTTAGCCAAAGTTTGTTAAAGATGGGATTCTAAAGTTTGAATTCAATAAAAATCCAAATCAAGGGAAATGCATTCCTCAATGAATGTATCTGGAAATTTGAACATTTGGAAAGTAATCCAAAACCCTAAACCCTAATGGAAGGAAATTATTTTCCAAAGTTACCCCAAATCTATGGATTTGATCCATACCAAAGTTGATCAACAAATATTCTCAAAGGATCAAGAAAAGACCTTAGAGATTGGTTTCACTTAGTTTGGAACCATAGACAAAATCTTGTGAATAATATAAGATAAGGAAATTGAATTTCCAAAGCCAATAAAGCCCTTACCAAAAGCCATACCAAATGGTGATCAATAATCCTAAAGGGATTTATAAAGATAAAACAGTTATCAAAGGAAAATAAATTGTTTTGGAAACACAAATTTGGATCTTTTAATAAAAGACTTTGGTTTCAAATGAAAAGATAAGCCAAATTAATTTTGGCCAAACTTTTGAAATAAAATATTTTGTTTTGATAAAGTGAGTAAAGGTTTATTTAAATAAAATAAAGGATTTAAATATCCAATTTTATTTAAGTAAAAGCTTTTCCCATTTTAAATGAACACCAAGTATTTTATTACTACCTTGAAATCTTTTATTAAAAGGTTATGCTTTGATTCAAATGAGTAAAGGATTATTTAAATAAAATAATAAGGATTTAAATATCCAAATTTTATTTAAGTAAAGGCTTTCCCATTTTAATTAAAACACCAAAACTTATTTATTTAAATAAGTTTCCAAGTATTCCTTTATTTTTCAAATTAAACCTTCTGGTTTAGTTTTGAAAATAATTGGATTTCAAATGGAATTTTTTATTAAATAAATCAAAACCCTATTTTATTAAATAAAGATCCATTTTATTTAATTAATAAATGGATCCTAAAATAAATAAAAATAATATTTCATTTTGAGAATTGGATTATGTTGCCAAACAGAACCAAATTCAAAGTGAAGTTGAGTGTTTGTTTGAATTGTTTGATTGCTTGAATATTTGTTTGAAATTCAAACAGAAAAAAAAAATTAGAAAAGGAAAAAGAGTTAGACAGAAAAAAAATAAGAAAAAGGTTGACCCAGCCCACTAGGCCCAGCAGCAGCCCAGACTTCTCCCCTCCCCCGAAGAAACTTTTCCTTACTCAGAAACTGACCCACACAGAGACCCACTGGCCCCACTTCTCCTCCCTCCCATGACCAAGAGGGCCCTACAAACCAGGCGAACCGTTTTCTTTACATGACTGAACCCACGCAGCCGATGACAAGTGGACCCCTCCTTCCTTTCTTTTTCCACTGACCAGAGGACCCCACCGCCACCTCCTTCTTCCTCCCCGCGACTCCTTCTCCCCTCACCGCGCGGCCGTTTTCTGCTTTGATTCCGCCGTTTAAATTCGCGTTAATACTGCGTTAATCCCTCGCCGCGACGACGCCTACTTAAACGCCAGCGCTTTCTCCTCCATTTCCCCCAGACCACTCCCTCTCTCTGCCACCAGGCTAACTCCATTTCTCTCTGTATCGCCGCAGCTCCGACCACCGTCTCCGAGCAATTCCAGCGAAACCAGACCTCCCCTTACCTCGCCGACCTAGCACCCTTACTCCACGCATCCAGACGCATCTATCCATACCACCCATTCATCCGCGGGAACCCCAGAGCCTCAACAACGACGTCCACCGCACCACACCGCCGTCTGCCGTTTCTCCGGCGAGCTTTCCAGGTGAATTCCGTCCGCCCCAGCATCTCTCGATCATGCTCACGTGAACCCCATGATCAACCGTATCTTACCGTGCCTTTGTTTTGCCTTAGGGCGATCCATAGCGACGACTCCGACAAGCACAGAGCGTCGCCGTGTCTGCTTCTTGTCCGGCGACTCTTCTGGTAAGCACAAGACCACCCCGACCCCTTTCGTTCACGCACACGACTCCGTCTCGATCTTGCGCATCTAACCGTATCGCCATTTCGCTTTGAGGTGATCCACAGCATCGTCTTCAACCACGGACAGAGCCAACCGCCACCGTTCCCAACTCCGACGAGCAATTACGCCTGACCCCGTGCGCCCCTCGTCAAGCCATCAGCACGTCGAGCTTCACCGCAACCTCCTGATCTCGGTGAGCATGCCCTCTTTCTCTCTCGCTTCCTGTATCGCCGGCACCGTCATCGACCGACCGCTCCGCCGCCAGTTGTTGGTTTGATTGTTAGCAGCCGTTCGATCTAGATCGGACGCACCAGATAGATCACTTAACCGCGAAGAGGTATGACCTCTGGACCACTCGATCTAAATAGATCCAACGTTCCACAGAGCCGATCCGGCCGAACCGGTATCGACCAGTAAGATCACGCCGCGTGGCCAGTGTTTGATTAAAAACAGAATTAGAAAACAGAATTTCTTACAAACTTCAAACCCATGTATCTTTTGATCCACACGTCCAAATTTTACAAATTTGATGTCGTTGGAATCAGCAAGACAAGCTCTAACCAACCCTGCCCTTAGTTTAGCAAATAGTATTTGTTAGCTTGTTTGATTTTGCAGATTCTTTTGTGTACTTGCTAACATTAGAAAAATCATTTAAAAATGATTTTTAGGTGAAAACCTTTGCAAATTAGTTTGTTGTGACCTTACTGACCCTAGGAACCAACCCATAGTTTGGAAAATGATTTTGGAAAAGAATAGGATGGATTAATTAGTTTAGTCCATTTCTAGCTAACTAAAACTATTTGTTTTGTTTATGAAAATGCTTTCATAAAGAAAACTTTGGAGAAAATGTTTTGAACCAAACCTACTGACCCAAAACACCAAGTTTTGCAATAGCAACTCATTTGGTGAAACCTATAGGTTAATACCCTAGTAGAAATGTTTCTACACCCCATAGAATGACATTTTGTTTTGCAAATGGTTTTATAATGAAACCTTTTTGCAAATGACTTAGCCACTTCACAAAATGACCAATAGGTGTTCCCAAAAGTCTATGACCCATTAGGAACCCCTTTTTCAAAACAAAACAAAGCTTGGCATGCTTGCATGCATTTCTTTAACTTTGCCACTTTGGTAAATGACCAATTTGGATCTTACAAAGTTTAGGAATCTAATGGAGACCCTCTTTGCAAATGACTTTGCCATTTTGGTAAATGACCAATTTGGAACCTACAAAGTTTAGAAGCCTAGTGAAGACCATCCCTACAATAGAACCAACCTTTTCATGCTTATGCATGACTTAGATCCCATTACTTTGTGTGTGAAAAATTGTTTGTTTGACTTTGTTATTTTATGTGTGTAGTTTTGCTTGATTGGTAGATTAAGTTTGTGCCTTGCTTGATTGAATTGTAGTGACTTGAAGAGTGTGAGTGTTGCAAGGACAAGGAGTAAGCCTATACCCTCTACCAAAAAGGCAAGTGATACTTCATACTATCCATCCCATTATTTTCAATATGCATTAGTGTTTTTGCTAAGTAAAACTTGCATGGTTTTTATTTTGCTAAGTATAGACCTTACTATAGGAAAACCTAGTAGATGAATCCTTAGTAGGATTTTCCTAAGTTAAGAATCCTATTACTACCAAGCTTAGCCTAGCTATTAGAAAACAAGGGTGGTATATATATTCACACTATGGAAAAATATTCTAAGTCTAAGGACTTGTTTTTATTTAACAAAACAACTAAGTTAATGAATCACCTGGGTGGAATGGAAAGAATGGGATATGTTGAGTGGTTACACAAGGCCAGGGGTACTGGTGAACCTTGTGTATCTCACTTGTGGATGGCCACCCAGGAAACAAAGAGATTTGAGATGTCAAATGTTGAGAAGTTTCAAGTGCAACCACTTGGCAATATGGGCTCTGCCATGATCTTAGGATGCTGGAACTTAGTCACTTGGACAGTGGGTGGTAGTGTATGTTAGGTTGGAGCGCGTCCATTTGACTAAGGAAAGGCTACTGAAGGATCATGTCTTGGGAAACCAAGGCTTGTGGGGAAAGTGCACCACCTCTGCAGAGTGTAAAAATCTAAGTACTTAGCCATGTCCCTGGTAAAGGACAATTTGAGCATCAAGACATGGAAGCAATCAAAAATCTCATCACTCCAATTTCTAAATAAAATTTGTGGGTGAACCAGGGTTGTGTGAAATTCTTCAATCTTTGATTGGTAGATGCCTTGAAAGGATCTTCAAATCTTCAGTCTCTGATTGGTAGATGCCCTGAGTGGATCTTCAGTCTTTGATTGGTAGATGCCTTGATAGGATCTTCAATCTTTGGTTAAGAAAATTGTTTTTGCCAAGATAATCTTCAGTCTCTGATTGGTAGATGCCCTGAGTGGATCTTCAGTCTTTGATTAGTAGATGTCTTGGAAAGTTTTTGCCAAACAAAACTTAGTATTTTCAAAATGATAGGAAAAATCTATTTTGAGCAATGCAAGCCTCAACTCCACTTAGCCAAAATGCATATAGATGATAGACTCCACTATACTACCAAAGTATCACTTGCCAATACAATTCAAATGTATTGACCCTTGTATTGTAACTTGTAATGTTGCAGGTTTGATTGATTTTAGTGAAGATTGATTGATTAGGATTACAAAGTCTACAACCAACATCTGCCTGTGGCACTTTGAAGATGAAGGACCCATGACTATAGTTATTCCGCTGCAATGTAATGTAATAGCCAAATGAGCTATGTTTGATGTAATAAAACTATTTTATTCCTGGTTATAAAGTTGTATTATGACCCTTGTTTCTTGATATTACATCTGAACTGTGGATGCTAGCTATTGATCCAGGGACTAGCATTGTAAACACAGGGGACTCAATCTTATTAAAGGTTGGGGACGCTACACAATGACACCAATTGTTGTTAGTAAAAAGAACACACATGCAATGACACCGGTGGATCCATGTGTGGTCTCTAAAGATAACACACATTTCAATGACACTGGTGGATCCATATGTGGTTTGTGAAAAGAACACACATGAAATGACTCCAGTTGTTATTAGTAAAAAGAACACATGCAATGACACTTGTGTTTGTTAGTAAAAAGAACACACATGCAATGACACTGGTGGATCCATAGGTGGATTGTGAAAAGAACACACATGCGATGACTCTGGTTGTTGTTAGTAAAAAGAACACACATGCAATGACACTGGTGGATCCATAGGTGGATTGTGAAAAGAACACACATGCAATGACACTGGTGGATCCATATGTGGTATGTGAAAAGAATAGTCATGAAATGACTCTAGTTGTTGTTAGTAAAAAGAATACACATGCAATGACACTGGAGGATCCATGTGTGGTCTCTGAAGAGAACACACATGGAATGACTCTGGCTAATGTTAGTAAAAAGAGCACACAAGTCAATGACACTGGTGGATCCATATGTGGTATGTGAAAAGAATAGTCATGAAATGACTCCAGATGTTGTTAGTAAAAAGAACACACATGCAATGACACTAGTGGATCAATGTGTTGTCTCTGAAGAGAACACACATGCAATGACTCTGGTTGTTGTTAGTAATAAGAGCACACATGCAATGACACTGGTGGATCCATAGGTGGATTGTGAAAACAACACACATGCAATGACTCTAGTTGTTGTTAGTAAAAAGAACACACATGCAATGACACTGGTAGATCCATGTGTGGTCTCTGAAGAGAACACACATTTCAATAACACTTGTGGACACATATGTGGTGTGTGAAAATAATAGTCATGAAATTTCTCTGGTTGTTGTTGTAAAAAGAACACACATGCAATGACACTAGTGGATCCATAGGTGGTATGTGAAAAGAACACACATGCAATGACTCCAGTTGTTTTTAGTAAAGAGAACACACATGGAATGATACCGGTGGATCCATGTGTGGTCTCTAAAGAGAACACACATTTCAATGACACTGGTGGATCCATATGTGGTATGTGAAAAGAACACACATGAAATGACTCTAGTTATTGTTAGTAAAAAGAACACACATGTAATGCCACTGGTGGAAACACACATGCAATGACTCAGGTTGTTGTTAGTAAAAAGAGCACACATGTAATGACACTAGTGGATCCATGTGTGGTCTCTGAAGAGAACACACATTTCAATGACACTGGTGGATCCATATGTGGTATGTGAAAAGAACACACATGAAATGACTCCAGCTGTTGTTAGTAAAAAGAACACACATGCAATGACACTTGTTGTTGTTAGTAAAAAGAACACATATGCAATCACACTCGTGGATCCATAGGTGGATTGTGAAAAGAAGACACATGCCATGACTCTGGTGGTTGTTAGTAAAAAGAACACACATGCAATGACACTGGTGGATTCATAGGTGGATTGTGAAAAGAACACACATGCAATGACACTGGTGGATCCATATGTGGTATGTGAAAAAATAGTCATGAAATGACTCTAGTTGTTGTAAGTAAAAAGAACACACATGCAATGACACTGGTTGATCCATGTGTGGTCTATGAAGAGAACACACATGCAATGCCTCTGGCTATTGTTAGTAAAAAGAGCACACATTTCAATGACACTAGTGGATCCACAGGTGGATTGTAAAAAGAACACACATGCAGTGACTCCAATTGTTGTTAGTAAAAAGAACACACATGCAATGACACTGGTGGATTCATGTCTGGTCTATGAAGAGAACACACATTTCAATGACACTGGTGGATCCATATGTGGTATTTGAAAAGAACACACATGCAATGACTCCAGTTGTTGTTAGTGAAAAGAACACACATGCAATGACACTGGTGGATCCATGTGTGGTCTCTGAAGAGAACACACATGCAATGACTCTGGATGTTGTTAGTAAAAAGAACACACATGCAATGACACTGGTGGATCCATATGTGGATTGTGAAAAGAACACACATGCAATGACTCCAGTTGTTGTTAGTAAAAAGAACACACATGCAATGACTCCAGTTGTTGTTAGTAAAGAGAATACACATGCAATGACACTGGTGGATCCATATGTGGTATGTGAAAAGAACACACATGCAATGACTCTGGTTGTTGTTAGTAAAAAGAACATACATGCAATAAGATTAGTGGATCCATGTGTGGTCTCTGAAGAGAACACACATTTCAATGACACTGGTGGATCCATATGCGGTATGTGAAAAGTACACACATGCAATGACTCCAGTTGTTGTTAGTAACAAGAACACACATGCAATGACACTGATGGATCCACGAGTGGTCTCTGAAGAGAACACACATTTCAATGACACTGGTGGATCCATATGTGGTATGTGAAAAGAACACACATGAAATGACTCCAGTTGTTGTTAGTAAAAAGAACACACATGCAATGACACTGGTGGATCCATGTTTGGTCTCTGAAGAGAACACACATGCAATGACTCTGGTCGTTGTTACTAAAAAGAGCACACATGCAATGACACTAGTGGATCCATAGGTGGATTGTGAAAAGAACACACATGCAATGACACTGGTGGATCCATATGTAGTATGTGAAAAGAACACACATGCAATGACTCTAGTTGTTGTTAGTAAAAAGAACACACATGCAATGACATCAGGATCCATGTGTGGTCTCCAAGAGAACACACATTTCAATGACACTGGTGGATCGATATGTGGTATGTGAAAATAACACACATGAAATGACTCCAGTTGTTGTTAGTAAAAAGAACACACATGCAATGGCACTTGTTGTTGTTAGTAAAAAGGACACGCATGCAATGACACTAGTGGATCCATAGGTGGATTGTAAAAAGAAGACACATGCCATGACTCTGGTGGTTGTTAGTAAAAAGAACACACATGCAATGACACTGGTGGATTCATAGGTGGATTGTGAAAAGAACACACATGCAATGACACAGGTGGATCCATATGTGGTATGTGAAAAAATAGTCATGAAATGACTCTAGTTGTTGTAAGTAAAAAGAACACACATGCAATGACACTGGTGGATCCATGTGTGGTCTATGAAGAGAACACACATGCAATGCCTCTGGCTATTGTTAGTAAAAAGAGCACACATTTCAATGACACTAGTGGATCCACAGGTGGATTGTAAAAAGAACACACATGCAGTGACTCCAATTGTTGTTAGTAAAAAGAACACACATGCAATGACACTGGTGGATTCATGTCTGGTCTATGAAGAGAACACACATTTCAATGACACTGGTGGATCCATATGTGGTATTTGAAAAGAACACACATGCAATGACTCCAGTTGTTGTTAGTAAAAACAACACACATGCAATGACACTGGTGGATCCATGTGTGGTCTCTGAAGAGAACACACATGCAATGACTCTGGATGTTGTTAGTAAAAAGAACACACATGCAATGACACTGGTGGATCCATATGTGGATTGTGAAAAGAACACACATGCAATGACTCCAGTCGTTGTTAGTAAAAAGAACACACATGCAATGACTCCAGTTGTTGTTAGTAAAGAGAATACACATGCAATGACACTGGTGGATACATATGTGGTATGTGAAAAGAACACACATGCAATGACTCTGGTTGTTGTTAGTAAAAAGAACATACATGCAATAAGACTAGTGGATCCATGTGTGGTCTCTAAAGAGAACACACATTTCAATGACACTGGTGGATCCATATGCGGTATGTGAAAAGTACACACATGCAATGACTCCAGTTGTTGTTAGTAACAAGAACACACATGCAATGACACTGATGGATCACCGAGTGGTCTCTGAAGAGAACACACATTTCAATGACACTGGTGGATCCATATGTGGTATGTGAAAAGAACACACATGAAATGACTCCAGTTGTTGTTAGTAAAAAGAACACACATGCAATGACACTGGTGGATCCATGTTTGGTCTCTGAAGAGAACACACATGCAATGACTCTGGTCGTTGTTACTAAAAAGAGCACACATGCAATGACACTAGTGGATCCATAGGTGGATTGTGAAAAGAACACACATGCAATGACACTGGTGGATCCATATGTAGTATGTGAAAAGAACACACATGCAATGACTCAAGTTGTTGTTAGTAAAAAGAACACAGATGCAATGACACTGGTGGATCCATGTGTGGTCTCTGAAGAGAACACACATTTCAATGACACTGGTGGATCGATATGTGGTATGTGAAAATAACACACATGAAATGACTCCAGTTGTTGTTAGTAAAAAGAACACACATGCAATGGCACTTGTTGTTGTTAGTAAAAAGAACACGCATGCAATGACACTAGTGGATCCATAGGTGGATTGTGAAAAGAAGACACATGCCATGACTCTGGTGGTTGTTAGTAAAAAGAACACACATGCAATGACACTGGTGGATTCATAGGTGGATTGTGAAAAGAACACACATGCAATGACACTGGTGGATCCATATGTGGTATGTGAAAAAATAGTCATGAAATGACTCTAGTTGTTGTAAGTAAAAAGAACACACATGCAATGACACTGGTGGATCCATGTGTGGTCTATGAAGAGAACACACATGCAATGCCTCTGGCTATTGTTAGTAAAAAGAGCACACATTTCAATGACACTAGTGGATCCACAGGTGGATTGTAAAAAGAACACACATGCAGTGACTCCAATTGTTGTTAGTAAAAAGAACACACATGTAATGACACTGGTGGATTCAAGTCTGGTCTATGAAGAGAACACACATTTCAATGACACTGGTGGATCCATATGTGGTATTTGAAAAGAACACACATGCAATGACTCCAGTTGTTGTTAGTAAAAAGAACACACATGCAATGACACTGGTGGATCCATGTGTGGTCTCTGAAGAGAACACACATGCAATGACTCTGGATGTTGTTAGTAAAAAGAACACACATGCAATGACACTGGTGGATCCATATGTGGATTGTGAAAAGAACACACATGCAATGACTCCAGTTGTTGTTAGTAAAAAGAACACACATGCAATAACTCCAGTTGTTGTTAGTAAAGAGAATACACATGCAATGACACTGGTGGATCCATATGTGGTATGTGAAAAGAACACACATGCAATGACTCTGGTTGTTGTTAGTAAAAAGAACATACATGCAATAAGACTAGTGGATCCATGTGTGGTCTCTGAAGAGAACACACATTTCAATGACACTGGTGGATCCATATGCGGTATGTGAAAAGTACACACAGGCAATGACTCCAGTTGTTGTTAGTAACAAGAACACACATGCAATGACACTGATGGATCCATGAGTGGTCTCTGAAGAGAACACACATTTCAATGACACTGGTGGATCCATATGTGGTATGTGAAAAGAACACACATGAAATGACTCCAGTTGTTGTTAGTAAAAAGAACACACATGCAATGACACTGGTGGATCCATGTGTGGTCTCTGAAGAGAACCCACATGCAATGACTCTGGTTGTTAGTAAAAATAGCACACATGCAATGACACTAGTGGATCCATAGGTGGATTGTGAAAAGAACACACATACAATGACACTGGTGGATCCATATGTAGTATGTGAAAAGAACACACATGCAATGACTCTAGTTGTTGTTAGTAAAAAGAACACACATGCAATGACACTGGTGGATCCATGTGTGGTCTCTGAAGAGAACACACATTTCAATGACACTGGTGGATCGATATGTGGTATGTGAAAATAACACACATGAAATGACTCCAGTTGTTGTTAGTAAAAAGAACACACATGCAATGGCACTTGTTGTTGTTAGTAAAAAGAACACGCATGCAATGACACTAGTGGATCCATAGGTGGATTGTGAAAAGAACACACATGCAATGACACTGGTGGATCCATATGTGGTATGTGAAAGAATAGTCATCAAATGACTCAAGTTGTTGTTAGTAAAAAGAACACACATGCAATGACACTGGTGGATCCATCTGTGGTCTCTGAAGAGAACACACATGCAATGCCTCTGGCTATTGTTAGTAAGAAGAGCACACATTTCAATGACACTAGTGGATCCACAGGTGGATTGTAAAAAGAACACACATGCAGTGACTCTAATTGTTGTTAGTAAAAAGAACACACATGCCATGACACTGGTGGACTCATGTCTGGTCTCTGAAGAGAACACACATTTAAATGACACTGGTGGATCCATATGTGGTATTTGGAAAGAACACACATGCAATGACTCTAGTTGTTGTTAGTAAAAAGAACACACATGCAATGACACTGGTGGATCCATATGTGGATTGTGAAGAGAACACACATGCAATGACTCCAGTTGTTGTTAGTAAAAAGAACACACATGCAATGACTCCAGTTGTTGTTAGTAAAGAGAATACACATGCAATGACACTGGTGGATCCATATGTGGTATGTGAAAAGAACACACATGCAATGACTCTGGTTGTTGTTAGTAAAAATAACACACATGCAATAAGACTAGTGGATCCATGTGTGGTCTCTGAAGAGAACACACATTTCAATGACACTGGTGGATCCATATGCGGTATGTGAAAAGTACACACATGCAGTGACTCCAGTTGTTATTAGTAACAAGAACACACATGCAATGACACTGATGGATCCACGAGTGGTCTCTGAAGAGAACACACATTTCAATGACACTGGTGGATCCATATGTGGTATGTGAAAAGAACACACATGAAATGACTCCAGTTGTTTTAGTAAAAAGAACACACATGCAATGACACTGGTGGATCCATGTTTGGTCTTTGAAGAGAACACACATGCAATGACTCTGGTTGTTGTTAGTAAAAAGAGCACACATGCAATGACACTAGTGGATCCATAGGTGGATTGTGAAAAGAACACACATGCAATGACACTGCTGGATCCATATGTAGTATGTAAAAAAACACACATGCAATGACTCTAGTTGTTGTTAGTAAAAAGAACACACATGCAATGACACTAGTGGATCCATGTGTGGTCTCTGAAGAGAACACACATTTCAATGACACTTGTGGATCGATATGTGGTATATGAAAAGAACACACATGAAATGACTCCAGTTGTTGTTAGTAAAAAGAACACACATGCAATGACACTGGTGGATCCATATGTGGTATGTGAAAAGAACACACATGCAGTGACTCCAGTTGTTGTTAGTAAAAAGAACACACATGCAATGACACTGGTGGATCCATGTGTGGTCTCTGAAGAGAACACACATTTAAATGACACTGGTGGATCCATATGTGGTATGTGAAAAGAATAGTCATGAAATGACTCCAGTTTCTGTTAGTAAAAAGAAGACACATGCAATGACACTGCTGGATCCTTGTGTGGTCTCTAAAGAGAACACACATGCAATGACTCTGGCTGTTGTTAGTAAAAAGAGCACACATGCAATGACACTGGTGGATCCATAGGTGGATTGTGAAAACAACACACATGCAATAACTCAAGTTGTTGTTAGTAAAAAGAACACACATGCAATGACACTGGTAGATCCATGTGTGGTCTCTGAAGAGAACACACATTTCAATAACACTTGTGGACACATATGTTGTATGTGAAAATAATAGTCATGAAATGACTTTGGTTGTTGTTGTAAAAAGAACACACATTGTAACATCCCTAAAAATCATGTTTCAAAACTCATTCATATCATCTTTGCATCATTCATCCATTTAGGGTTTTTCTCAAAATCATTTAGAAACACAAACTTTGGCTATGATTTCATGTGGGCAATTTATCTCAATTGGCCATCACCCTTTGATATTTGATTGTCTATGGACTTGTTTGCTTGCCTCCATGGTTGGAAAGATTAGAAGTAGCATTTAAACCCAAGATTCCAAATTTAGAAATATTTTATAAACCCTTTTCCAAATATTTGCAACTAGAGCAAAACTCTGTTTATTTTGAAGCCCAAGCTTGACCAAGCCTTTGCAAGGTAACCACTAGTTTATTTGATTGTTTGTGAACCCACAGAACCCTGCAAAAATCCCCAAAGAAGTTTGAATTCAAAAGTATTTGAATTCATATCAAATTCTATTCAGAAAATGGAATTAGAAAAAGAAAAAGCTTAAACAAAAGAAAAGGGCCGAGCAGCCAGAATCTGGCCCAAGCGACATCGAGCCCAAAGCAAGCCCACCAACACCTCGCACTCTTGGCCAGCGGGCCCGATCCACGTCGTCCTCGTCTTCCCACCCGCGCTGCGACCACGTCGCCCATGGCCAGTGAAGGCCGGTAATGGCGCGGCGTAAATGGGCATTAAAACCCGAGCGTTTCCTGTCGATTCCCCGGCTATAAGATCCTCTCTGCCCCGCGATCTTTTTCCCCCAGACACCTCGCTCACTCCGCCACCAGGCTGCCCTCAATCAGCTTTGCACCGCTTGAGCAGAGCCTCTCCGGCGATCGATTCGGTGAGTCCAGAGCTCCCTCCGCCTCTCGTTCTACAATCGACTTAGCGTGTATTTGCGCATCTCCGACCTCACTAGTCCGTCTCATTGCCCAGTCGCCGGTTCCACTTGATACCGCAACCACCGTCGTCGCACGAACTCCGGCGAACTCCGTGGTAAGTCCAGACCGCCCAGCTTTCTAGTTCACGCATAGCTCTGTCCGACTCGTGAATCTAACCATGTCCTCGCCTTGCCTTGGGGTGATCCACAGAACGTCCACGACGACCACCGACGCAACCGCCGCCCACAAGAACTCCGCGAGCAATCGCAACCTTGTCCGGCGCCTTGACCAACCGCCGTCTGACGAGCTTGCGTGACCTCCTCGAGCCTGGTGAGCTACTCCTCGATCTCACTTACCTCCTGCATCGGTAACGCGTCATCGACCGACAGCCTCGCCGCCGGTAGCCACCGCTCCGCCAGTTTCGCCGGTCGATAGGAACCGTTAGATTCGCATCTCAAGGCTTAGATAGAATGACTAATCGAAGGGTACGCATTGATCTGAGCCGCACCTGCCTTTAGATCCAGCGGTCAGTCGCTCGATCCGCATTTAACCGGCACGGCGAATAGGAACATGACGCGCGTGGCTAGGTTAAGATCTGGAAATAGAATTTAAAACAGATTTTGATCCAGATTTCAAATGCCAATATCTTTTGATTTCCACGTTGGAATTTTGAAAACTTTATACCGTTGGATTCAGAAAAGCAAGACCTTTCTGCCTATCCTTTTTGTTTAGCAAATAGTAGTCATTAGATGTGCTAAAATTGCAGAGACTTGTTTGAGGCCTTTTTGAGTATAGATTTAGTTTAGTATTTTGTTTTAGGGTTATTTAAGTTGCCTTGGCTACTTTGTGACTTGTTTAGTTTCTGTATTCATGCACTTGCTTGGTTGAGTTTTCAAAAATCATCACTTGGTAGATTCATGCATGCATGCATTCATATTATTTTGTTTGTATATTGTGTGTAATTGTGTCCTATAACTTTGTGTGTAGATTTTGCTAGTGATTGTGATTGTGACGAGTGCTACTCTCCACACTACCAAGGCAAGTGATATCTTCATGAATATTCCATACCTATATTTTATACTTGCATTAGATATATTTTGTTAGGACTTGCATGCTACTTTTGTCAATTGTTGTTGGGAAATCCTATTTAGAATAGAATGCTAGAATTGCTAGGAAATTCCCTAAGGATAAGTTGCCATGCCATGCTTAGCCTAGCTACTAGAAAACAAGGGTGGTTTATATATTCACTATGAAAAATTTCTAAGTCTAAGGACTTAAGTTTTTATAAAATAAAACAACTAAGTTAATGAACCACCTGGGTGGAATGGAAGGAATGGCTTATGTTGAGTGGTTCACAAGGCCATGGACTTGGCTTGTGTATCTCACTTGTGGATGGCCACCCAGGAAACAAAGAGATTTGAGATGTCTAATGTTGAGAAGCTTCAAGTGCAACCACTTGGTAATATGGGCTCTGCCATGATCTTAGGATGCTGGAACTTAGTCTTTTGGACAAGGGTGGTAGATGGGATGATAGGTTGGAGCGCGTCCATTTGACTAAGGAAAGGCTACTGAAGGATCATGTCTTGGGAAACCAAGGCTTGTGGGAAAAGTGCACCACCTCTGCAGAGTGTAAAACCTAAGTACTTAGCCATGTCCCTGGTAAAGGACAATTTGAGCATCAAGACATGGAAACTTCAAGAATCTCATCACTCCAATTTCTAAATAAAACTTGTGGGTGAACAAGGGATAAAAGGATCTTCAGTCATTGATTGGTAGATGCCCTGAGTGGATCTTCAGTCTTTGATTGGTAGAGGCCTTGGGTGTTTTGTGCCAAGCAAAAACTTAGTGTTTTCAAAAGTTAAGGAAAAATCTATTTTGAGCAATGCAAGCCTAAGCTCCACCAGCCAAAAGCATATAGTATTATAGTCCACTTAATTATATACTAAGGTATCACTTGTCAATACTATTCCAAAGTATTGACCCTTGTGGCTGTAACTTATGATGTTGCAGGTTACTCTGATGATGAATAGGAGTCATGAGTCTACACTCAACATGCTTGCCTGTGGCACATGAAGATGAAGACTTATGTTTATTTACATATTCCATAAACTCTTGTATTAGGCCTTTTGCCATGAGTTGTAAAAGACTATGTTTTATCTCTGGAATGACTGTAATAAACGACCTTTGTATCTGTGTACTTCATCTTAAACTGTGGATGCTAGCATTGATCCAGGGACTAGCATTGCAATCACAGGGATCTTTTCCTTTAATAAGGAGGGATCTTACACACATGCAATGACACTAGTGGATCCATAGGTTGTATGTGAAAAGAACACACATGCAATGACTCCAGTTGTTGTTAGTAAAAAGAACACACATGCAATGATATCGGTGGATCCATGTGTGGTCTCTAAAGAGAACACACATTTCAATGACACTGGTGGATCCATATGTGGTATGTGAAAAGAACACACATGAAATGACTCCAGTTGTTGTTAGTAAAAAGAACACACATGCAATGACACTGGTGGTTGTTAGTAAAAGAACACACATGAATGACACTGGTGGATCCATAGGTGGATTGTGAAAAGAACAAACATGCGATGACTCTAGTTGTTGTTAGTAAAAAGAACACACATGCAATGACACTGGTGGATCCATAGGTGGATTGTGAAAAGAACACACATGCAATGACACTGGTGGATCCATATGTGGTATGTAAAAAGAATAGTCATGAAATGACTCCAGTTGTTGTTAGTAAAAAGAACACACATGCAATGACACTGGTGGATCCATGTGTGGTCTCTGAAGAGAACACACATGCAATGACCCTGGCTAATGTTCGTAAAAAGAGCACACAATTCAATGACACTGGTGGATCCATATGTGCTATGTGAAAAGAATAGTCATGAAATGACTCCAGATGTTGTTAGTAAAAAGAACACACATGCAATGACACTGGTGGATCGATATGTGGTATATGAAAAGAACACACATGAAATGACTCAGTTGTTGTTAGTAAAAAGAACACACATGCAATGACATTGGTGGATCCATATGTGGTATGTGAAAAGAACACACATGAAGTGACTCCAGATGTTCTTAGTAAAAAGAACACACATGCAATGACACTGGTGGATCCATGTGTGGTCTCTGAAGAGAACACACATTTAAATGACACTGGTGGATCCATATGTGGTATGTGAAAAGAATAGTCATGAAATGACTCCAGTTTCTGTTAGTAAAAAGAAGACACATGCAATGACACTGCTGGATCCTTGTGTGGTCTCTGAAGAGAACACACATGCAATGACTCTGGCTGTTGTTAGTAAAAAGAGCACACATGCAATGACACTGGTGGATCCATAGGTGGATTGTGAAAACAACACACATGCAATGACTCCAGTTGTTGTTAGTAAAAAGAACACACATGCAATGACACTGGTGGATCAATGTGTGCTCTCTGAAGAGAACACACATTTCAATAACACTGGTGGACACATATGTGGTATGTGAAAATAATAGTCATGAAATAACTCTGGTTGTTGTAGTAAAAAGAACACACATGCAATGACACTGGTGGATCCATAGGTGGTATGTGAAAAGAACACACATGCAATGACTCCAGTTGTTGTTAGTAAAAAGAACACACATGCAATTACACTACTGGATCCATGTGTGGTCTCTAAAGAGAACACACATTTCAATGACACTGGTGGATCCATATGTGGTATGTGAAAAGAACACACATGAAATGACTCTAGTTGTTGTTAGTAAGAAGAACACACATGCAATGACACTGGTTGTTGTTAGTAAAAAGAACACACATGCAATGACACTGGTGGATCCATAGGTGGATTCTGAAAAGAACACACATGCAATGACACTGGTGGATCCATATGTGGTATGTGAAAAGAATAGTCATGAAATGACTCCAGTTTTTGTTAGTAAAAAGAACACACATGCAATGACACTGGTGGATCCATGTGTGGTCTCTGAAGAGAATACACATGCAATGACTCTGGCTAATGTTAGTAAAAAATGCACACAATTCAATGACACTGGTGGATCCATATGTGGTATGTGAAAAGAATAGTCATGAAATGACTCCAGATGTTGTTAGTAAAAAGAACACACATGCATTGCCACCGGTGGATCCATGTGTTGTCTCTGAAGAGAACACACATGCAATGACTCTAGCTGTTGTTAGGAAAAAGAGCACACATGCAATGACACTGGTGGATCCATATGTGGTATGTGAAAAAAACACATATGCAATGACTCCAATTGTTGTTAGTAAAAAGAACACACATGCAATGACACTGGTGGATTCACGTGTTGTCTCTGAAGAGAACACACATTTCAATGACACTGGTGGATCGATATGTGGTATGTGAAAATAACACAAATGAAATGACTCTAGTTGTTGTTAGTAAAAAGAACACACATGCAATGACACTTGTTGTTGTTAGTAAAAAGAACACACATGCAATGACACTAGTGGATCCATAGGTGGATTGTGAAAAGAACACACATGCAATGACACTGGTGGATCCATATGTGGTATGTGAAAAAATAGTCATCAAATGACTCAAGTTGTTGTTAGTAAAAAGAACACACATGCAATGACACTGGTGGATCCATGTGTGGTCTCTGAAGAGAACACACATGCAATGACTCTGGCTATTGTTAGTAAAAAGAGCACACATTTCAATGACACTAGTGGATCCACAGGTGGATTGTAAAAAGAACACACATGCAGTGACTCCAATTGTTGTTAGTAAAAAGAACGCACATGCAATGACACTGGTGGATTCATGTCTGGTCTCTGAAGAGAACACACATTTCAATGACACTGGTGGATCCATATGTGGTATTTGAAAAGAACACACATGCAATGACTCCAGTTGTTGTTAGTAAAAAGAACACACATGCAATGACACTGGTGGATCCATGTGTGGTCTCTGAAGAGAACACACATGCAATGACTCTGGTTGTTGTTAGTAAAAATAACACACATGCAATGACACTGGTGGATCCATATGTGGATTGTGAAAAGAACACACATGCAATGACTCCAGTTGTTGTTAGTAAAAAGAACACACATGCAATGACTCCAGTTGTTGTTAGTAAAGAGAACACACATGCAATGACACTGGTGGATCCATATGTGGTATGTGAAAAGAACACACATGCAATGACTCTGGTTGTTGTTAGTAAAAAGAACACACATGCAATAAGACTAGTGGATCCATGTGTGGTCTCTGAAGAGAACACACATTTCAATGACACTGGTGGATCCATATGTGGTATGTGAAAAGAACACACATGCAATGACTCCAGTTGTTGTTAGTAACAAGAACACACATGCAATGACACTGATGGATCCACGAGTGGTCTCTGAAGAGAACACACATTTCAATGACACTGGTGGATCCATATGTGGTATGTGAAAAGAACACACATGAAATGACTCCAGTTGTTGTTAGTAAAAAGAACACACATGCAATGACACTGGTGGATCCATGTTTGTTCTCTGAAGAGAACACACATGCAACAACTCTGGTTGTTGTTAGTAAAAAGAGCACACATGCAATGACACTAGTGGATCCATAGGTGGATTGTGAAAAGAACACACATGCAATGACACTGGTGGATCCATATGTAGTATGTGAAAAGAACACACATGCAATGACTCCAGTTGTTGTTAGTAAAAAGAACACACATGCAATGACACTGGTGGATCCATGTGTGGTCTCTGAAGAGAATTCACATTTCAATGACACTGGTGGATGGATATGTGGAATATGAAAAGAACACACATGAAATGACTCCAGTTGTTGTTACTAAAAAGAACACATATGCAATGACATTGGTGGATCCATATGTGGTATGTGAAAAGAACACACATGCAGTGACTCCAGTTGTTGTTAGTAAAAAGAACACACATGCAATGACACTGGTGGATCCATGTGTGGTCTCTGAAGAGAACACACATTTAAATGACACTGGTGGATCCATATGTGGTATGTGAAAAGAATAGTCATGAAATGACTCAAGTTTCTATTAGTAAAAAGAAGACACATGCAATGACACTGCTGGATCCTTGTGTGGTCTCTGAAGAGAACACACATGCAATGACTCTGGCTATTGTTAGTAAAAAGAGCACACATGCAATGACACTGGTGGATCCATAGGTGGATTGTGAAAACAACACACATGCAATGACTCCAGTTGTTGTTAGTAAAAAGAACACACATGCAATGACACTGGTAGATCCATGTGTGGTCTCTGAAGAGAACACACATTTCAATAACACTTGTGGACACATATGTGGTATGTGAAAATAATAGTCATGAAATGACTCTGGTTGTTGTAAAAAGAACACACATGCAATGACACTAGTGGATCCATAGGTGGTATGTGAAAAGAACACACATGCAATGACTCCAGTTGTTGTTAGTAAAAAGAACACACATGCAATGATACCGATGAATCCATGTGTGGTCTCTAAAGAGAACACACATTTCAATGACACTGGTGGATCCATATGTGGTATGTGAAAAGAACACACATGAAATGACTCCAGTTGTTGTTAGTAAAAAGAACACACATGCAATGACACTGGTGGTTGTTAGTAAAAAGAACACACATGTAATGACACTGGTGGATCCATAGGTGGATTATGAAAATAACACACATGCGATGACTCTGGTTGTTGTTAGTAAAAACAACACACATGCAATGACACTGGTGGATCCATAGGTGGATTGTGAAAAGAACACACATGCAATGACACTGGTGGATCCATATGTGGTATGTGAAAAGAATAGTCATGAAATGACTCCAGTCATTGTTAGTAAAAAGAACACACATGCAATGACACTGGTGGATCCATGTGTGCTCTCTGAAGAGAACACACATGCAATGACCCTGGCTAATGTTAGTAAAAAGAGCACACAATTCAATGACACTGGTGGATCCATATGTGCTATGTGCAAAGAATAGTCATGAAATGACTCCAGATGTCGTTAGTAAAAAGAACACACATGCAATGACACTGGTGGATCGATGTGTTGTCTCTGAAGAGAACACACATGCAATGACTCTGGCTGTTGTTCGTAAAAAGAGCACACATGCAATGACACTAGTGGATCCATAGGTGTATTGTGAAAAGAACACACATGCAATGACACTGGTGGATCCATATGTAGTATGTGAAAAGAACACACATGCAATGACTCCAGTTGTTGTTAGTAAAAAGAACAAACATGCAATGACACTGGTGGATCCATGTGTGGTCTCTAAAGAGAACACACATTTCAATGACACTGGTGGATCCATATGTGGTATGTGAAAAGAACACACATGAAATGACTCCAGTTGTTGTTAGTAAAAAGAACACACATGCAATGACATTGGTGGATCCTTATGTGGTATGTGAAAAGAACACACATGTAGTGACTCTAGTTGTTGTTAGTAAGAAGAACACACATGCAATGACACTGGTGGATCCATGTGTGGTCTCTGAAGAGAACACACATTTAAATGACATTGGTGGATCCATATGTGGTATGTAAAAAGAATAGTCATGAAATGACTCCAGTTTATGTTAGTAAAAAGAAGACACATGCCATGACACTGCTGGATCCTTGTGTGGTCTCTGAAGAGAACACACATGCAATGACTCTGGCTGTTGTTAGTAAAAAGATCACACATGCAATGACACTGGTGGATCCATAGGTGGATTGTGAAAACAACACACATGCAATGACTCCAATTGTTGTTAGTAAAAAGAACACACATGCAATGACACTGGTAGATCCATGTGTGGTCTCTGAAGAGAACACATATTTCAATAACACTAGTGGACACATATGTGGTATGTGAAAATAATAGTCATGAAATGACTCTGGTTGTTGTTGTAAAAAGAACACACATGCAATGACACCAGTTGTTGTTAGTAAAAAGAACACACATGCAATGACACCGGTGGACCCATGTGTGGTCTCTAAAGAGAACACACATTTCAATGACACTGGTGGATCCATATGTGGTATGTGAAAAGAACACACATGAAATGACTCCAGTTGTTGTTAGTAAAAAGAACACACATGCAATGACACTGGTCGATCCATAGGTGGATTGTGAAAAGAACACACATGCGATGACTATGGTTGTTGTTAGTAAAAAGAACACACATGCAATGACACTGGTGGATCCATAGGTGGATTGTGAAAAGAACACACATGCAATGACACTGGTGGATCCATATGTGGTATGTGAAAAGAATAGTCATGAAATGACTCTAGTTGTTGTTAGTAAAAAGAGCACACATGCAATGACACTAGTGGATCCATGTGTGGTCTCTGAAGAGAACACACATGCAATGACTCTGGCTAATGTTAGTAAAAAGAGCACACAATTCAATGACACTGGTGGATCCATATGTGGTATGTGAAAAGAATAGTCATGAAATGACTCTAGATGTTGTTAGTAAAAAGAACACACATGCAATGACACTGGTGGATCGATGTGTTGTCTCTGAAGATAACACGCATGCAATGACTCTGGTTGTTATTAGTAAAAAGGGCACACAAGCAATGACACTAGTGGATCCATATGTGGTATGTGAAAAGAACACACATGCAATGACTCCAGTTGTTGTTACTAAAAACAACACACTTGCAATGACACTAGTGGATTCACGTGTGGTCTCTGAAGAGAACACACATTTCAATGACACTGGTGGATCGATATGTGGTATGTGAAAAGAACACACGTGCAATGACACTGGTGGATCCATGTGTGGTCTCTGAAGAGAAAACACATTTCAATGAAACTCGTGGATCCATATGTGGTATCTGAAAAGAAGACACATCAAATGACTCAAGTTGTTGTTAGTAAAAAGAACACACATGCAATGACACTGGTGGATCGATGTGTTGTCTCTGAAGAGAACACACATGCAATGACTCTGGTTGTTGTTAGTAAAAATAACACACATGCAATGACACTGGTGGATCCATATGTGGATTGTGAAAAGAACACACATGCACTGACTCCAGTTTTTGTTATTAAAAAGAACACACATGCAATGACACTGGTGGATCCATATGTGGTATGTGAAAAGAACACACATGCAATGACTCTCGTTGTTGTTAGTAAAAATAACACACATGCAATAAGACTAGTGGATCCATGTGTGGTCTCTTAAGAGAACACACAATTCAATGACACTGGTGGATCCATATGTGGTATGTGAAAAGAACACACATGAAATGACTCCAGATGTTGTTAGTAAAAAGAACACACATGCAATGACACTGGTGGATGCATTTGTGGTCTCTAAAGATAACACACATGCAATGAATCTGGTTATTGTTAGTAAAAAGAGCACACATGCAATGACACTAGTGGATCCATAGGTGGATTGTGAAAAGAACACACATGCAATGACACTGGTGGATCCATATGTAGTATGTGAAAAGAACACACATGCAATGACTCTAGTTGTTGTTAGTAAAAAGAACACACATGCAATGACACTGGTGGATCCATGTGTGGTCTCTAAAGAGAACACACATTTCAATGACACTGGTGGATCGATATGTGGTATATAAAAAGAACACACACGAAATCACTCTAGTTGTTGTTAGTAAAAAGAACACACATGCAATGACACTGGTGGATCCATATGTGGTATGTGAAAATTACACACATGCAGTGACTCCAATTGTTGTTAGTAAAAAGAACACACATGCATTGAGACTGGTGGATCCATGTGTGGTTTCTGAGGAGAACACACATTTAAATGACAATGGTGGATCCATATGTGGTATGTGAAAAGAATAGTCATGAAATGACACCAGTTGTTGTTAGTAAAAAGAACACACATGCAATGACACTGGTGGATCCATGTCTGGTATCTAAAGAGAACACACATGCAATGAGTCTGGCCGTTGTTAGTAAAAAGAGCACACATGCAATGACACTGGTGGATCCATAGGTGGATTGTGAAAAGAACACACATGCAATGAATCCAATTGTTGTTAGTAAAAAGAACACACATGCAATGACACTGGTGGATCCATGTGTGGTCTCTGAAGAGAAAACACATTTCAATAACACTGGTGGACACATATGTGGTATGTGAAAATAATAGTCATGAAATAACTCTGATTGTTGTAGTAAAAAGAACACACATGCAATGACACTAGTGGATCCATAGGTGGTATGTGAAAAGAACACACATGCAATGACACTGGTGGATCCATGTGTGGTCTCTAAAGAGAACACACATTTCAAGGACACTGGTGGATCCATATGTGGTATGTGAAAAGAACACACATGAAATGACTCCAGTTGTTGTTAGTAAAAAGAACACACATGAAATGACACAGGTGGTTGTTAGTAAAAAGAACACACATGCAATGACACTGGTGGATCCATAGGTGGATTGTGAAAAGAACACACATGTGATGACTCTGGTTGTTGTTAGTAAAAAGAACACACATGCAATGACACTAGTGGATCCATAGGTGGATTGTGAAAAGAATAGTCATGAAATGACTCTAGTTGTTGTTACTAAAAAGAACACACATGAAGTGACACTGGTGGATCCATGTGTGGTCTCTGAAGAGAACACACATGCAATGACTCTGGCTATTGTTAGTAAAAAGAGCACACAATTCAATGACACTGGTGGATCCATATGTGGTATGTGAAAATAATAGTCATGAAATGACTCCAGATGTTGTTAGTAAAAAGAACACACATGCAATGACACTCGTGGATCCATGTGTTGTCTCTGAAGAGAACATACATGAAATGACTCTGGTTGTTGTTAGTTAAAAGAGCACACATGCAATGACACTGGTGGATCCATATGTGGTATGTGAAAAGAAAACACATGCAATGACTCCAGTTGTTGTTAGTAAAAAGAACACACATGCAATGACACTGGTGGATTCATGTGTGGTCTCTGAAGAGAAAATACATTTCAATGACACTGGTGGATCCATATGTGGAATGTGATAAGAACATACATGAAATGACTCCAATTGTTGTTATTAAAAAGATCACAAATGCAATGACACTGGTGGATCCATGTGTGGTTTCTGAAGAGAACACACATGCAATGACTCTAGTTGTTGTTAGTAAAAAGAGCACACATGCAATGACTCTAGTGGATCCATATGTGGATTGTGAAAAGAACACACATGCAATGACACTGGTTGATCCATATGTGGTATGTGAAAAGAACACACATGCAATGACTCCAGTTGTTGTTAGTAAAAATAAAACACATGCAATGACACTGGTGGATCCATGTGTCGTCTCTGAAGAGAACACACATTTCAATGACGCCGGTGGATCATATGTGGTATGTGAAAACAACACACATGAAATGACTCCAGTTGTTGTTAGTAAAAAGAACACACATGCAATGACACTGGTTGTTGTTAGTAAAGGGAACACACACGCAATGAAACTGATGGATCCATAGGTGGATTGTGAAAAGAACACACATGCAATGACTCTAGCTGTTGTTAGTAAAAAGAACACACATGCAATGACACTGGTGGATCCATAGGTGGATTGTGAAAAGAACACACATGCAATGACATTGGTGGATCCATATGTGGTATGTGAAAAGAATAGTCATGAAATGACTCTGCAGTTGTTGTTAGTAAAAAGAACACACATGCAATGACACTGATGGATCCATGTGTGGTCTCTGAAGAGAACACACATGCAATGACTCTGGTTGTTGTTAGTAAAAAGAGCATACATGCAATGACTCTAGTGGATCCATATGTGGATTGTGAAAAGAACACACATGCAATGACACTAGTGGATCCATATGTGGTATGTGAAAAGAACACACATGCAATGACTCCAGTTGTTGTTAGTAAAAAGATCACACATGCAATGACACTGGTGGATCCATGTGTCATCTCCGAAGAGAACACACATTTCAATGACACTGGTGGATCCATATGTGGTATGTGAAAAGAACACACATGAAATGACTCCAATTGTTGTTAGTAAAAAGAACACACATGAAATGACACAGGTTGTTGTTAGTAAAGGGAACACACATGCAATAACACTGGTGGATCCATAGGTGGATTGTGAAAAGAACATACATGCAATGACACTGGTTGTTGTTATTAAAAAGAACACACATACAATGACACTAGTGGATCCATAGGTGGTATGTGAAAAGAACACACATTTCAATGTCACTAGTGGATCCATATGTGGTATGTGAAAAGAAGACACGTGAAATGACTCTAGTTGCTGTTAGTAAAATGAACACAAATGCCATGACACTGGTGGATCCATGTGTGGTCTCTGAGGAGAACACACATGCAATGACTCTAGTGGATCCATAGGTGGATTGTGAAAAGAACACACATGCAATGACACTGGTGGATCCATATGTGGTATGTGAAAAGAACACACATGCAATGACTCCAGTTGTTGTTAGTAAAAATAAAACACATGCAATGACACTGGTGGATCCATGTGTCGTCTCTGAAGAGAACACACATTTCAACGACGCTGGTGGATCCATATGTGGTATGTGAAAAGAACACACATGAAATGACTCTAGTTGTTGTTAGTAAAAAGAACACACATGCAATGACCCTGGTTGTTGTTAGTAAAGGGAACACACATGCAATGACACTGATGGATCCATAGGTGGATTGTGAAAAGAACACACATGCAATGACTCTGGCTGTTGTTAGTAAAAAGAACACACATGTAATGACACTGGTGGATCCATAGGTGGATTGTGAAAAGAACACACATGCAATGACACTGGTGGATCCATATGTGGTATGTGAAAAGAATAGTCATGAAATGTCTCTGCAGTTGTTGTTAGTAAAAAGAACACACATGCAATGACACTGGTGGATCCATTTGTGGTCTCTTAAGAGAACACACATGTAATGACTCTGGCTGTTGTTTGTAAAAAGAGCACACATGCAATGACACTGGTGGATCCATAGGTAGATTGTGAAAAGAACACACATGCAATGAATCCAATTGTTGTTAGTAAAAAGAACACATATGCAATGACACTGGTGGATCCATGTGTGGTCTCTGAAGAGAACACACATTTCAATAGCACTGGTGGACACATATGTGGTATGTGAAAAAAATAGTCATGAAATAACTCTGGTTGTTGTAGTAAAAAGAACACACATGCAATGACACTTGTGGATCCATAGGTGGTATGTGAAAAGAACACACATGCAATGACACTGGTGGATCCATGTTTGGTCTCTAAAGAGAACACACATTTCAAGGACACTGGTGGATCCATATGTGGTATGTGAAAAGAACACACATGAAATGACTCTGGTTGTTGTTAGTTAAAAGAACAGACATGAAATGACACTGGTGGTTGTTAGTAAAAAGAACACACATGCAATGACACTAGTGGATCGATAGGTGGATTGTGAAAAGAACACACATGCGATGACTCTGGTTGTTGTTAGTAAAAAGAACACACATGCAATGACACTGGTGGATCCATAGGTGGATTGTGAAAAGAATAGTCATGAAATGACTCAAGTTGTTGTTAGTAAAAAGAACACATATGCAATGACACTGGTGGATCCATGTGTGGTCTCTAAAGAGAACACACATGCAATGACTCTGGGTATTGTTAGTAAAAAGAGCACACAATTCAATGACACTGGTGGATCCATATGTGCTATGTGAAAATAATAGTCATGAAATGACTCGAGATGTTGTTAGTAAAAAGAACACACATGCAATGACACTGGTGGATCGATATGTGGTATGTGAAAAGAACACACATTCAATGACTCTAGTTGTTGTTATTAAAAAGAACACACATGCAATTATACTACTGGATCCATGTGTGGTCGCTAAAGAGAACACACATTTCAATGACACTGGTGGATCCATATGTGGTATGTGAAAAGAACACACATGCAATGACTCCAGTTGTTGTTATTAAAAAGAACACACATGGAATGACACTAGTGTATCCATGTGTGGTCTCAGAAGAGAAAACACATTTCAATGACACTGCTGGATCCATATGTGGTATGTGATAAGAAGACACATGAAATGGCTCTAGTTGTTGTAAGTAAAAAGAACACAAATGCAATGACACTAGTGGATCCATGTGTGGTCTCTGAAGAGAACACACATACAATGACTCTGGTTGTTGTTAGTAAAAAGAGCACACATGCAATGACTCTAGTGGATCCATAGGTGGATTGTGAAAAGAACATACATGCAATGACACTGGTGGATCCATATGTGGTATGTGAAAAGAACACACATGCAATGACTCCAGTTGTTGTTAGTAAAAAGATCACACATGCAATGACACTGGTGGATCCATGTGTCGTCTCTGAAGAGAACACACATTTCAATGACACTAGTGGATCCATATGTGGTATGTGAAAAGAACACACATGAAATGACTCCAGTTGTTGTTAGTAAAAAGAACACACATGAAATGACACAGGTTGTTGTTAGTAAAGGGAACACACATGCAATGACACTGGTGGATCCATAGGTGGATTGTGAAAAGAACATACATGCAATGACACTGGTTGTTGTTAGTAAAAAGAACACACATACAATGACACTAGTGGATCCATAGGTGGTATGTGACAAGAACACACATTTCAATGACACTGGTGGATCCATATGTGGTATGTGAAAAGAAGACACATGAAATGACTCCAGTTGTTGTTATTAAAAAGAACACAAATGCAATGACACTGGTGGATCCATGTGTGGTCTCTGAAGAGAACACACATTTCAATGACGCTGGTGGATCCATATGTCGTATGTGAAAAGAACACACATGCAATGACACTGGCGGATCCATATGTGGTATGTGAAAAGAACACACATGCAATGACTCCAGTTGTTGTTAGTAAAAATAAAACACATGCAATGACACTGGTGGATCCATGTGTCGTCTCTGAAGAGAACACACATTTCAACGACGCTGGTGGATCCATATGTGGTATGTGAAAAGAACACACATGAAATGACTCTAGTTGTTGTTAGTAAAAAGAACACACATGCAATGACCCTGGTTGTTGTTAGTAAAGGGAACACACATGCAATGACACTGATGGATCCATAGGTGGATTGTGAAAAGAACACACATGCAATGACTCTGGCTGTTGTTAGTAAAAAGAACACACATGCAATGACACTGGTGGATCCATAGGTGGATTGTGAAAAGAACACACATGCAATGACACTGGTGGATCCATATGTGGTATGTGAAAAGAATAGTCATGAAATGTCTCTGCAGTTGTTGTTAGTAAAAAGAACACACATGCAATGACACTGGTGGATCCATTTGTGGTCTCTGAAGAGAACACACATGTAATGACTCTGGCTGTTGTTTGTAAAAAGAGCACACATGCAATGACACTGGTGGATCCATAGGTAGATTGTGAAAAGAACACACATGCAATGAATCCAATTGTTGTTAGTAAAAAGAACACATATGCAATGACCTTTGGTGGATCCATGTGTGGTCTCTGAAGAACACACATTTCAATAGCAGTGGACACATATGTGGTATGTGAAAAAAATAGTCATGAAATAACTCTGGTTGTTGTAGTAAAAAGAACACACATGCAATGACACTTGTGGATCCATAGGTGGTATGTGAAAAGAACACACATGCAATGACACTGGTGGATCCATGTTTGGTCTCTAAAGAGAACACACATTTCAAGGACACTGGTGGATCCATATGTGGTATGTGAAAAGAACACACATGAAATGACTCTGGTTGTTGTTAGTTAAAAGAACAGACATGAAATGACACTGGTGGTTGTTAGTAAAAAGAACACACATGCAATGACACTAGTGGATCGATAGGTGGATTGTGAAAAGAACACACATGCGATGACTCTGGTTGTTGTTAGTAAAAAGAACACACATGCAATGACACTGGTGGATCCATAGGTGGATTGTGAAAAGAATAGTCATGAAATGACTCCAGTTGTTGTTAGTAAAAAGAACACATATGCAATGACACTGGTGGATCCATGTGTGGTCTCTAAAGAGAACACACATGCAATGACTCTGGCTATTGTTAGTAAAAAGAGCATACAATTCAATGACACTGGTGGATCCATATGTGCTATGTGAAAATAATAGTCATGAAATGACTCGAGATGTTGTTAGTAAAAAGAACACACATGCAATGACACTGGTGGATCGATATGTGGTATGTGAAAAGAACACACATGCAATGACTCTAGTTGTTGTTATTAAAAAGAACACACATGCAATTATACTACTGGATCCATGTGTGGTCGCTAAAGAGAACACACATTTCAATGACACTGGTGGATCCATATGTGTTATGTGAAAAGAACACACATGCAATGACTCCAGTTGTTGTTATTAAAAAGAACACACATGGAATGACACTAGTGTATCCATGTGTGGTCTCAGAAGAGAAAACACATTTCAATGACACTGCTGGATCCATATGTGGTATGTGATAAGAAGACACATGAAATGGCTCTAGTTGTTGTAAGTAAAAAGAACACAAATGCAATGACACTGGTGGATCCATGTGTGGTCTCTGAAGAACACACATACAATGACTCAGTTGTTGTTAGTAAAAAGAGCACACATGCAATGACTCTAGTGGATCCATAGGTGGATTCTGAAAAGAACATACATGCAATGACACTGGTGGATCCATATGTGGTATGTGAAAAGAACACACATGCAATGACTCCAGTTGTTGTTAGTAAAAAGATCACACATGCAATGACACTGGTGGATCCATGTGTCGTCTCTGAAGAGAACACACATTTCAATGACACTAGTGGATCCATATGTCGTATGTGAAAAGAACACACATGAAATGACTCCAGTTGTTGTTAGTAAAAAGAACACACATGAAATGACACAGGTTGTTGTTAGTAAAGGGAACACACATGCAATGACACTGGTGGATCCATAGGTGGATTGTGAAAAGAACATACATGCAATGACACTGGTTGTTGTTAGTAAAAAGAACACACATACAATGACACTAGTGGATCCATAGGTGGTATGTGACAAGAACACACATTTCAATGACACTGGTGGATCCATATGTGGTATGTGAAAAGAAGACACATGAAATGACTCCAGTTGTTGTTATTAAAAAGAACACAAATGCAATGACACTGGTGGATCCATGTGGTCTCTGAGAGAACACACATTTCAATGACTGGTGGATCCATATGTATGTGAAAAGAACACACATGCAATGACTCTAGTTGTTGTTAGTAAAAAGAGCACACATGCAATGACTCCAGTTGTTGTTCGTAAAAATAAAACACATGCAATAACACTGGTTGATCCATGTGTCGTCTCTGAAGAGAACACACATTTCAATGACGCTGGTGGATCCATATGTCGTATGTGAAAAGAACACACATGAAATGACTCCAGTTGTTGTTAGTAAAAAGAACACTCATGCAATGACATTGGTTGTTGTTAGTAAAGGGAACACACATGCAATGACACTAATGGATCCATAGGTGGATTGTGAAAAGAACACACATGCAATGACTCTAGCTGTTGTTAGTAAAAAGAACACACATGCAATGACACTGGTGGATCCATAGGTGGATTGTGAAAAGAACACACATGCAATGACACTGGTGGATCCATATGTGGTATGTGAAAAGAATAGTCATGAAATGACTCCAGTTGTTGTTAGTAAAAAGAACACATATGCAATGACACTAGTGGATCGATAGGTGGATTGTGAAAAGAACACACATGCGATGACTCTGGTTGTTGTTAGTAAAAAGAACACACATGCAATGACACTGGTGGATCCATAGGTGGATTGTGAAAAGAATAGTCATGAAATGACTCCAGTTGTTGTTAGTAAAAAGAACACATATGCAATGACACTGGTGGATCCATGTGTGGTCTCTAAAGAGAACACACATGCAATGACTCTGGCTATTGTTAGTAAAAAGAGCATACAATTCAATGACACTGGTGGATCCATATGTGCTATGTGAAAATAATAGTCATGAAATGACTCGAGATGTTGTTAGTAAAAAGAACACACATGCAATGACACTGGTGGATCGATATGTGGTATGTGAAAAGAACACACATGCAATGACTCTAGTTGTTGTTATTAAAAAGAACACACATGCAATTATACTACTGGATCCATGTGTGGTCGCTAAAGAGAACACACATTTCAATGACACTGGTGGATCCATATGTGTTATGTGAAAAGAACACACATGCAATGACTCCAGTTGTTGTTATTAAAAAGAACACACATGGAATGACACTAGTGTATCCATGTGTGGTCTCAGAAGAGAAAACACATTTCAATGACACTGCTGGATCCATATGTGGTATGTGATAAGAAGACACATGAAATGGCTCTAGTTGTTGTAAGTAAAAAGAACACAAATGCAATGACACTAGTGGATCCATGTGTGGTCTCTGAAGAGAACACACATACAATGACTCTGGTTGTTGTTAGTAAAAAGAGCACACATGCAATGACTCTAGTGGATCCATAGGTGGATTCTGAAAAGAACATACATGCAATGACACTGGTGGATCCATATGTGGTATGTGAAAAGAACACACATGCAATGACTCCAGTTGTTGTTAGTAAAAAGATCACACATGCAATGACACTGGTGGATCCATGTGTCGTCTCTGAAGAGAACACACATTTCAATGACACTAGTGGATCCATATGTCGTATGTGAAAAGAACACACATGAAATGACTCCAGTTGTTGTTAGTAAAAAGAACACACATGAAATGACACAGGTTGTTGTTAGTAAAGGGAACACACATGCAATGACACTGGTGGATCCATAGGTGGATTGTGAAAAGAACATACATGCAATGACACTGGTTGTTGTTAGTAAAAAGAACACACATACAATGACACTAGTGGATCCATAGGTGGTATGTGACAAGAACACACATTTCAATGACACTGGTGGATCCATATGTGGTATGTGAAAAGAAGACACATGAAATGACTCCAGTTGTTGTTATTAAAAAGAACACAAATGCAATGACACTGGTGGATCCATGTGTGGTCTCTGAAGAGAACACACATTTCAATGACGCTGGTGGATCCATATGTCGTATGTGAAAAGAACACACATGCAATGACTCTAGTTGTTGTTAGTAAAAAGAGCACACATGCAATGACTCCAGTTGTTGTTCGTAAAAATAAAACACATGCAATAACACTGGTTGATCCATGTGTCGTCTCTGAAGAGAACACACATTTCAATGACGCTGGTGGATCCATATGTCGTATGTGAAAAGAACACACATGAAATGACTCCAGTTGTTGTTAGTAAAAAGAACACTCATGCAATGACATTGGTTGTTGTTAGTAAAGGGAACACACATGCAATGACACTAATGGATCCATAGGTGGATTGTGAAAAGAACACACATGCAATGACTCTAGCTGTTGTTAGTAAAAAGAACACACATGCAATGACACTGGTGGATCCATAGGTGGATTGTGAAAAGAACACACATGCAATGACACTGGTGGATCCATATGTGGTATGTGAAAAGAATAGTCATGAAATGACTCCAGTTGTTGTTAGTAAAAAGAACACATATGCAATGACACTAGTGGATCCATATGTCGTATGTGAAAAGAACACACATGAAATGACTCCAGTTGTTGTTAGTAAAAAGAACACACATGAAATGACACAGGTTGTTGTTAGTAAAGGGAACACACATGCAATGACACTGGTGGATCCATAGGTGGATTGTGAAAAGAACATACATGCAATGACACTGGTTGTTGTTAGTAAAAAGAACACACATACAATGACACTAGTGGATCCATAGGTGGTATGTGAAAATAACACACATTTCAATGACACTGGTGGATCCATATGTGGTATGTGAAAAGAAGACACATGAAATGACTCCAGTTGTTGTTATTAAAAAGAACACAAATGCAATGACACTGGTGGATTCATGTGTGGTCTCTGAAGAGAACACACATTTCAATGACGCTGGTGGATCCATATGTCGTATGTGAAAAGAACACACATGCAATGACTCTAGTTGTTGTTAGTAAAAAGAGCACACATGCAATGACTCCAGTTGTTGTTCGTAAAAATAAAACACATGCAATAACACTGGTGGATCCATGTGTCGTCTCTGAAGAGAACACACATTTCAATGACGCAGGTTTAT
The DNA here is from genome assembly GCA_023614405.1 of Avena insularis. NCBI lineage: Eukaryota > Viridiplantae > Streptophyta > Magnoliopsida > Poales > Poaceae > Avena > Avena insularis. Next base: position 111,424 of record JAJUPC010000377.1, read on the forward strand.
CCATATGTCGTATGTGAAAAGAACACACATGAAATGACTCCAGTTGTTGTTAGTAAAAAGAACACTCATGCAATGACATTGGTTGTTGTTAGTAAAGGGAACACACATGCAATGACACTAATGGATCCATAGGTGGATTGGGAAAAGAACACACATGCAATGACTCTAGCTATTGTTAGTAAAAAGAACACACATGCAATGACACTGGTGGATCCATAGGTGGATTGTGAAAAGAACACACATGCAATGACACTGGTGGATCCATATGTGGTATGTGAAAAGAATAGTCATGAAATGACTCTCCAGTTGTTGTTAGTAAAAAGAACACACATGCAATGACACTGATGGATCCATGTGTGGTCTCTGAAGAGAACACACATGCAATGACTCTGGGTGTTGTTAGTAAAAAGAGCACACATGCACTGACACTAGTGGATCCATAGGTGGATTATGAAAAGAACACACATGCAATGACTCTAGTTGTTGTTAGTAAAAAGAACACACATGCAATGACACTGATGGATCCATGTGTGGTCTCTGAAGAGAACACACATGCAATGACTCTGGGTGTTGTTAGTAAAAAGAGCACACATGCACTGACACTAGTGGATCCATAGGTGGATTGTGAAAAGAACACACATGCAATGACTCTAGTTGTTGTTAGTAAAAAGAACACACATGCAATGACACTGGTGGATCCATGTGTGGTGTCTGAAGAGAACACACATTTAAATGACACTGGTGGACACATATGTGGTATGTGAAAATAATTGTCATGAAATAACTCTGGTTGTTGTAGTAAAAATAACACACATGCAATGACACTGTTGGATCCATAGGTGGTATGTGAAAAGAACACAGATGCAATGACTCCAGTTGTTGTTAGTAAAAAGAACACACATGCAAAGACACTAGTGGATCCATGTGTGGTCTCTAAAGACAACACACATTTCAATGAACCTAGTAGATCCATATGTGGTATGTGAAAAGAACACACATGAAATGACTCCAGCTGTTGTTAGTAAAAAGAACACACATGCAATGACACTGGTGGTTGTTAGTAAAAAGAACAAACATGCAATGACACTGGTGGATCCATAGGTGGATTGTGAAAAGAACACACATGCAATGACTCTGGTTGTTGTTAGTAAAAAGAACACACATGCAATGACACTGGTGGATCCATAGGTGGATTGGGAAAAGAACACACATGCAATGACACTGGTGGATCCATATGTGGTATGTGAAAAGAACACACATGCAATGACTCCAGTTGTTGTTACTAAAAAGAACACACATGAAGTGACACTGGTGGATCCATGTGTGGTCTCTGAAGAGAACACACATGCAATGACTCTGGTTGTTGTTAGTAAAAAGGGCACACATTTCAATAACACTGGTGGATCCATATGTGTTATGTGAAAAGAATAGTCATGAAATGACTCCAGATGTTGTTAGTAAAAAGAACACACATGCAATAACACTGGTGGATCCATATGTGGGCTCTGAAGAGAACACACATGCAGTGACTCTGGCTGTTGTTAGTAAAAAGAGCACACATGCAATGACACTAGTGGATCCATATGTGGTATGTGAAAAGAAAACACATGCAATGACTCCAGTTGTTGTTAGTAAAAAGAACACACTTGCAATAACACTGGTGGATTCATGTGTGGTCTCCAAAGAGAACACACATTTCAATGACACTGGTGGATCGATATGTGGTATGTGAAAAGAAGACAAATGCAATGACTCCAGTTGTTGTTATTAAAAAGAACACACATGCAATGACACTGATGGATCCATGTGTGGTCTCTGAAGAGAACACACATGCAATGACTCTGGGTGTTGTTAGTAAAAAGAGCACACATGCACTGACACTAGTGGATCCATAGGTGGATTGTGAAAAGAACACACATGCAATGACTCTAGTTGTTGTTAGTAAAAAGAACACACATGCAATGACACTGGTGGATCCATGTGTGGTGTCTGAAGAGAACACACATTTAAATGACACTGGTGGACACATATGTGGTATGTGAAAATAATTGTCATGAAATAACTCTGGTTGTTGTAGTAAAAATAACACACATGCAATGACACTGGTGGATCCATAGGTGGTATGTGAAAAGAACACAGATGCAATGACTCCAGTTGTTGTTAGTAAAAAGAACACACATGCAAAGACACTAGTGGATCCATGTGTGGTCTCTAAAGACAACACACATTTCAATGAACCTAGTAGATCCATATGTGGACTGTGAAAAGAACACACATGAAATGACTCCAGCTGTTGTTAGTAAAAATAACACACATGCAATGACACTGGTGGTTGTTAGTAAAAAGAACAAACATGCAATGACACTGGTGGATCCATAGGTGGATTGTGAAAAGAACACACATGCAATGACTCTGGTTGTTGTTAGTAAAAAGAACACACATGCAATGACACTGGTGGATCCATAGGTGGATTGTGAAAAGAACACACATGCAATGACACTGGTGGATCCATATGTGGTATGTGAAAAGAACACACATGCAATGACTCCAGTTGTTGTTACTAAAAAGAACACACATGAAGTGACACTGGTGGATCCATGTGTGGTCTCTGAAGAGAACACACATGCAATGACTCTGGTTGTTGTTAGTAAAAAGGGCACACATTTCAATAACACTGGTGGATCCATATGTGTTATGTGAAAAGAATAGTCATGAAATGACTCCAGATGTTGTTAGTAAAAAGAACACACATGCAATAACACTGGTGGATCCATATGTGGGCTCTGAAGAGAACACACATGCAGTGACTCTGGCTGTTGTTAGTAAAAAGAGCACACATGCAATGACACTAGTGGATCCATATGTGGTATGTGAAAAGAAAACACATGCAATGACTCCAGTTGTTGTTAGTAAAAAGAACACACTTGCAATAACACTGGTGGATTCATGTGTGGTCTCCAAAGAGAACACACATTTCAATGACACTGGTGGATCGATATGTGGTATGTGAAAAGAAGACAAATGCAATGACTCCAGTTGTTGTTATTAAAAAGAACACACATGGAATGACACTAGTGGATCCATGTGTGGTCTCTGAAGAGAACACACATTTCAATGACACTGGTGGATCCATAGGTGGATTGTGAAAAGAACACACATGCAATGACACTAGTGGATCCATATGTGGTATGTGCAAAGAATAGTCATGAAATGACTCCTGTTGTTGTTAGTAAAAAGAAAACAGATGCAATGACACAGGTGGATCCATGTGTCGTCTCTGAAGAGAACACACATTTCAATGACACTAGTGGATCCATATGTGGTATGTGAAAAGAACACAGATGAAATGACTCCAGTTGTTGTTAGTAAAAAGAACACACATGCAATGACACTGGTTGCTGTTAGTAAGGGGAACACAGATGCAATGACACTGGTGGATCCATAGGTGGATTGTGAAAAGAACACACATGCGATGACTCTGGTTGTTGTTAGTAAAAAGAACACACATGCAATGACTCTGGCTATTGTTAGTATAAAGATTACACATGCAATGACACTGGTGGATCCATAGGTGGACTGTGAAAAGAACACACATGCAATGACTCCAGTTGTTGTTAGTAAAAAGAACACACACGCAATGACACTGGTGGATCCATGTGTGGTATCTGAAGAGAACACACATTTCAATAACAATGGTGGACACATATGTGGTATGTGAAAATAATAGTCATGAAATAACTCTGGTTGTTGTAGTAAAAAGAACACACATGCAATGACACTGGTGGATCCATAGGTGGTATGTGAAAAGAACACAGATGCAATGACTCTAGTTGTTGTTAGTAAAAAGAACACACATGCAATGACACTGGTGGATCCATGTGTGGTCTCTAAATAGAAGACACATTTCAATGACACTGGTGGATCCATATGTTGTATGTGAAAAGAACACACATGAAATGACTCCAGTTGTTGTTAGTAAAAAGAACACACATGCAATGACACTGGTGGTTGTTAGTAAAAATAACACACATGCAATGACACTGGTGGATCCATAGGTGGATTGTGAAAAGAACACACATGCAATGACTCTGGTTGTTGTTAGTAAAAAGAACACAAATGCAATGACACTGGTGGATCCATAGGTGGATTGTGAAAAGAACACACATGCAATGGCACTAGTGGATCCATATGTGGTATGTGAAAAGAATATTCATGAAATGACTCCTGTTGTTGTTAGTAAAAAGAACACACATGCAATGACACTGGTGACGAGGTTTAATCTCGTCAATGCCCATTGTTATGGACTTGGGTTTTGGAGAAGATGGGGATGCTGGAGATCGTGGCACGGTTAACAGACAAGCAACCAGGGGACACGAGATTTACCCAGGTTCAGTCCCCCGGAGGGAAAACCCTACTCCTGCTTGTCTGCTCTTTGATTACGGTGGAACCGAAAGTTACAGGGTGCGCAGATTCGATCTTGCGTGGAGGCGTGTACGAAAGTATGGATCTGTCTGTAGGTTGTTCTCCTCGTTGGACCCTCCTAGCCTTTATATATGGGGAGGATAGGTCTCAGGTACCGATACGAGTAGGTTACAAGTTGTATTCAAACTCTAGTCTTGCTCTCCAAGGATCCGAATCCGTCATGGGCCTTGGCCACCCGAAAATCTTCATGGGCCAGCGTATGTCTGCTGTGGGCCTTCCTTGGGCTGGACCAGGTATGCTGAAGTTATGTACCCGTCGGGTATAACCATGTCAGTAGCCCCCGAGTGTTCAGTCGAATCGTAGATTCGGCTGAGGACTCTTCAATCCTTCGGGTGTAACTCTGTCTTTCAAGAGAATGTGTAGGGATTGTTGATGCGTGTGCCTGACTCACCCGACGGACCAGGGTCAGTTAATCGTCTTAGGACAAAACAACACGATCTTCTTCAGGTGCAAGTCCCTCGACTCGAACCCGGAACATATGCTGGCGTAATTCGACTCAGGCCGCGGAGGACTTACGAGTGGAATTCGGTGATTTTAAATGATGTACCCAACGTCCGTCGGGATTTTCATCGTACCTGTGATGCAGTTCATACTAGCGAGCGCAACAGGTGCGTTGCGTGCCATCAGATGATATCTGTAGGTCTTATCTTTGCGTCGCAGACGCAGCATCCGAATGTTTATCACCGCGGAGGTGTTTCGGGTGGCCAAGGAGGATGTTACTAACTTAGCATCAATCAGGGCAGAGTTGCCGAAAAGTTTTTGCATGCGGATCCGGAAGATCGCAGTCGAAGATTTCATAGGGTGCGCGACCAGCGCTCCCTATGGGAGTAACCCGAAGTGTCATCGAGTCGTGAACTCGGCGGAGACTTTTTGTGCAAGCATTGCTCAGTTTTTTAGTCCGTAGGACTCGAAAATTTTCAGATGCTGAAATCCTTCCTCCCTATGGGAGTAGTCCCCGAGTCCGTAGTGGAGTCGTGGACTCGACGTAGGACTCGAAGATTTTGTGTGTGAACGGCCATCGCTCCAGTTTGGAGTAGCCCCCGAGTGTCTGGCGGAGTCGTAGACTCGGGCAGAGACTCGAGTCTTGTATCATGCAACGGTAGTAGAAAAATCTTGTGGGCGTACCGCTGACCCGGAAGTACATCGGGTGCGCGACCAGCGCTCCTGATAGGAGTAGCCCCCGAGTATTGAGTCGAATCGTAGATTCGAGTGAGTACTCTTGGCTTTGTAGCCGTAGTTGGTGCTAGTATAGCTTTTGATGACGTCAGTGCTGACGATCGATGACCTCAAGCGTCTGCTGCGCCAGAGATGACTTGACTGGACGAAGCGTGGGTCCCACTTCCTGACTTTGAATTGACCGGTCACGCGCGGCGTGGAGATGATTACGGCGTTTCCTCGATTTCCGCGCGTAGTGGACGTCGTGGGAACGACGGTTCGTTTTGGTGCTGACACGTGTACGGCTAGATCTGCCGTTGGCGTTAGGTCTTCTCGATGGACGTCCAGTGTGCGTCGTCTTTGCTGTTATAATCCGTGGTGAAAATCGTGGTTTGTTTTCGCACCGATTCTTCCGCTTTATCGCCTCCTTGCGCTCGGCGATTCTTTGCGTCTTTGAGAGTTCCTTTCGCATTTCCTTTGTCTTCGTCGTTGGCAACGCCACCACCGCCGTAGCGCCATGGGGAAGAATAAATCCTCATCTGCAGTTGGGACCAGCGCTGCCGGAGGCAAGAAGGGCGCCGCCGCTGCTCATGTCACCGATGGTGGCTGGCGGCAATTAGAGACGCGGGAGAGCGATCTTCGCAAGCTGCGCGAGCGGAGCCTGATCCCGCAGGACGCGACGGCCGTGAGACTCCCCGGCAATGAGGTAATCCCCCGTCCCCCATCTGGGTACCGGGTTATGTTCGTCGCCTTTGTTTTGCGTGGGTTTTCGTATCCAGTCCATGACTTCCTTCGTGGACTGCTCTTCTTCTATGGGGTTCAACTCCATCATCTGTCTCCCAACTCTCTTCTCCACATTGCGTGTTTTATCACGCTTTGCGAGTGTTGGCTTGGTATTGAGCCGCACTTTGGCCTCTTCCGGAAGCTGTATTCCGTGAGGAGGCAGTCTGGTTCGGATAGTGTGTATCCCCTTGGGGGTTTCATCATCTCTCTTAGTCCTGATGTCCAATTCTTTTCCTTCTCCATGTCCGAATCTGTCCGATCTTGGCGGAGAAATGGTTTTACATCCGTGACTCCATCGCTGGGCAAGATTTTGGTCTTGTGCCTTTTGACCCCTCGATTAATTGTGAAGAAGAGGTCCTGGAAAAATCAGATCTTAGACGGTGAGGTGGCGGAGATAGAGGCCTTGTACCGTCGGGTGGAGGAGCTCCAATTGATTCCTGAGAAGGAGGTGAACGGTGTCGACATCATCCGGGTGTTTCTTGAGCGTCGGGTGCAGCCGCTCCAGGCAAGGGCGCATCCGATGTTTCTTTACTCTGGGCGCCGTGATCCGACGAGGGTTTGGTGAGAAAATCTCGAGGTGGAACTTGACAGGGCTCTTCGCGTCTTGTTGAAGTTCAAGGCCGACGAGGAAATCCGGGAAGTCGTTTACTCCGCCCTTTTAAATCGGCGTTAGCGTGCCAAAGGTGTAGATTTGCGCACGTAGTGCTTCCCTTATGTTTTGTCAGTTGTGTACTTGTGTCCTTTTGTTTGCTAACAAAGTTTCTTCTCATCTCGTAGAGCTTCAAAGTGCTAGGCATGGCGCCACCATTGCCCGAAAGGTATCCGAATGCCCCGGATAATGAAGTGGTGGATTCCGTGTCCGAGCTTCCTTCGGCGCGATCTCCGGCAGAGGATGCCGACGAGTCGGGTGAGGACCATTCGCTCGAACGATCCCTGAGCTCGAGCGAGTCTTCGGATGCTTCAACTCCTCGACTCCGTGAATCCTATGGGTCTTGAGCGTCATGATGATGTTCAGGGGGGTTCGTCTTCTCCTATTCTTGCCGTTCCTGTGCGAGCTGTTGCTCCGCACCCGCCAGCAAAGCGAAAGAAGGAAGAGAAGAAGGAGGAGAAGAGGGCCCGGAGGGCTTCTCCTATCTTTGACCTGAGCGCGTTGGGCTCGTAAGTGTGCTTGTTGCCACTGTTGTCTTTTGTTCACTTGTTATATTTGTGCCTGCGTTGATTGGTTCGTATGTAGGCAATCCTCCGACGGCTCTAGTGATGGAGCACGCGAGATGATGGGGGAGTCGAACATTGCGTTGCCTCCTCCTCAGATGGTGGTGACTTCGGGTGGCGCCGCTCCGGATCCTCCTGTGCAGGAGAGGCTGGTGGTTGCGCCTCAGAATTTCGCAGGCGGGCCTGCGGGTTCGCCTTCGGAGCACGTAAGTTTTTCTGCTTCACGTCACAGGGGGAGCCCCCGAGCGTCTTCGGATGCTAATGTTGTGTTTGCTTCTTTGTGTTGGGCGTAGCCCCCGAGTCCTGTGCTTACTGATGTTGCCTTTTTCTGCAGCCTTTTGTCCAAGAGGCAAAGCGGCTGGTGGAGGAGCGCCTAACGCTGGAGGCGAAACTGCGGCAGCTGCAAGGTATTCGTTTGCCTTGTAGTACTTATCTTGCTATATCTTGGTCCTGTTTGTTGACACTTTCTTGTCGTAAATGCAGAGGAGCATAACGACTCTCTTCGTGAGGTCGATGCTCTGAAGAAGAGCTTTGGCCAACTGGAGCAGAAGGCCGAAACTGCTGCTAAGGCGAAAGAGCGCCTTGAGCTGGAGCCGAAAAGGCGTCCGAAGCGAAGAGCGTCTGCAGGAGAAGCTCATGGCTGCTGCCAAGGCTATTTCGGGTGAGTGCTAGTTTTTGCACTTGCTTCTTTTTCTTCGGGTCCTCTTCTATGTTGCTATTCTTCATGTGTTCTTCTGTTTTGTCTCAGATGCCGTGGGCATCGAGTTTGCCCGTGGTGCTCTGGAGCACGGGAGTGCTCTGGATGATGCCGCTGTGGCGGTCGAAGACCGCTGCAGCACCGTCGTCAACTCCCTTGCCAAGGCAAAGGAGGTCCTTGGTCGCTTCTACCAGGAGCTCTTCCCGAAGGGCGCAACCCTTGAAGATGTGGGTTCTCTGGCAGAGGCTCTATCAACCGAAGCGCCTGCAGCGTACAAGCGCAAGCAGAAGGGCATCGGCGCGTCTGTTGGGCTGGCGATGGCCATGGCGGCTGGGGCGGAGCTGGATCTGCCCCAGATTACTTCTCGGATGCCGACGACTGCAGATGGATCCGAGGTAGCCTTCGCTTCTTACTCCGCTCGCTGCAAACGATATGGGCCCAAGCTCATTGACTTGTTGTCCGATGCAGCTATGGCGGCGAAGGCGAGGCCAAAGCTAGGCGCCTGGCTCGAGATGTCCTCGCCTTAGGCATAGGAGATGTAGGGTAGTATGTAGTTTACTTTTGCTGTAAATATCTTTTGTAGCACCATTCTTGAGCCACTTGATGCTGTATTTAATGAATTCCTCCGAGTTGGGCTTTATCTTTGGCTGAGTGTCTGTGTGCCTTCTTTTTCTTCTGCTTTAGGTTCCTTCGGGTGTTGAACCAGTTGGTACTTCATCCGAAAGGCCCTTGCGAGCATCATTGGATGATTCCTCCCAGCTCGCTTTTCTGCGGGATCGCGTGCGCAGCTTGGAGAGGGATTTGCTTGGGCTACGCGGTCGTGCTGACGTTTGGAAGTCCAAAGCAGACCGTAGTGCAGCCAGAGAGGAATACTTGATGGCGGAGTTGGGTCGGCTGTCCGAAACTGCGGTGTAAGTTGATCCTTCTTCGGTCGTAGCTTAGTTCTTGGTGAGCCTGTTGGCCTTACTCTTGTTACATCTTTGTTATCGCGAGTGCGAATCTCGCTCCGAAGGAAGAAAAGGAGCGCATTGCTGTTCGAGTCAATTGTTTGACTCAACGGGACATGGAAGCCGGTGGCTTCTTTTGGATGGATCGCGATCGTGCCATGGTTACAGCGGCGGTCAGGATCACGTCTTCCGGGTTTTCGCGGGTGCTTCGCCGGTCTGCACATCGCTGTCCTCGGTGTTGCACGTCATGTTTCCATTGGATGGCGTGCCGACGACCCTTGCAGGCCTTCTGGCGAAGTTTCGGAGTGCCAGCAATGTCAAGGAGCTGGTGCGGCAGCAGCTTGTCGCAGGGGTGAAGGCTGCCTTGTCTCTTGTGAGGGTGCATCGCCCTGATGTAGATTTGGCTGATGTGGCGACTGGGCCACCTCCTCGGTAAGATGGTGGCGAGTGGAATATGCGTCCGCATTATGCGGCTGTAAGGCAGTATGCCGAACAGATTGTAGATTTGTTTGAGCAGCGTGCTCAGGCTATTCTGCAGAATAGGTAGAACCTGAAAATAAACAAATAGATGTAAAATTTGTATATTGCGGCTGGGCGTGTATGTGCCCTTTGTTGTAAAGGTTTGCTTGTTAGCGAGCACGCAGTGCTTTGATTAAGTACGTGCCCTTTTCGTTAGCCTGACGTGGTCAGCTACTCAGGTGTACACGTGTTATCCTCAGTCGATGAAATCGTGAGGTGGGGGAGCCCCCGAGCACGTAGTGCTTTGATTTAGTACGTGCCCTTTTCGTTTGCCTGACGTGGTCAGCTACTCAGGTGTACACGTTTTGTCCTCAATCGATGAAATCGTGAGGTGGGGGAGCCCCCTAGTGCGTTAGTAGCATATAATCAAAGTTGCAGAGAAATAGTCAACCGAAGGTTGGGAGCGAGACACTTAGCTTTATTTGTAGCGTAATGGAGGAGGTACATGGTTCGGCTGAGTAGCCTTGGCCGTAAGCCTTATTGAAAGTAAAAAGGGGTACATTGCCCATTGCTATGAGTAGAATCGTCGCAGGTGCGAGACGTTCCATGGGTTGGAGTATGCGACTCCAGACTCCACGTGCTTGAGGCGATAGGCGCCACCTGGGATGACCTCGGTGATGGCATAGGGTCCTTCCCATGGCGACTCGAGTTTATTCGGTCGCTTTTGCTTGAGTCGCAAGACGAGGTCTCCTTCGACGAAGGACCTTGAAGCGCAACGGCGGCTGTGATAGTTGCGAGACTTTCTTTGGTACACCGCGGATCTAGCTGCTACTATATCCCGTGCTTCGTCGAGTGTGTCGACGGCATCTTCGAGTGCGGCCGTGGATTTGGCTTCGCTGTAAGCAACGACTCGTGGGGCCTGGTGACGTACTTCGGCTGGTAGCACAGCCTCAGCTCCGTGTACCATGAAGAATGGTGTGTAGCCGGTGGAGCTGTTTGGCGTAGTTCGTAAGCTCCACAGGACAGACGGTAGCTCTTTCGTCCGATTGCCGACTTTGTGCTCGAGTGAGCTCATGAGGCGTTCTTGAAGCGCCGATTAGGCCGTTGGCCTTTTCCCCTTGCCCGTTTGTTTGCGGGTGCGCCACTGAGGCGTACGTGATATTGATCCCGAGTCCTTCGCAGAAGTCCTAGAATTCTTCGGAGATGAAGTTTGATCCGTTATCGGTGATGATGCTGTGCGGTACGCCGAACCTGTAGACTATGGATTCGAAGAACTTGACGGTGGTTTTGCCCTTTTGGTTGGTGACTGGCATGGCCTCGATCCACTTGGTGAATTTGTCGACTGAGACCAAGAGGAAGACGTGTCCTCCCTTCGAGGATTTTGGCAGTTTGCCGATCATGTCAAGGCCCCATTGAGCAAAAGGCCAAGCTATGGGTATGGGTCGAAGTTCGGACCCAGGTGCGTGCGGTTTGTCGGCGAACCGTTGGCACCCGTTGCATCTTCGGACGATGTCCTTTGCGTCGCTCATGGCCGTTGGCCAATAGAATCCTGCTCGTAGAGCTTTGGCGACAAGGGAGCGGCTGCCTGCGTGGTGTCCGCAGATGCCCTCGTGGATATCTTGGAGTATGGTCTTGCCATCGTTGATGGTGACGCACCGTTGTAGGACGCCTGTAATGCAGCGTTTGTACAGTTCGCCGTTGATGATGGTGAAGGCTTTTGACCGACGAGATATGCGCTGGGCATCTGTCGGGTTGTCTGGTAAGTTTCCGTTTAGCGAGGCGGAGGTATGGGCGTGTCTGGTTTCTTCGACTGCCATGACCTGCATCCGGTTGACCATGGCGACTTCGGTATCCAACTTTTCGGGTCCCTCTTGACCTTCGGGTAGCGTAGCCCCCGAGTGTTCTGCTTCTTCGGGTGATCCCTTGGGTAATTTCCGCTTGATGGATGGCACGCAGATCTGTTCGAGGAACACACCTGGTGGTACTTTTGCGCAAGTGGAGCCGATGTTGGCGAGTTTATCGGCCTCCTCGTTGCTCTCTCTTCCGACGCGTGCGAGTTCGCGGCCGTCAATTATCCTTCGAGTCGTTGTATAGTCGCGCAGACGCGATCATGTTTTTCGCGCAGCGTCGCACTCATTCATCGTCTGCTGGACGACAAGGTTGGAGTCACCGTAGATGACCAGGTGCGTTGCGCCGCATATTTTTGCCATCCGCATGCCATGGATGAGGGCCTCGTATTCGGCCTCGTTGTTGGAGGCTCTGAATTTCATCCGAAGGACGTACTTCATCTTGTCACCTTGCGGGAGGTCGATGACTCCGCCTCGCCCGGCTTCGCTTGGATCCGCTAAAATGCATTGTCCAGGACTGCGACATGTCTGGGGTGTCAGGCAGCTGCAGCTCCATCCAGTGCACCAGAAAGTGCGGAAGGACTTGAGATTTGATTGCGTGTCGCTTCTCGTAGATGATGTTCAGTGGTGATAGTTCGATGCCCCACAGGGCCACGCGTCCTGTGGCCTCTGGATTGTTCAGGATGCTGTTTAGGGGTGCCTCGTTGACGACCATCACCTGATGCTCCTGGAAGTAGTGGCTCAGTCGTCGAGCCGTCATGAACACGCTGTATGCCAGCTTCTGGTAGTGCGGGTACCGCTGTTTTGTTGGAGTAAGAACTTCGCTGAGGTAGTAAATTGGGCGTTGTACCCCATGGGTCTTGCCTTCTTCGGGTCGTTCGACCACGAGTACTGTGCTGACCACCTGGTGTGTGGTTGCTATGTACAGCATCAGGGGCTCGCACTCTTTTGGCGTGACCAAAACGGGCGAGGTGGAGAGGAGCCGCTTGAGGTTTTTGAATGCGTCGTTGGCTTCTGGTGTCCACTCGAACTTGTCTGCTTTGCGCAGCAGTTGGTAAAATGGTAGGGCCTTCTCGCCCATGCGGCTGATGAACCTGCTTAGTGCCGCTACTCGCCCTGCGAGCTGCTGAACGCCCTTGAGGTTTTTCGGCTTCTCCATTGTCATGATAGCTTTGATTTTCTTCGGGTTCGCTTCGATCCCTCTTTGAGAGATGAAGTGTCCGAGCAGCTGACCTGAGGGCACGCCGAAGGCGCACTTTTCTGGATTGAGCTTGATCCTATAGCGATCAAGATTGTCGAACGTCTCGCGGAGATCGTCGATAAGTGTTCTTGCTTCCTTGGTTTTGATGACTATGTCGTCGACATAGACTTGGATGTTGCGACCGATCTGGTCCTTGAGGCAGGCCTGCATGCATCGTTGGTACGTGGCACCCGCGTTCTTTAGCCCGAAAGGCATTGTGTTGTAGCAGTATACTCCGAACGGTGTGATAAACGCCGTTTTCTCTTGATCTTCGACCTTGAGTCGAATCTGGTTATAGCCTGAGTAGGCGTCGAGGAAGGAGAGTTTCTCACAACCTGCAGTCGAATCGATGATCTGGTCGATCCGAGGGAGAGGGAAATGGTCCTTAGGGCAGTGTTTGTTCAGTGACGTGAAGTCTACGCACATCCGCAGGATGTCCGTGTCCTTCTTCGGGACCATCACTGTGTTTGCCAGCCACTCGCTTTCCTTGATTTCCCGGATGAAGTCTGCTGCGAGTAATCTGTTGATCTCTTTGCCGATAGCTTCGCTCAGGGTCTGGCGTCTTCGGATGGACTGCTTGACTGGTTTGGTGTCTGGGAAGACATTGAGTGCGTGCTCGGCGAATTCCCTGGGAACTCCTGGCATGTCCGCAGGACACCAGGCGAAGATTTCCCAGCGCTCACGGAGGAATTCGACGAGCGCGCTTTCCTATGCGGTGTTGAGGTCGTTGGCGATTAGCGCCGTCTTGGAGGCATCCGTTGGATGGACCTGTACTTTTTTGGTGTTGATGGTGGAGTCGAAAGAAATATCAGGTGCGTTCTGCTTGGTGACCGGGGTAGCCATTGTACATCGCCGGAGCCTTACAAGCTCGTCTTGCATGCGAAGGATCGGGAGATTTTGTTGAAATCCTGTCGCATTGGTCCGATCGGGTGAAGCTCCGTGGATTGTGATGACGCCTTGGTCCCGCATCTTGAGTAGTAGGTATCGTAGTGGGGACGCCAGGAACCTTGCGAATGCTACGCGTCCCAGGATGGTGTGGTATTGCGACGGCCAGTCCACCACTTCGAATTCTAGGCGCTCCTGCCGAAAGTTGTCCGGTGTCCCGAAGATGACGTCGAGCCCTATTTTGCCCAGGGGGAAGATGCCCTTCCCTAGGACAATGCCGTGGAACGTCGTGTCTGATTGTTCCAGGCTGCATTGCGGGATCCGCATAGCTGCTAGAGTGCTTGCGAATATTAGGTTGATGCCGCTACCGCCGTCCATGAAGACGCGACTCATCTCGAAGCCTCCGATCTGCGACTCCAGCACCAGGGCAGCATGACCTGGGCGAGGGATCTGGCAAGGGTGATCCGCGCGGGTGAATGTGATGCAGGACTCCGATCCGCTGAGGTACTCAGGGATTGCAGGCGGAGTTGTCACAGCCATGTTGATTTGTCGGGTGATTTTCTTCTGCACCCTGTTTGTGGGACGTCCCTTCTGTATCATATTGAGTGCTCCTTTTGGTGGGGGGTAAGCGACCCCGGCGTTGTTTTGCGCTGGTGAGACTGGTTGATGTGGGCCTCCAATAGGCGACGGTGGAGGAGCTCCATGTGCTATTTCGCCTGGCGCAAGTGCATTTCCGAACGCAGGAATTGGAGCTTGTTGCCTCATCTGTACCATGCTTTCGCTGAGTTTCTGGAACTCGCGGCAGTCCTTGAGCATGTGGCTAGCTTTCTTTTTGCCATCTTGTTTGTCGATGTAGAAGTGGATGGTGCATGGACCCGAAAGTTTGTCGAGTGCTGAAGGTCATTGTCGCGATCGCGCGTTGCTAATGATCGCGTTGGTCGTCGTTCGTCGCGGAAGTTTCCGCTGCGGTATCCTCCGCTGCTGCGGCTGATGTCGTTACGGCGGTCGGCCTAGCCGGCTGCGACCATGTCGGGTCCGTCGCGGTCCTCGTAGACGCGCGGTCTCCTCTTGCTGCGGTGTTCGTGTCTTCGGCCGTATTCGTCCTCTTCATCTGATTGCACCGCTGGATGCAATCTTCGCCATCTGCCCAACTGTTGGCGATTTCCATGAGCTGGTCGAGTGTCTTGGGCTTTACGCGTCCAAGTTTCTCCTTGAAGTCTGGGCGTTTGACGCCGTCCCTGAAGGCATCAATGGCCCGCTCTTCGGAGATGTGAGCTGCGGAGTTCTTGGTCGTAGACCAGCGTAGTATGTACGAGCGAATAGATTCACCCGTTCTCTGAGTGCAGGCTCGCAGCTCTTCGATTGAGGCGGGCCTTTTGCTGGTGCCTTTGAAGTTTCGGATGAAGCTATAGGCGAGCTCCTCCCAGCTTCGGATAGATCCTGATGATAGGCTGCTGAGCGACCAGCGCCTTTGTCACCGCAATGAAGGCATTGCATGGCGGTTTCTTTGTTGCCTCCGTGAAGCTTGACGGATGACAGATGGTCGCTGAGCCAGGACTTTGGATCTTGCGTGCCGTTGAACTTCGGAGTATCCGAAGGAAGCTTAAAGTTGCCTGGCATCTGTGTTCGCCGGACGGATCTGCTGAAGCATCGAGCCCCGCAGAGTTCTCCTTCGTCTTCATCCATCTTAGATTCGGATGAACATGCGCGTTTGGCACGTGCTTTGTCGATCTTGCGCTGTGTAAGCTTGTCTCTGGCGTCGTAGTCGTGTTTGTGGCGGTGCGATCTCTTCTTCCTTCGAGGAAGGTCGTGTTCTTCTTCATCTTCGGATGAGGGAGGGGCCTCGCCGCTGGCCGAGCTTTCTTCTTCGGCTCCGTAGGAGCATCTTCGTGGAGCGCAGCTCCGATTAGTCCTAGTCCGGTGAGTGCGGACCTATGCATGGCCCTTTTCGGGTCCCCCTCCGGAGGTGGGTGAGCCGCAATATACGCAGTGGCTGCCATGATCGCGGCTTGTGGCATCTTCGGGGTGATGTTGCCGTCGGCGTCCATATCCATGAACGATGTGTGGAGGGTTCGGGTCATGTCACGCCGCTCCTTCGGGTCCATGTTTTCCACCCGAGAGTGGTGCTTGTTTCCCTGATTTCCGTTTGTGCTGGAGCCGGGTCCCATGGCGGAGAGCGCAGCTCGTCGCGCACTAGACTCAGAGGCTGCTTTCTTGCGTTTATCGAGCGTCTCCTGCATCTTGACTTGCTTCTTGTGCTCCTCGATGAGGAGGTAGTGGTATGCCATCAGCAGGTCATGTGGGGAGTCCAGAGGTAGGACTATTTCGCCTGCGACGGCGCGGCGTGCTTCGGCCCATCCTTCTTTGCTAAGTTGGATGAGGTGGCCCCTTTTTTCCCCGTTTTCGCCGTTTCTGTCCTGCGGGTTGGGGTTGGGCGGCGGGTTGGGCGTTTCCTCGTCGGTTTGGATGATTGCGGCGCACAGATAGCGCCTGCAGATTGGTTGACTGCTGCCGCAGCTTTCGGATCCGGAACCATAGGTCCCTTCATCCGAAGGTGGATCGCACAGATCGGAGTTGCAGCTGCTGCTGTCGAAAAACTCATCTGTTGATGGTGACGTGCGTAGCACAGGGTGTGGAGCCCATGAAGCGGGCCTGATCGGTGGCACGGGCATCCGCTCGGGGAGGCGGAGGGTGCCAGCTTGTCCCACCTGGAAGCAGAAGCTCCCGAACAGAATTTCGAGTCCGTCGCCTATGGGCTCGAAATCCTTCATGGTGGCCGGCGAGTGGGCGGTGAAGTCGAAAGCGCCGAAGAGGAGGTGATTCTCCGTCGCCGAGGAGTTGTAGATCGATCGGGTCGGAACGCACCGCACAATCAGCAGCCCCAATTCCCACAGACGGCGCCAATTGACGAGGTTTAATCTCGTCAATGCCCATTGTTATGGACTTGGGTTTTGGAGAAGATGGGGATGCTGGAGATCGTGGCACGGTTAACAGACAAGCAACCAGGGGACACGAGATTTACCTGTTCAGGCCCGTGAGGGAAAACCCTACTCCTGCTTGTCTGCTCCTTGATTACGGCGGAACCGAAAGTTACAGGGTGCGCAGATTCGATCTGGCGTGGAGGCGTGTACGAAAGTATGGATCTGTCTGTAGGTTGTTCTCCTCGTTGGACCCTCCTAGCCTTTATATATGGGGAGGCTAGGTCTCAGGTACCGATACGAGTAGGTTACAAGTTGTATTAAAACTCTAGTCTTGCTCTCCAAGGATCCGAAGGCGTCATGGGCCTTGGCCACCCGAAAATCTTCATGGGCCAGCGTATGTCTGTTGTGGGCCTTCCTTGGGCTGGACCAGGTATGCTGAAGTTATGTACCCGTCAGGTATAACCATGTCAATTGGTGGACCCATGTGTAGTCTCTGAAGATAACACACATGCAATGACTCTGGCTGTTGTTAGTAAAAAGAGCACACATTTCAATGACACTGGTGGATCCATATGTGGTATGCGAAAAGAACACACATGCAATGACACTGGTGGATCCATGTTTGGTCTCTAAAGAGAACACACATTTCAAGGACACTGGTGGATCCATATGTGGTATGTGAAAAGAACACACATGAAATGAATCCAGTTGTTGTTAGTAAAAAGAACACACATGCAATGACACTGGTGGTTGTTAGTAAAAAGAACGCACATGCAATGACACTGGTGGATCCATAGGTGGATTATGAAAAGAACACACATGCGATGACTCTGGTTGTTGTTAGTAAAAAGAACACACATGCAATGACACTGGTGGATCCATAGGTGGATTGTGAAAAGAATAGTCATGAAATGACTCCAGTTGTTGTTAGTCAAAATAACACACATGCAATGACACTAGTGGATCCATATGTGGTATGTGAAAATAACACACATGCAATGACTCCAGATGTTGTTAGTAAAAAGAAAACACATGCAATGACACTTGTGGATCCATGTGTCGTCTCTGGAGAGAACACATATTTCAATGACACTGGTGGATCCATATGTGGTATGTGAAAAGAACACAGATGAAATGACTCCAGTTGTTGTTTGTAAAAAGAACACACATGCAATGACATTGGTTGCTGTTAGTAAGGGGAACACAGATGCAATGACACTGGTGGATCCATAGGTGGATTGTGAAAAGAACACACATGCAATGACTCTGGTCGTTGTTAGTAAAAAGAACACACATGCAATGACTCTGGCTGTTGTTAGTATAAAGATCACACATGCAATGACACTGGTGGATCCATAGGTGGACTGTGAAAAGAACACACATGCAATGACTCCAGTTGTTGTTAGTAAAAAGAACACACATGCAATGACACTGGTGGATCCATGTGTGGTCTCTGAAGAGAACACACATTTCAATAACACTGGTGGACACATATGTGGTATGTGAAAATAATAGTCATGAAATAACTCTGGTTGTTGTAGTAAAAAGAACACACATGCAATGACACTGGTGGATCCATAGGTGGTATTTGAAAAGAACACTGATGCAATGACTCTAGTTGTTGTTAGTAAAAAGAACACACATAAAATGACACTGGTGGATCCATGTGTGGTCTCTAAAGAGAACACACATTTCAATGACACTGGTGGATCCATATGTTGTATGTGAAAAGAACACACATGAAATGACTCCAGTTGTTGTTAGTAAAAAGAACACACATGCAATGACACTGGTGGTTGTTAGTAAAAAGAACACACATGCAATGACACTGGTGGATCCATAGGTGGATTGTCAAAAGAACACACATGCAATGACTCTGGTTGTTGTTAGTAAAAAGAACACAAGTGCAATGACACTGGTGGATCCATAGGTGGATTGTGAAAAGAACACACATGCAATGACACTAGTGGATCCATATGTGGTATGTGAAAAGAATAGTCATGAAATGACTCCTATTGTTGTTAGTAAAAAGAACACACATGCAACACACATGCAATGACTCTGGCTGTTGGTAGTAGAAAGAGCACACATTTCAATGACGCTGGTTTATCCATATGTGGTATGTGAAAAGAACACACATGCAATGACACTGGTGGATCCATGTTTGGTCTCTAAAGAGAACACACATTTCAAGGATACTGGTGGATCCATATGTGGTATGTGAAAAGAACACACATGAAATGACTCCAGTTGTTGTTAGTAAAAAGAACACACATGAAATGACACTGGTGGTTGTTAGTAAAAAGAACACACATGCAATGACACTGGTGGATCCATAGGTGGATTGTGAAAAGAACACACATGCGATGACTCTGGTTGTTGTTAGTAAAAAGAACACACATGCAATGACACTGGTGGATCCATAGGTGGATTGTGAAAAGAATAGTCATGAAAAGACTCCAGTTGTTGTTAGTAACAAGAACTCACATGCAATGACACTGGTGGATCCATGTGTGGTCTCTAAAGAGAACACACATGCAATGACTCTGGCTATTGTTAGTAAAAATAGCACACAATTCAATGACACTGGTGGATCCATATGTGGTATGTGAAAATTATAGTCATGAAATGACTCCAGATGTTGTTACTAAAAAGAACACACATGCAATGACACTGGTGGATCCATGTGTTGTCTCTGAAGAGAACATACGTGCAATGACTCTGGTTGTTGTTAGTAAAAAGAGCACACATGCAATGACACTGGTGGATCCATATGTGGTATGTGAATAGAACACACATGCAATAACTCCAGTTGTTGTTAGTAAAAAGAACACACATGCAATGACATTGGTGGATTCATGTGTGGTCTCTGAAGAGAACACACTTTTCAATGACACTGGTGGATCGATATGTGGTATGTGAAAAGAACACACATGCAATGACTCCAGTTGTTGTTATTGAAAAGACCACACATGGAATGACACTAGTGGATCCATGTGTGGTCTCCGAAGAGAAAACACATTTCAATGACACTGGTGGATCCATATGTGGTATGTGAAAAGAATAGTCATGAAATGACTGCAGTTGTTGTTAGTAAAAAGAACACACATGCAATGGCACTGGTGGATCCATGTGTGGTCTCTGAAGAGAACACACTTGCAATGACTCTTGCTGTTGTTAGTAAAAAGAGCACACATGCAATGAGTCTAGTGGATCCATAGGTGGATTGTGAAAAGAACACACATGCAATGACACTAGTGGATCCATATGTGGTATGTGAAAAGAACACACATGCTATGACTCCAGTTGTTGTTAGTAAAAGATCACACATGCAATGACACTAGTGGATCCATGTGTTGTCTCTAAAGAGAACACACATTTCAATGACACTGGTGGATCCATATGTTGTATGTGAAAAGAACACACATGAAATGACTCCAGTTGTTGTTAGTAAAAAGAACACACATGCAATGACACTGGTGGTTGTTAGTAAAAAGAACACACATGCAATGACACTGGTGGATCCATAGGTGGATTGTCAAAAGAACACACATGCAATGACTCTGGTTGTTGTTAGTAAAAAGAACACAAGTGCAATGACACTGGTGGATCCATAGGTGGATTGTGAAAAGAACACACATGCAATGACACTAGTGGATCCATATGTGGTATGTGAAAAGAATAGTCATGAAATGACTCCTATTGTTGTTAGTAAAAAGAACACACATGCAACACACATGCAATGACTCTGGCTGTTGGTAGAAGAAAGAGCACACATTTCAATGGCGCTGGTTTATCCATATGTGGTATGTGAAAAGAACACACATGCAATGACACTTGTGGATCCATGTTTGGTCTCTAAAGAGAACACACATTTCAAGGATACTGGTGGATCCATATGTGGTATGTGAAAAGAACACACATGAAATGACTCCAGTTGTTGTTAGTAAAAAGAACACACATGAAATGACACTGGTGGTTGTTAGTAAAAAGAACACACATGCAATGACACTGGTGGATCCATAGGTGGATTGTGAAAAGAACACACATGCGATGACTCTGGTTGTTGTTAGTAAAAAGAACACACATGCAATGACACTGGTGGATCCATAGGTGGATTGTGAAAAGAATAGTCATGAAAAGACTCCAGTTGTTGTTAGTAACAAGAACTCACATGCAATGACACTGGTGGATCCATGTGTGGTCTCTAAAGAGAACACACATGCAATGACTCTGGCTATTGTTAGTAAAAATAGCACACAATTCAATGACACTGGTGGATCCATATGTGGTATGTGAAAATTATAGTCATGAAATGACTCCAGATGTTGTTACTAAAAAGAACACACATGCAATGACACTGGTGGATCCATGTGTTGTCTCTGAAGAGAACATACATGCAATGACTCTGGTTGTTGTTAGTAAAAAGAGCACACATGCAATGACACTGGTGGATCCATATGTGGTATGTGAATAGAACACACATGCAATAACTCCAGTTGTTGTTAGTAAAAAGAACACACGTGCAATGACATTGGTGGATTCATGTGTGGTCTCTGAAGAGAACACACTTTTCAATGACACTGGTGGATCGATATGTGGTATGTGAAAAGAACACACATGCAATGACTCCAGTTGTTGTTATTGAAAAGACCACACATGGAATGACACTAGTGGATCCATGTGTGGTCTCCGAAGAGAAAACACATTTCAATGACACTGGTGGATCCATATGTGGTATGTGAAAAGAATAGTCATGAAATGACTGCAGTTGTTGTTAGTAAAAAGAACACACATGCAATGGCACTGGTGGATCCATGTGTGGTCTCTGAAGAGAACACACTTGCAATGACTCTTGCTGTTGTTAGTAAAAAGAGCACACATGCAATGAGTCTAGTGGATCCATAGGTGGATTGTGAAAAGAACACACATGCAATGACACTAGTGGATCCATATGTGGTATGTGAAAAGAACACACATGCTATGACTCCAGTTGTTGTTAGTAATAGATCACACATGCAATGACACTAGTGGATCCATGTGTTGTCTCTGAAGAGAACACACATTTCAATGACACTGGTGGATCCATATGTGGTATGTGAAAAGAACACACATGAAATGACTCCAGTTGTTGTTAGTAAAAGAACACACATGAAATGACACAGGTTGATGTTAGTAAAGGGAACACACATGCAATGACACTGGTGGATCCATAGGTGGATTGTGAAAAGAACATACATGCAATGACACTGGTTGTTGTTAGTAAAAAGAACACACATACAATGACACTAGTGGATCCATAGGTGGTATGTGAAAAGAACACACATTTCAATGAAACTGGTATATACATATGTGGTATGTGAAAAGAAGACACATGAAATGAGTCCAGTTGTATTTAGTAAAAAGAACACAAATGCAATGACACTGGTGGATCCATGTGTGGTCTCTGAAGAGAACACACATGCAATGACTCTAGTTGATGTTAGTAAAAAGAGCACACATGCAATAACTCTAGTGGATCCATAGGTGGATTGTGAAAAGAAGACACATGCAATGACACTGGTGGATCCATATGTGGTTTGTGAAAAGAACACACATGCAATGACTCCAGTTGTTGTTAGTAAAAATAAAACACATGCAATGACACTGGTGGATCCATGTGTCATCTCTAAAGAGAACACACATTTCTATGACGCTGGTGGATCCATATGTGGTATGTGAAAAGAACACACATGAAATGACTCTAGTTGTTGTTAGTAAAAAGAACACACATGCAATGACACTAGTTGTTGTTAGTAAAGGGAACACACATGCAATGACACTGGTGGATCCATATGTGGTATGTGAAAATTACACACATGCAGTGACTCCAATTGTTGTTTTTAGAAAGAACACACATGCAATGACACCGGTGGATCCATAGGTGGATTGTGAAAAGAACACACATGCAATGAAACTGGTGGATCCATATATGGTATGTGAAAAGAATAGTCATGAAATGACTCCAGTTGTCGTTAGTAAAAATAACACACATGCAATGACACTGATGGATCCATGTGTGGTCTCTGAAGAGAACACACATGCAATGACTCTGGTTGTTGTTAGTAAAAAGAGCACACATGCACTAACACTGGAGGCTCCATAGGTGGATTCTGAAAAGAACACATATGCAATGACTCTAGTTGTTGTTAGTAAAAAGAACACACATGCAATGACACTGGTGGATCCATGTGTGGTCTCTGAAGAGAACACACATTTCAATAACACCGGTGGACACATATGTGGTATGTGAAAATAATAGTCATGAAATAACTCTGGTTGTTGTAGTAAAAAGAATACACATGCAATGACACTGGTGGATCCATAGGTGGTATGTGAAAAGAACACAGGTGCAATGACTCCAGTTGTTGTTAGTAAAAAGAACACACATGCAAAGACACTGGTGGATCCATGTGTGGTCTCTAAAGACAACACACATTTCAATGAAACTAGTAGATCCATATGTGGTACGTGAAAAGAACACACATGAAATCACTCTAGTTGTTGTTAGTAAAAAGAACACGCATGCAATGACACTGGTGGTTGTCAGTAAAAAGAACACACATGCAATGACACTGGTGGATCCACAGGTGGATTGTGAAAAGAACAGACATGCAATGACTCTGGTTTTTGTTAGTAAAAAGAACACACATGCAATGACATTGGTGGATCCATAGGTGAATTGTGAAAAGAACACACATGCAATGACACTGGTGGATCCATATGTGGTATGTGAAAAGAACACACATGCAATGACTCCAGTTGTTGTTAGTAAAAAGAACACACATGCAATGACACTGGTGGATCCATGTGTGGTCTCTGAAGAGAACACACATTTCAATGACACTGGTGGATCCATATGTGGTATGTGAAAAGAAGACACATGAAATGACTCCAGTTGTTGTTAGTAAAAAGAACACAAATGCAATGACACTGGTGGATCCATGGGTGGTCTCTGAACAGAACACACATGCAATGACTCTGGTTGTTGTTAGTAAAAAGAGCACACATGCAATGACTCTAGTGGATCCATAGGTGGATTGTGAAAAGAACAAACATGCAATGACACTGGTGGATCCATATGTGGTATGTGAATATAACACACATGCAATGACTCCAGTTGTTGTTAGTAAAAACAAAACACATGCAATGACACTGGTGGATCCATATGTGGTATGTGAAAACAACACAGATGAAATGACTCCAGTTGTTGTTAGTAAAAAGAACACACATGCAATGACACTGGTTGCTGTTAGTAAGGGGAACACATATGCAATGACACTGGTGGATCCATAGGTGGATTGTGAAAAGAACACACATGCAATGACTCTGGTTGTTGTTAGTAAAAATAACACACATGCAATGACTCTGGCTGTTGTTAGTAAAAATATCACACATGCAATGACACTGGTGGATCCATAGGTGGACTGTGAAAAGAACACACATGCAATGACTCCAGTTGTTGTTAGTAAAAAGAACACACATGCAATGACACTGGTGGATCCATAGGTGGATTGTGAAAAGAACACACATGCAATGACTCTAGTTGTTGTTAGTAAAAAGAACACAAATGCAATAAAACTGGTGGATCCATAGGTGGATTGTGAAAAGAACACACATGCAATGACAATAGTGGATCCATATGTGGTATGTGAAAAGAATAGTCATGAAATGACTCCTGTTGTTGTTAGTGAAAAGAACACACATGCAATGACACTGGTGGACCCATGTGTGGTCTCTGAAGAGAACACACATGCAATGAATCTGGCTTTTGTTAGTAAAAAGAGCACACATTTCAATGACACCGGTGGATCCATATGTGGTATGTGAAAAGAATAGTGATGAAATGACTCCAAATGTTGTTAGTAAAAAGAACACACATGCAATGACACTGGTGGCTCCATGTGTGGTCTCTGAAGAGAACACGCATGCAATGACTCTGGCTATTGTTAGTAAAAAGGGCACACATGCAATGACACTGGTGGATCCATATGTGGCACGTGAAAAGAACACACATGCAATGACTCCAGTTGTTGTTAGTAAAAAGAGCACACATGCCATGACACTGGTGGATTCATGTGGGGTCTCTAAAGAGAACACACATTTCAATGACCGATATGTGGTATGTGAAAAGAACACACATGCAATGACTCCAGTTGTTGTTAGTAAAAAGAACACACATGCAATGACAGTAGTGGATCCATGTGTGGTCTCTGAAGAGAACACACATTTCAATGACACTGGTGGATCCATATGTGGTATGTGAAAAGAAGACACATGAAATGACTCCAGTTGTTGTTAGTAAAAAGAACACAAATGCAATGACACTGGTGGATCCATGGGTGGTCTCTGAACAGAACACACATGCAATGACTCTGGTTGTTGTTAGTAAAAGGAGCACACATGCAATGACTCTAGTGGATCCATAGGTGGATTGTGAAAAGAACACAGATGCAATGACACTGGTGGATCCATAGGTGGATTGTGAAAAGAACACACATGCAATGACTCTGGCTGTTGTTAGTAAAAAGAACACACATGCAATGAATCTGGCTGATGTTAGTAAAAAGATCACACATGCAATGACACTGGTGGATCCATAGGTGGATTGTGAAAAGAACACACATGCAATGACTCCAGTTGTTATTAGTAAAATGAAAACACATGCAATGACACTGGTGGATCCATGTGTCGTCTCTGAAGAGAACACACATTTCAATGACACTGGTGGATCCATATGTGGTATGTGAAAAGAACACAGATGAAATGACTCTAGTTGTTGTTAGTAAAAAGAACACACATGCAATGACACTGGTTGCTGTTAGTAAGGGGAACACAGATGCAATGACACTGGTGGATCCATAGGTGGATTGTGAAAAGAACACACATGCAATGACTCTGGTTGTTGTTAGTAAAAAGAACACACATGCAATGAATGGTGTTGTTAGTAAAAAGATCACACATGCAATGACACTGGTGGATCCATAGGTGGATTGTGAAAAGAACACACATGCAATGACTCCAGTTGTTGTTAGTAAAAAGAACACACATGCAATGACACTGGTGGATCCATGTGTGGTATCTGAAGAGAACACACATTTCAATAATACTGGTGGACACATATGTGGTATGTGAAAATAATAGTCATGAAATAACTCTGTTTGTTGTAGTAAAAAGAACACACATGCAATGAAACTGGTGGATCCATAGGTGGTGTGTGAAATGAACACAGATGCAATGACTCCAATTGTTGTTAGTAAAAAGAACACACATGCAATGACACTGGTGGTTGTTAGTAAAAAGAACACACATGCAATGACATTGGTGGATCCATAGGTGGATTGTGAAAAGAACACACATGCAATGACTCTGGTTGTTGTTAGTAAAAAGAACACAAATGCAATAAAACTGGTGGATCCATAGGTGGATTGTGAAAAGAACACACATGCAATGACAATAGTGGATCCATATGTGGTATGTGAAAAGAATAGTCATGAAATGACTCCTGTTGTTGTTAGTGAAAAGAACACACATGCAATGACACTGGTGGACCCATGTGTGGTCTCTGAAGAGAACACACATGCAATGAATCTGGCTTTTGTTAGTAAAAAGAGCACACATTTCAATGACACCGGTGGATCCATATGTGGTATGTGAAAAGAATAGTGATGAAATGACTCCAAATGTTGTTAGTAAAAAGAACACACATGCAATGACACTGGTGGCTCCATGTGTGGTCTCTGAAGAGAACACGCATGCAATGACTCTGGCTATTGTTAGTAAAAAGGGCACACATGCAATGACACTGGTGGATCCATATGTGGTACGTGAAAAGAACACACATGCAATGACTCCAGTTGTTGTTAGTAAAAAGAGCACACATGCCATGACACTGGTGGATTCATGTGGGGTCTCTAAAGAGAACACACATTTCAATGACCGATATGTGGTATGTGAAAAGAACACACATGCAATGACTCCAGTTGTTGTTAGTAAAAAGAACACACATGCAATGACAGTAGTGGATCCATGTGTGGTATCTGAAGAGAACACACATTTCAATGACACTGGTGGATCCATATGTGGTATGTGAAAAGAAGACACATGAAATGACTCCAGTTGTTGTTAGTAAAAAGAACACAAATGCAATGACACTGGTGGATCCATGGGTGGTCTCTGAACAGAACACACATGCAATGACTCTGGTTGTTGTCAGTAAAAGGAGCACACATGCAATGACTCTAGTGGATCCATAGGTGGATTATGAAAAGAACACAGATGCAATGACACTGGTGGATCCATAGGTGGATTGTGAAAAGAACACACATGCAATGACTCTGGTTGTTGTTAGTAAAAAGAACACACATGCAATGACCCTGGCTGTTGTTAGTAAAAAGATCACACATGCAATGACACTGGTGGATCCATAGGTGGATTGTGAAAAGAACACACATGCAATGACTCCAGTTGTTATTAGTAAAAAGAAAACACATGCAATGACACTGGTGGATCCATGTGTCGTCTCTGAAGAGAACACACATTTCAATGAGACTAGTGGATCCATATGTGCTATGTGAAAAGAACACAGATGAAATGACTCTAGTTGTTGTTAGTAAAAAGAACACACATGCAATGACACTGGTTGCTGTTAGTAAGGGAACACATGCAATGACACTTTGGTGGATCCATAGGTGGATTGTGAAAAGAACACACATGCAATGACTCTGGTTGTTGTTAGTAAAAAGAACACACATGCAATGACTCTGGCTGTTGTTAGTAAAAATATCACACATGCAATGACACTGGTGGATCCATAGGTGGACTGTGAAAAGAACACACATGCAATGACTCCAGTTGTTGTTAGTAAAAAGAACACACATGCAATGACACTGGTGGATCCATAGGTGGATTGTGAAAAGAACACACATGCAATGACTCTGGTTGTTGTTAGTAAAAAGAACACAAATGCAATAAAACTGGTGGATCCATAGGTGGATTGTGAAAAGAACACACATGCAATGACAATAGTGGATCCATATGTGGTATGTGAAAAGAATAGTAATGAAATGACTCTTGTTGTTGTTAGTGAAAAGAACACACATGCAATGACACTGGTGGACCCATGTGTGGTCTCTGAAGAGAACACACATGCAATGAATCTGGCTTTTGTTAGTAAAAAGAGCACACATTTCAATGACACCGGTGGATCCATATGTGGTATGTGAAAAGAATAGTGATGAAATGACTCCAAATGTTGTTAGTAAAAAGAACACACATGCAATGACACTGGTGGCTCCATGTGTGGTCTCTGAAGAGAACACGCATGCAATGACTCTGGCTATTGTTAGTAAAAAGGGCACACATGCAATGGCACTGGTGGATCCATATGTGGTACGTGAAAAGAACACACATGCAATGACTCCAGTTGTTGTTAGTAAAAAGAGCACACATGCCATGACACTGGTGGATTCATGTGTGGTCTCTAAAGAGAACACACATTTCAATGACCGATATGTGGTATGTGAAAAGAACACACATGCAATGACTCCAGTTGTTGTTAGTAAAAAGAACACACATGCAATGACAGTAGTGGATCCATGTGTGGTCTCTGAAGAGAACACACATTTCAATGACACTGGTGGATCCATATGTGGTATGTGAAAAGAAGACACATGAAATGACTCCAGTTGTTGTTAGTAAAAAGAACACAAATGCAATGACACTGGTGGATCCATGGGTGGTCTCTGAACAGAACACACATGCAATGACTCTGGTTGTTGTTAGTAAAAGGAGCACACATGCAATGACTCTAGTGGATCCATAGGTGGATTGTGAAAAGAACACAGATGCAATGACACTGGTGGATCCATAGGTGGATTGTGAAAAGAACACACATGCAATGACTCTGGTTGTTGTTAGTAAAAAGAACACACATGCAATGACCCTGGTTGTTGTTAGTAAAAAGATCACACATGCAATGACACTGGTGGATCCATAGGTGGATTGTGAAAAGAACACACATGCAATGACTCCAGTTGTTATTAGTAAAAAGAAAACACATGCAATGACACTGGTGGATCCATGTGTCGTTTCTGAAGAGAACACACATTTCAATGAGACTAGTGGATCCATATGTGCTATGTGAAAAGAACACAGATGAAATGACTCTAGTTGTTGTTAGTAAAAAGAACACACATGCAATGACACTGGTTGCTCTTAGTAAGGGGAACACAGATGCAATGACACTGGTGGATCCATAGGTGGATTGTGAAAAGAACACACATGCAATGACTCTGGTTGTTGTTAGTAAAAAGAACACACATGCAATGACTCTGGCTGTTGTTAGTAAAAATATCACACATGCAATGACACTGGTGGATCCATAGGTGGACTGTGAAAAGAACACACATGCAATGACTCCAGTTGTTGTTAGTAAAAAGAACACACATGCAATGACACTGGTGGATCCATGTGTGGTATCTGAAGAGAACACACATTTAAATAACACTGGTGGACACATATGTGGTATGTGAAAATAATAGTCATGAAATATATCTGTTTGTTGTAGTAAAAAGAACACACATGCAATGACACTGGTGGATCCATAGGTGGTGTGTGAAATGAACACAGATGCAATGACTCCAATTGTTGTTAGTAAAAAGAACGCACATGCAATGACACTGGTGGTTGTTAGTAAAAAGAACACACATGCAATGACATTGGTGGATCCATAGGTGGATTGTGAAAAGAACACACATGCAATGACTCTGGTTGTTGTTAGTAAAAAGAACACAAATGCAATAAAACTGGTGGATCCATAGGTGGATTGTGAAAAGAACACACATGCAATGACAATACTGGATCCATATGTGGTATGTGAAAAGAATAGTCATGAATTGACTCCTTTTGTTGTTAGTGAAAAGAACACACATGCAATGACACTGGTGGACCCATGTGTGGTCTCTGAAGAGAACACACATGCAATGAATCTGGCTTTTGTTAGTAAAAAGAGCACACATTTCAATGACACCGGTGGATCCATATGTGGTATGTGAAAAGAATAGTGATGAAATGACTCCAAATGTTGTTAGTAAAAAGAACACACATGAAATGACACTGGTGGCTCCATGTGTGGTCTCTGAAGAGAACACGCATGCAATGACTCTGGCTATTGTTAGTAAAAAGGGCACACATGCAATGACACTGGTGGATCCATATGTGGTACGTGAAAAGAACACACATGCAATGACTCCAGTTGTTGTTAGTAAAAAGAGCACACATGCCATGACACTGGTGGATTCATGTGGGGTCTCTAAAGAGAACACACATTTCAATGACCGATATGTGGTATGTGAAAAGAACACACATGCAATGACTCCAGTTGTTGTTAGTAAAATGAACACACATGCAAT
Source organism: Avena insularis (assembly GCA_023614405.1). NCBI lineage: Eukaryota > Viridiplantae > Streptophyta > Magnoliopsida > Poales > Poaceae > Avena > Avena insularis. The sequence goes on from JAJUPC010000377.1 coordinate 141,503, forward strand.
GACAGTAGTGGATCCATGTGTGGTCTCTGAAGAGAACACACATTTCAATGACACTGGTGGATCCATATGTGGTATGTGAAAGGAAGACACATGAAATGACTCCAGTTGTTGTTAGTAAAAAGAACACAAATGCAATGACACTGGTGGATCCATGGGTGGTCTCTGAACAGAACACACATGCAATGACTCTGGTTGTTGTCAGTAAAAGGAGCACACATGCAATGACTCTAGTGGATCCATAGGTGGATTATGAAAAGAACACAGATGCAATGACACTGGTGGATCCATAGGTGGATTGTGAAAAGAACACACATGCAATGACTCTGGTTGTTGTTAGTAAAAAGAACACATGCAATGACTCTGGCTGTTGTTAGTAAAAAGATCACACATGCAATGACACTGGTGGATCCATAGGTGGATTGTGAAAAGAACACACATGCAATGACTCCAGTTGTTATTAGTAAAAAGAAAACACATGCAATGACCTTTGGTGGATCCATGTGTCGTCTCTGAAGAGAACACACATTTCAATGAGACTAGTGGATCCATATGTGCTATGTGAAAAGAACACAGATGAAATGACTCTAGTTGTTGTTAGTAAAAAGAACACACATGCAATGACACTGGTTGCTGTTAGTAAGGGGAACACAGATGCAATGACACTGGTGGATCCATAGGTGGATTGTGAAAAGAACACACATGCAATGACTCTGGTTGTTGTTAGTAAAAAGAACACACATGCAATGACTCTGGCTGTTGTTAGTAAAAAGATCACACATGCAATGACACTGGTGGATCCATAGGTGGACTGTGAAAAGAACACACATGCAATGACTCCAGTTGTTGTTAGTAAAAAGAACACACATGCAATGACACTGGTGGATCCATGTGTGGTATCTGAAGAGAACACACATTTCAATAACACTGGTGGACACATATGTGGTATGTGAAAATAATAGTCATGAAATAACTCTGTTTGTTGTAGTAAAAAGAAGGCACATGCAATGACACTGGTGGATCCATAGGTGGTGTGTGAAATGAACACAAATGCAATGACTCCAATTGTTGTTAGTAAAAAGAACACACATGCAATGACACTGGTGGTTGTTAGTAAAAAGAACACACATGCAATGACATTGGTGGATCCATAGGTGGATTGTGAAAAGAACACACATGCAATGACTCTGGTTGTTGTTAGTAAAAAGAACACAAATGCAATAAAACTGGTGGATCCATAGGTGGATTGTGAAAAGAACACACATGCAATGACAATAGTGGATCCATATGTGGTATGTGAAAAGAATAGTCATGAAATGACTCCTGTTGTTGTTAGTGAAAAGAACACACATGCAATGACACTGGTGGACCCATGTGTGGTCTCTGAAGAGAACACACATGCAATGAATCTGGCTTTTGTTAGTAAAAAGAGCACACATTTCAATGACACCGGTGGATCCATATGTGGTATGTGAAAAGAATAGTGATGAAATGACTCCAAATGTTGTTAGTAAAAAGAACACACATGAAATGACACTGGTGGCTCCATGTGTGGTCTCTGAAGAGAACACGCATGCAATGACTCTGGCTATTGTTAGTACAAAGGGCACACATGCAATGACACTGGTGGATCCATATGTGGTACGTGAAAAGAACACACATGCAATGACTCCAGTTGTTGTTAGTAAAAAGAGCACACATGCCATGACACTGGTGGATTCATGTGGGGTCTCTAAAGAGAACACACATTTCAATGACCGATATGTGGTATGTGAAAAGAACACACATGCAATGACTCCAGTTGTTGTTAGTAAAATGAACACACATGCAATGACAGTAGTGGATCCATGTGTGGTCTCTGAAGAGAACACACATTTCAATGACACTGGTGGATCCATATGTGGTATGTGAAAAGAAGACACATGAAATGACTCCAGTTGTTGTTAGTAAAAAGAACACAAATGCAATGACACTGGTGGATCCATGGGTGGTCTCTGAACAGAACACACATGCAATGACTCTGGTTGTTGTCGATAAAAAGGCACACATGCAATGACTCTAGTGGATCCATAGGTGGATTATGAAAAGAACACAGATGCAATGACACTGGTGGATCCATAGGTGGATTGTGAAAAGAACACACATGCAATGACTCTGGTTGTTGTTAGTAAAAAGAACACACATGCAATGACTCTGGCTATTGTTAGTAAAAAGATCACACATGCAATGACACTGGTGGATCCATAGGTGGATTGTGAAAAGAACACACATGCAATGACTCCAGTTGTTATTAGTAAAAAGAAAACACATGCAATGACACTGGTGGATCCATGTGTCGTCTCTGAAGAGAACACACATTTCAATGAGACTAGTGGATCCATATGTGCTATGTGAAAAGAACACAGATGAAATGACTCTAGTTGTTGTTAGTAAAAAGAACACACATGCAATGACACTGGTTGCTGTTAGTAAGGGGAACACAGATGCAATGACACTGGTGGATCCATAGGTGGATTGTGAAAAGAACACACATGCAATGACTCTGGTTGTTGTTAGTAAAAAGAACACACATGCAATGACTCTGGCTGTTGTTAGTAAAAATATCACACATGCAATGACACTGGTGGATCCATAGGTGGACTGTGAAAAGAACACACATGCAATGACTCCAGTTGTTGTTAGTAAAAAGAACACACATGCAATGACACTGGTGGATCCATGTGTGGTATCTGAAGAGAACACACATTTCAATAACACTGGTGGACACATATGTGGTATGTGAAAATAATAGTCATGAAATAACTCTGTTTGTTGTAGTAAAAAGAACACACATGCAATGACACTGGTGGATCCATAGGTGGTGTGTGAAATGAACACAGATGCAATGACTCCAATTGTTGTTAGTAAAAAGAACACACATGCAATGACACTGGTGGTTGTTAGTAAAAAGAACACACATGCAATGACATTGGTGGATCCATAGGTGGATTGTGAAAAGAACACACATGCAATGACTCTGGTTGTTGTTAGTAAAAAGAACACAAATGCAATAAAACTGGTGGATCCATAGGTGGATTGTGAAAAGAACACACATGCAATGACAATAGTGGATCCATATGTGGTATGTGAAAAGAATAGTCATGAAATGACTCCTGTTGTTGTTAGTGAAAAGAACACACATGCAATGACACTGGTGGACCCATGTGTGGTCTCTGAAGAGAACACACATGCAATGAATCTGGCTTTTGTTAGTAAAAAGAGCACACATTTCAATGACACCGGTGGATCCATATGTGGTATGTGAAAAGAATAGTGATGAAATGACTCCAAATGTTGTTAGTAAAAAGAACACACATGAAATGACACTGGTGGCTCCATGTGTGGTCTCTGAAGAGAACACGCATGCAATGACTCTGGCTATTGTTAGTAAAAAGGGCACACATGCAATGACACTGGTGGATCCATATGTGGTACGTGAAAAGAACACACATGCAATGACTCCAGTTGTTGTTAGTAAAAAGAGCACACATGCCATGACACTGGTGGATTCATGTGGGGTCTCTAAAGAGAACACACATTTCAATGACCGATATGTGGTATGTGAAAAGAACACACATGCAATGACTCCAGTTGTTGTTAGTAAAATGAACACACATGCAATGACAGTAGTGGATCCATGTGTGGTCTCTGAAGAGAACACACATTTCAATGACACTGGTGGATCCATATGTGGTATGTGAAAAGAAGACACATGAAATGACTCCAGTTGTTGTTAGTAAAAAGAACACACATGCAATGACACTGGTGGATACATGGGGGGTCTCACAGAACATACATGCAATGACTACGGTTGTTGTCAGTAAAAGGAGCACACATGCAATGACTCTAGTGGATCCATAGGTGGATTATGAAAAGAACATAGATGCAATGACACTGGTGGATCCATAGGTGGATTGTGAAAAGAACACACATGCAATGACTCTGGTTGTTGTTAGTAAAAAGAACACACATGCAATGACTCTGGCTGTTGTTAGTAAAAAGATCACACATGCAATGCCACTGGTGGATCCATAGGTGGATTGTGAAAAGAACACACATGCAATGACTCCAGTTGTTATTAGTAAAAAGAAAACACATGCAATGACACTGGTGGATCCATGTGTCGTCTCTGAAGAGAACACACATTTCAATGAGACTAGTGGATCCATATGTGCTATGTGAAAAGAACACAGATGAAATGACTCTAGTTGTTGTTAGTAAAAAGAGCACACATGCCATGACACTGGTGGATTCATGTGGGGTCTCTAAAGAGAACACACATTTCAATGACCGATATGTGGTATGTGAAAAGAACACACATGCAATGACTCCAGTTGTTGTTAGTAAAATGAACACACATGCAATGACAGTAGTGGATCCATGTGTGGTCTCTGAAGAGAACACACATTTCAATGACACTGGTGGATCCATATGTGGTATGTGAAAAGAAGACACATGAAATGACTCCAGTTGTTGTTAGTAAAAAGAACACAAATGCAATGACACTGGTGGATCCATGGGTGGTCTCTGAACAGAACACACATGCAATGACTCTGGTTGTTGTCAGTAAAAGGAGCACACATGCAATGACTCTAGTGGATCCATAGGTGGATTATGAAAAGAACATAGATGCAATGACACTGGTGGATCCATAGGTGGATTGTGAAAAGAACACACATGCAATGACTCTGGTTGTTGTTAGTAAAAAGAACACACATGCAATGACTCTGGCTGTTGTTAGTAAAAAGATCACACATGCAATGCCACTGGTGGATCCATAGGTGGATTGTGAAAAGAACACACATGCAATGACTCCAGTTGTTATTAGTAAAAAGAAAACACATGCAATGACACTGGTGGATCCATGTGTCGTCTCTGAAGAGAACACACATTTCAATGAGACTAGTGGATCCATATGTGCTATGTGAAAAGAACACAGATGAAATGACTCTAGTTGTTGTTAGTAAAAAGAACACACATGCAATGACACTGGTTGCTGTTAGTAAGGGGAACACATATGCAATGACACTGGTGGATCCATAGGTGGATTGTGAGAAGAACACACATGCAATGACTCTGGTTGTTGTTAGTAAAAAGAACACACATGCAATGACTCTGGCTGTTGTTAGTAAAAAGATCACACATGCAATGACATTGGTGGATCCATAGGTGGACTGTGAAAAGAACATACATGCAATGACTCCAGTTGTTGTTAGTAAAAAGAACACACATGCAATGACTCTGGTGGATCCATGTGTGGTATCTGAAGAGAACACACATTTCAATAACACTGGTGGACACATATGTGGTATGTGAAAATAATAGTCATGAAATAACTCTGGTTGTTGTAGTAAAAAGAACACACATGCAATGACACTGATGGATCCATAGGTGGTATGTGAAAAGAACACAGATGCAATGACTCTAGTTGTTGTTAGTAAAAAGAACACACATGCAATGACACTGGTGGATCCATGTGTGGTCTCTAAAGAGAAAACACATTTCAATGACACCAGTGGATCTATATGTTGTATGTGAAAAGAACACACATGAAATGACTCCAGTTGTTGTTAGTAAAAAGAACACACATGCAATGACACTGGTCGATCCATAGTTGGATTGTGAAAAGAACACACATGCAATGACTCTGGATGTTGTTAGTAAAAAGAACACAAATGCAATGACACTGGTGGATCCATAGGTGGATTGTGAAAAGAACACACATTTCAATGACACTGGTGGATCCATATGTGGTATGTGAAAAGAAGACACATGAAATGACTCCAGTTGTTGTTAGTAAAAAGAACACAAATGCAATGACACTGGTGGATCCATGGGTGGTCTCTGAACAGAACACACATGCAATGACTCTGGTTGTTGTTAGTAAAAAGAGCACACATGCAATGACTCTAGTGGATTCATAGGTGGATTGTGAAAAGAACAAACATGCAATGACACTGGTGGATCCATATGTGGTATGTGAAAATAACACACATGCAATGACTCCAGTTGTTGTTAGTAAAAACAAAACACATGCAATGACACTGGTGGATCCATGTGTCGTCTCTGAAGAGAACACACATTTCAATGACACTGGTGGATCCATTTGTGGTATGTGAAAAGAACACAGATGAAATGACTCTAGTTGTTGTTAGTAAAAAGAACACACATGCAATGACACTGGTTGCTGTTAGTAAGGGGAACACAGATGCAATGACACTGGTGGATCCATAGGTGGATTGTGAAAAGAACACACATGCAATGACTCTAGTTGTTGTTAGTAAAAAGAACACACATGCAATGACTCTGGCTGTTGTTAGTAAAAAGATCACACATGCAATGACACTGGTGGATCCATAGGTGGACTGTGAAAAGAACACACATGCAATGACTCCAGTTGTTGTTAGTAAAAAGAACACACATGCAATGACACTGGTGGATCCATGTGTGGTATTTGAAGAGAACACACATTTCAATAACACTGGTGGACACATATGTGGTATGTGAAAATAATAGTCATGAAATAACTCTGGTTGTTGTACTAAAAAGAACACACATGCAATGACACTGGTGGATCCATAGGTGGTATGTGAAAAGAACACAGATGCAATGACTCCAGTTGTTGTTAGTAAAAAGAACACACATGCAATGACACTGGTGGATCCATGTGTGGTCTCTAAAGAGAACACACATTTCAATGACACCGGTGGATCCATATGTTGTATGTGACAAAAACACACATGAAATGACTCCAGTTGTTGTTAGTAAAAAGAACACAAATGCAGTGACACTGGTGGTTGTTAGTAAAAAGAACGCACATGCAATGACACTGGTGGATCCATAGGTGGATTATGAAAAGAACACACATGCAATGACTCTGGTTGTTGTTAGTAAAAAGAACACAAATGCAATGACACTGGTGGATCCATAGGTGGATTGTGAAAAGAACACACATGCAATGACAATAGTGGATCCATATGTGGTATGTGAAAAGAATAGTCATGAAATGACTCCTGTTGTTGTTAGTGAAAATAACACACATGCAATGACACTGGTGGACCCATGTGTGGTCTCTGAAGAGAACACACATGCAATGAATCTGGCTGTTGTTAGTAAAAAGAGCACACATTTCAATGACACTGGTGGATCCATATGTGGTATGTGAAAAGAATAGTGATGAAATGACTCCAGATGTTGTTAGTAAAAAGAACACACATGCAATGACACTGGTGGCTCCATGTGTGGTCTCTGAAGAGAACACGCATGCAATGACTCTGGCTGTTGTTAGTAAAAAGGGCACACATGCAATGACACTGGTCGATCCATATGTGGTATGTGAAAAGAACACACATGAAATGACTCCAGTTGTTGTTAGTAAAAAGAACACACATGCCATGACACTGGTGGATTCATGTGGGGTCTCTAAAGAGAACACACATTTCAATGATCGATATGTGGTATGTGAAAAGAACACACATGCAATGACTCTAGTTGTTGTTAGTAAAAAGAACACACATGCAATGACAGTAGTGGATCCATGTGTGGTCTCTGAAGAGAACACACATTTCAATGACACTGGTGGATCCATATGTGGTATGTGAAAAGAAGACACATGAAATGACTCCAGTTGTTGTTAGTAAAAAGAACACAAATGCAATGACACTGGTGGATCCATGGGTGGTCTCTGAACAGAACACACATGCAATGACTCTGGTTGTTGTTAGTAAAAAGAGCACACATGCAATGACTCTAGTGGATCCATAGGTGGATTGTGAAAAGAACACACATGCAATGACACTGGTGGATCCATATGTGGTATGTGAAAATAACACACATGCAATGACTCCAGTTGTTATTAGTAAAAAGAAAACACATGCAATAACACTGGTGGATCCATGTGTCGTCTCTGAAGAGAACACACATTTCAATGACACTGGTGGATCCATATGTGGTATGTGAAAAGAACACAGATGAAATGACTCAAGTTGTTGTTAGTAAAAAAAACACACATGCAATGACACTGGTTGCTGTTAGTAAGGGGTACACAGATGCAATGACACTGGTGGATCCATAGGTGGATTGTGAAAAGAACACATATACAATGACTCTGGTTGTTGTTAGTAAAAAGAACACACATGCAATGACTCTAGCTGTTGTTAGTAAAAAGATCACACATGCAATGACACTGGTGGATCCATAGGTGGACTGTGAAAAGAACACACATGCAATGACTCCAGTTATTGTTAGTAAAAAGAACACACATGCAATGTCACTGGTGGATCCATGTGTGGTATCTGAAGAGAACACACATTTCAATAACACTGGTGGACACATATGTGGTGTGTGAAAATAATAGTCATGAAATAACTCTGGTTGTTGTAGTAAAAAGAACACACATGCAATGACACTGGTGGATCCATAGGTGGTATGTGAAAAGAACATAGATGCAATGACTCTAGTTGTTGTTAGTAAAAAGAACACACATGCAATGACACTGGTGGATCCATGTGTGGTCTCTCAAGGGAACACACATTTCAATGACACCGGTGGATCCATATGTTGTATGTGAAAAGAACACACATGAAATGACTCCAGTTGTTGTTAGTAAAAAGAACACACATGCAATGACACTGGTCGATCCATAGGTGGATTGTGAAAAGAACACACATGCAATGACTTTGGTTGTTGTTAGGAAAAAGAACACAAATGCAATAAAACTGGTGGATCCATAGGTGGATTGTGAAAAGAACACACATGCAATGACAATAGTGGATCCATATGTGGTATGTGAAAAGAATAGTCATGAAATGACTCCTGTTGTTGTTAGTAAAAAGAACACACATGCAATGACACTGGTGGACCCATGTGTGGTCTCTGAAGAGAACACACATGCAATAACTCTGGCTGTTGTTAGTAAAAAGAGCACACATTTCAATGACACTGGTGGATCCATATGTGGTATGTGAAAAGAATAGAGATGAAATGACTCCAGATGTTGTTAGTAAAAAGATGTAACTACCTCGGTGAATTATGCTCCTAGTTACAAGCCTGGATGAGCAGAAATGGTTGAAATAGTACGGTGGGGCCCAAATGCCACTCCACGGTGAACCTTTGGCCGTCCCAACCATTTCTAAACATCGGGACAAGAGCAGGCGGCATAATCGGCGAAGGGATCAACTACATACACAAATGAGTATGTATGCAAGCCACCATACAACAAAGACATCGAGCCATTCCATCTAAAAAGAAAGGAAATATAGCAACTCCATACGGCAAGATCCAAATATCCTAGATAGATATAATAGTTTAGGATATCTCCTCATACATCAAACATCGAGTATCGGTGAGCGGAAGACAAAATCCGAGTGCGGATAAGAAGCAAATCGGCATAAGATGCCCCATAAATAAGCAGATCCAGCCCAGATCTCACGGATCCCGTTCGGAATCTCTACGAATGATCGTTGCCCATCGTCTCTCTTCCACCCAGTATCCATCTTGCGAGTGTACTGTTCATCTGAACCAATAATTTATCGTGTGAGACCCTAGGGTACTCAACAAGTCTTTATGCCTCTAAAGGGGACACAACACAGGGTAGCGATTGCAGCAAAAGATAAACCTAACAATTCTATAGATACTGGCTAACCATCCGCCTAACCAGAGATGAGCGGATGTCCGTGAATTAATAACAACGATTATAACAGTTATAACAGTAATATCCACAATTCATCCTCCTCCGCTTACCGAGCGAGGAAGACGAAACCCCCATCCGTTGGCGGTTTATTATCCAATCCATGAGTGTTGCACTATTTACTAGTCAGTACTTAGTCAAATTCAAAAGAGGTACTTTAGTTATGCTTGTCTATGATCGAAGCGTGCTCCAAATGCGTCCATAACATGGACACGGCTTTGAGAAAGTTTTACCTGCGGGGTGCACAAATAACAACACACACTCGATCAACCTCGGAAAAACCAAATCAAAACCCAACGAGGCGATCACGACAAAGCAATTACAGGATTCAGAAATATTTGAGGCCACCCCATTAAGCTACCGCGAAGTTGGCCGACTCGGCGGACTCAAGGTTTGCCAATGGCTGTGAATTTGGGAACCCGAAAATGTGGTGGGCTTGTCGACACTGAAAGCACTCCGCTTTCCTAAACAGTACAGTGTGCATCACCTCGCACAATTTAAATAAAGCAGTAAAGCATGGCATAAGTACAGAATAGTAAATAAAACCTCAAACTAGTTTGTGGCCCCAAGAAATAAGAATGAATCAAGCTCTACTCGGGGGTTCATAAGCCTCCGGATGTGGATAGCGAATATTCAAGGCAGGAATCAAGTACTCGGGGTCCTACGGGACACAAGTGAGCCTGAAAAACCAAATAGCGAATATGGCTCACCGGTGCCACTTTCATTAGTTATCCCATTACTACTCAGATTAAGTTGTATAGGTACCTCGTTATCCATCAGACTCTCACATACCCTGCACATGCTATTCTATGACTCGCATGGCTCAAACAACTCCTGTAGTAATGGCTCATGGGATGGAGGATCAAGCTGCGGTGGGGTTTAAAAGTAAAGGCTATGCAATACTTGGGATTCAATTTAATGCAATCGCGACTCAATGATGCAAGAATAAGATAGAGGCGATAGGTACTATATGTATGCAAGCATGTGGTAGTGCTTGCCTGGCAGCTCAGTTGAAGCGAGAGAGGGATCTGGGTAGTGCTCCTAGGTATCTTGATATATCCCCTGCTCAGCGTCTATTCGAAGAAGAACCAAACAAACAAGGGCCAACATAAATAAAGTGCACAAGCATATGAGTTAAATGCGACAAGCAAACAATCATGCCATGATGAATGATGTACAATTTGCATGGCAATAAAGTAGCATGGCATGGGTGAGGTGTGGAATACAAGAATAAATCATTTTATTGAGTTTTGGCCCCATTTTAATCCTCATTTAAGTTGCTGTACACTTTATATTTATATGATGCATGCTGCAAAACAGATGATGGAATGCATAAACAGAAAGGTCTCGTCGAGCTAATCATTTTAGACATATTATTTGTTAAATTTGGAGTTATAAAACAAAAGTTATTAATTAATTAAGGCAAAAAGGGCATTTTATTGTAATTTTAATCAACTTGCAATTTTAAATGTTCAAAATATATTTTGGATGAAAGATTTGAATTCCTCACATTTTTCTGATTTGAAAACATATATTATTTGTATTAATTGGGTTTGTATTTTAAAAGTTATTTAAAAACAGAAATAAATTTGAATTTAAAATAATTTGAAAAAGATTTGAATTAAAACAAATATACAGAAAGTCTTTCTGTACTCAGGAACAGCTAACCCCAGCCACTAACGGGTGGGGCCAGTCTTGTGGGACTCCTACAACGCCTGAAAACATTTTACACATGGCGTAATCTAGCTCAGCGAATGACATGTGGGGCCACAGCACACTACGGACCAGCGTGTCGTCGTGAAATGTGAGGCTGCCCGAGCGGGCGAGCTGGAGTTCTGACGGAGAAAGCAGAGGGCTTTTACGCAAAACTTCACCGAGACAGACGGATGGGCCAGGCTGGACGCTGGTTGCACACAAAGCAGGGGTTATCGGCAAAAGTGCGGCCGTCTGTTCCTCTTCTCCATGAGAGGATGATCGGTCTTTCGCCGCAGCAGACCTGACGCGGGGATTCGATCCGGGGATCTGGCGTGTGCGCGCGGAGGCGGCAGCCGCTGCGGTGGGCTAGGGTTAGTGTCTGGGAGGCGGACGGGGCCTAGATGGGGCTTATGCGACGCTATGGCGAGGAGAAAGCGTCTGCGCCGCGCCTGAGAGGCCGTTCGTTGGATTGTCCGCGCGACCGGGCAAGGCTGCGAGCAACGATGTCTGGGGTTGGGTAGCTCACCGGTTGGTTGGCGTGGTCGGATCGGCTGGGGAAGCAGCGATGACGCAGACGGACCGAGCTAGGGTTTCATGTCGGGCCGCGTCGGTGTTCGTGACACAGGCTCCTCCTCCTCACTGCCGTGTCTGGCGGCGTTGGATCTCTGTCCTTCCTCGGCGACCACAACACCACGCGCCTCCTCGTCTGCGGTGGGGGCCTAAGCCGGCGGTGGTAGCGGCATGGTTAGTCAGGCGATGGAGAAGAGAGGGGAGCGGGCAGGGCACCTCGGCCAGATCTGGAGATGCAGGAGGACCGTGAGGTGGTGGTAAAGCAGAGGGGGAGAGGGGTGCCGTGGGGAGATGGGGTAGATGGGAAAAGGTGGCCTCGGTGCCACCTTTCTCTCCTCCCCTCCTCACGTGCTTGGGTCGGCCAGGACAGGTGCATGTGGGGCTTCCAGGTGGGACCAGAGGGCGAGGCCAAGGAGGCAGGGGCAGGCTCGGGCTAGGGGGCCACAAGGCAGGGAGAGAAGAGAGGGAGAGAGGGTAGGCTCGAGTTAGGGTTTGGTATGAGGGTAGCTAGGGCAGGGGTGAGGTGGCCAGGAAGAGAGGGTGGCCGGTGGGGCCAAGCTAGGTGAGAGAGAGAGAGGCCGAGAGAGAGGGAGGTAGGTTTAGGGTTTAGCTTAGAGAGGGGGTATGGTTTAGAGAGGGGTAGAGAGGAGAGATTAGGTGGAGTGTCCTTTATGACAAGATCAAGCATGCTCTAGACAAGCTCCAACAAGATCAAGTCAAGAAAAAGAGAGGGATGTAAAGCTAGGGTTTAAGCAAGATCAAAATAGATCAAGCCAAAAGAAAGGATAGAGATAGAGAGAGAGAGATGATGATCCACTCAAGATTCAAATAAAAACCAAATACTAGAAAAGGTGGCACTTGCATGGCCCATGCAAAATATTTAATACCATGTTGATTCTTGTGAAGACAATAATATTAAACATGGCATTGTTCCTTTGCATTTCCAATAGTGGAATAAAGCCAAGCAAAAGAAATGAAAGGATGCCCCATGTGGAGTAGTTGGAGATGGCCATGTTTGAAATAAAATGGGACATGCTAGTGTGTATGTTCCACTAGATGATTACTAGTCCCCCAAAAATATTCCCACATGAGCATAAATCCATAATAATCCATATGTAAGCTAGGGAAAAAGGGTTCCACTCACAAGGCATGCAAAGGTGGCCATGTGGCTCTCATGTATCACTAATGTGAAAACAATATGGTGCATATATGAGAGCATGTGGAGATAGAATTGGATCCACACCAACACATATGAGCTAGAGGTAAAACCAAATAAGTTGCAATGCTCATATATGGTGGAATGGTGGAATGATGGGTGATGACAAGAAAGGTGGTGGAGTTAACAAAAGATATGCCCCCAACTCAACTTGGGCATTTAAACAATATATCAACAACCAAATACAATATCAAGAGGCAAATACAATTAATAATGCATATGAGATAAGAACCAAATGGAAAAGGGTTTTGTATGATGCTCAAATGCAAGGTGGCATGATGACATGAGCATGATAAAATTATGATGCAACAATTATATATATGAAGTAGCCATTATATTACTAGACCAAGTAGCATTACAATTGTTAGACAATTGGGATGCTACAACTCTCCCCCACTAAACAAGAATCTCAGAGATTCCTAGGAAAAAACAACACAAGGAGAGGCGGGTGTTCGAACGAAGGTGACCCTCACGTTCCCAAGTTGATGAACCAAGGAATGATGCGACCACTGCACCTTGCAAAACTTGCTAGACTTGTTGCGAGTCTTGCGTTTTGCTTGAGAAACCACGGGTTAGAAGAGTTGAAGGATTGTCGTGAGGCAAGAAGGTAGGATGATCATAGCTCCGGTTTTCTCAAGAACATGATAAAAGAATAGAACCACTTGTGAGAGAAAGGACAAGATGATGCATCATGGATATAGAAAGACACGCCGTTAAGATTAAAGATTTACCGATACTAGAGAGGATGAATCTTTGTCTCATGGGAAGAAAAGAGCTAGATTGGAGAGGTTTGAACCACTATGACAATAGCATCGCATCTTCTCTCGGATTGGGAAAAGTGGAAACAATATTGCCTTCAAACAATAGAGTCCTTTGATATCAACAGAAAGATTTAGTTAGACATCGTCGGATTCGATTCTTCTTACGCGGTAAGACTCAAGGATCACGCAATTGAGGTCTTGTGATATAACTTCGAGAGGCGGACGTGAAGCGGATCATGGTGGAATCCGAGGCAAAGAATAGGGAGGATCTGGAGTTTATTGTGGAGATACTTATTGCTTTCTTTAGCCTTGAGGCTAACGCATAATAGATCAGGGTGATGGCATCAACCATAATTGGCTTTACCACGAAAAGAATTGATGAAACAAAGAGAGATAGTTTCCTTTCATCTTGTTTGGGGATGTCGAGCATCGGTAGAAAGACGAGGACGAAAAGAGTTTGCGTTTGTTTCCACGGATAATTGAAGATTTTGCTCCATCTAGAATAGATGGACCACCAACAAGAGATTATTGATTACTTTCTTGAGGAGCACTCGGAAAAACAAGGGCGGAGTAAAAGTATCAAGGGATAAAGGCCACTTCTATCTTCCGTGGAATGAGTGAAATCACATTAATTCACCAATTCAATGTACAAGAGCGAATGATAAGAGTAGTGGTATGGTAGCTACTCCATCCCACACTCAAAGAATTACTCCGCACATGAATAAGAAAACCATGCAACCGAACTACCGAAACAGACTGAAGGTATTGATAAGAAGAGGTCATGGAACTCCGTTAGAAAACAAGGATAGATGCAAACGATTCGCCGGATTCATAGATAGATAAAGATGATGATGTTGTCGTCATGTCTGAAGTACCAAGCCACCGGAAAGATATGAAGGAAGATTACGGAGACAACTGCAAGATTCAACAGCTACAGAAAAGATAGCACCAACTTGAACGGAAGGAACACAAGATCTGGAAGGTCTTCATGGCCTCCGGTGGATTGAGCATAGACGATAGAACGAGAGGGTTTCAAGAGATCACTTGACGAGACTGAGGTGAAAGAACTCCATGTTCTTCTTGAAAAGATTGAGAGAGATTTAGTAGTCTTGAGGAAATCTTCGGCGGGACGACGATGATAACTTGCCGACAAGGAAAACTCCGGTTTGATTGATGATGGAAGATGGAATTAACAATGAACTTGCTGATTCTAGGATTGAAGCGATCTATTTAGCAGAAGGACGTGGTCGAGATAGGTGACTTCAAGAAGCAAGAATTCTCACTTTGAGACTTTGCACACAGGCAGTTCTCACGAAGCTTGAGAGAAAGAGACACAGATGATCTTCCATGTCCTTCCATTGATATGGATTAGGCAAGCATATTATCAACATATACCCCCATGGATTAACAAGATATTCCCGAATATCAAGTTCAAGAAAGCGAACAAATTCTCGAAACACTTCACGAGCTCAACGCTCTTTGAAAGATCAATATTAAAAGCAGGTTCGTGTTGAAGAAGGTGCCTTTGGAAGAATAGATTATCTGGTCCTTGGAAGAAACAGAAATGCCACAGTTCACATTGTCGATAGGATCACCGGTTACAAAGATAAAGAGATCTTGTATAAGAACCGATGATAGCTCATACCTTAAGCAAAGCTATCAGAAGCGAAAAGATGCAATTCCCTCGTATCCAGGAGAATTGTGCAGATATGGGGTTCAAAAAGATGTGCGGCTTGATGAGCAGATGATAGACCATCGTAGTGCCTTGAAAACTCCGGATTGCCAAAGATGCTTGAATATGCATAGATATGATCACGGTGTACTCAAAATCACGAGATAACCGTCACCATTTGGAGGATAGCGTTGATAGCATTTCCATATTCAATCGACACTTATCATGAGTGGAATATAGCTATCTGAGAGCCAAATTACAATCATCGACATCGGATCGACACGTTATGTAAATAGCCCAAAAGAATTGGAGCGAAAAGAAACTCCAGGATTAAGCGCCCGGCGACAAAGAATGAGTTAGCATGGACATGCTGATAAAAGGAGATAGATAATGTTTACGCACGACTGAAAGGAGTGTGGAAGCCTGAATGTATCAAAGAAAAATTTTCCGCAATTTTCGGCATTAAAATACCAATAGGTCATAAAATCACTTATCGGTAGAGATTAGCAGTGATTACACAGAAGAGGAGTTGCTAGAAGGAAGAACACCCTTAAAAGATGGCACGGTTAACAAGGAGTCGTAGATTGCGCCGGTCTTCAAAAGCCCACAAGATTATGGAATGTACCAGCAGTTGATAACCAAAAGGCGATTACGATAACAAATTGGATGCAACAGACATACAAGGAATTACACACACACACACACTTTCTATGGTACTCTGAACCAGAACACGTGAATGCTAGTTTGAATTTTAAGAAGAGGATTGAAAAGCGTTACACTTCCTTACCGAGAAAAGGGTGGGTGGTTGGGTAAGAAAGAAAAAGTGAAGCAGTCCTACTCTCACGTTTTGTTTTCCCTAATATACATAGCTACCAAAATATTTGCTAGAGCGACAACGACCATTTGGCTGAGACCACGAAGGCGAGATGGCTCGATACCAATTGTAACTACCTCGGTGAATTCGCTCCTAGTTACAAGCCTGGATGAGCGAAATGGTTGAAATAATGCAGTGGGGCCCAAATGCCACTCACGGGTGAACCTTCGGCCGTCCCAACCATTTCTAAACATCGGGACAAGAACAGGCGCATAATCGGTGAGCGAAGGATCAACTACATACACAAATGAGTATGTATGCAAGCCACCATACAACAAAGACATCGAGCCATTCCATCTAATAAGAAAGGAATATAGCAACTCCATACGGCAAGATCCAAATATCCTAGATAGATATAATAGTTTAGGATATCTCCTCATACATCAAACATCGAGTATCGGTGAGCGGAAGACAAAATCCGATGCGGATAAGAAGCAAATCGGCATAAGATGCCCCATAAATAAGCAGATCCCGCCCACAGATCTCACGGATCCCGTTCCGGAATCTCTACACGAATGATCGTTGCCCACATCGTCCGTCTCTTCCACCCGGTATCCATCTTGCGAGTGTACTGTTCATACGAACCAATAATTTATCGTGAGACCCTAGAATTTTCAACAAGTATTTATGCCTCTAAAGGGACACAACACAGGGTGACGCAGTTGCAGCAAAGATAAACCCTAACAATTCTATAGATATGCTACTAACCATCCGCCTAACCAGAGATAGACGGATGTCCATGAATTAATAACAATTATACTTGATTATAACGGTAATATCCAGATCCATCCTCCTCCTCGCTTACCGAGGAAGCGAATGACAACCCCCCATCCGTTGGCGGTTTTATTATCCAATCCATGAGTGTTGCACTATTTACTAGTCGGTACTTAGTCAAATTCAAAGCGGTACTTTAGTTATGCTTGTCTATGATCGAAGCCCATGCTCCAAGTCGTCCATAACGCGGACATGGCTTTGAAAGTTTTACCTGCAGGGTGCACAAATAGCAACACACACTCGATCAACCTCGGAAAAACCAAATCAAAACCCAACGAGGCAGTCATGACAAAGCAATTACAGGATTCAGAAATATTTCAGGGGGCCACCCCATTAAGCTACCCGCGACGAAGTTGGCCGACTCCGAGGCGGACTCAAGGTTTGCGCCAATGGCTGTGAATGACTGGGAACCCGAAAATGTGACTGGGCTTGTCGACACCGTGAAAACACTCCGCTTTCCTAAACAGTACAGTGTGCATCACCTCGCACAATTGAAATAAAGCAGTAAAGCATGGCATAAGTACAGAATAGTAAATAAAACCTCAAACTAGTTTGTGGCCCCAAGAAATAAGAATGAATCAAGCTCTGGCTCAGGGGGGTTCATAAGCCTCCCGGATGTGGATAGCGCGAATATTCAAGGAACAGGAATCAAGTACTCGGGGTCCTACGGGACACAAGTGAGCCTGAAAAACCAAATAGCGAATATGGCTCACCGGTGCCACTTTCATTAATTATCCCATTACTACTCAGATTAAGTTGTATAGGTACCTCGTTATCCATCAGACTCTCACATACCCTGCACATGTTGTTCTACGACTCGCATGGCTCAAACAACTCCTGTAGTAATGGCTCATGGGATGGAGGATCAAGCTGCGGTGGGGTTTAAAAGTAAAGGCTATGAAATACTTGGGATTCAATTTAATGCAATCGCGACTCAATGATGCAAGAATAAGATAGAGGCGATAGGTAGTATATGTATGCAAGCATGTGGTAGTGCTTGCCTGGCAGCTCAGTTGAAGCGAGAGAGGGATCTGGGTAGTGCTCCTGGGTATCTTGATATATCCCCTGCTCAGCGTCTATTCGAAGAAGAACCAAACAAACAAGGGCCAACATAAATAAAGTGCACAAGCATATGAGTTAAATGCGACAAGCAAACAATCATGCCATGATGAATGATGCACAATTTGCATGGCAATAAAGTAGCATGGCATGGGTGAGGTGTGGAATACAAGAATAAATCATTTTATTAAGTTTTGGCCCCATTTTAATCCTCATTTAAGTTGCTGTACACTTTATATTTATATGATGCATGCTGCAAAACAGATGATGGAATGCATAAACAGAAAGGTCTCGTCGAGCTAATCATTTTAGACATATTATTTGTTAAATTTGGAGTTATAAAACAAAAGTTATTAATTAATTAAGGCAAAAAGGGCATTTTATTGTAATTTTAATCAACTTGCAATTTTAAATGTTCAAAATATATTTTGGATGAAAGATTTGAATTCCTCACATTTTTCTGATTTGAAAACATATATTATTTGTATTAATTGGGTTTGTATTTTAAAAGTTATTTAAAAACAGAAATAAATTTGAATTTGAAATAATTTGAAAAAGATTTGAATTAAAACAGATATACAGAAAGTCTTTTTGTACTCAAGAACAGCTAACCCCAGCCATCGTGGGTGGGGCCAGTCTTGTTGGGACTCCACAGACGGAAAACATTTTACACCGCCTAATCTAGCTCAAGCGAATGACATGTGGGGCCCGGCACCACAGACCAGCGATGTCGTGAACGGTCATGTGAAAGGCCAGGCGGGCGAGCTGGGCCGAGTTCTGGCGGAGAAAGCAGAGGGCTTTTACGCAAAACTTCACCAAGACCCGGATGGGCCAGCTGGACCATGGTCGCTACATAAGCGGGGGTTATCGGCAAAAAGTGCGGCCGTACTGTTCCTCTTCTCTGACGAGGATAGATCGTGCTTTCGCCGCGACCTTGACAGGGATTCGATCCGGGAATCTGGCGTGTGAGGCGGCAACCGCTGTGGGCTAGGGTTAGTGTCCGGGGGCCACGGGCCTAGATGGGGCTTCTGCGACGCTATGGCGATGAGAAAGCGTCTGTAGCCGTAGCAGAGGCCGTTCGTTGGATTGTCCGCGACCAGGGCAAGGCTGCGGCAGCGAGGATGTCTGGGGTTGGGTAGCTCACCGGAGTTGGTTGGCGTGGTCGGATCGGCCTGGGCGCAGGAGACAGCGATGACGCAGACGCCGGAGCTAGGGTTTCACGCCGAGCGTCGGTGTTCAGCACAGGCTCCTCCTCCTCGCCGCTGTGTATCGAGGCGACGGGATCTCTGTCCTTCCTCGACGACCACAACACCACGCCGCCTCCTCGACAGGTGGGGGCCTTGGCCGATGGTGGCGATGGTTAGCTGCGGCGATGGAGAAGAGAGGGAGCGGCAGGCGCCTCGGCCAGATCTGGAGATGCAGGAGGCCGTGAGGTGGTGTGCAAGCGGAGGGAAGAGGGGTGCCGTGGGGAGATGGGGTAGATGGGAAAAGGTGGCCTCGGTGCCACCTTTCTCTCCTCCCCTCCTCACGTGCTTGGGTCGGCCAGGACAGGTGCATGGGGGCTTCCTGGTGGGACCAGAGGGCGAGGCCAAGGAGGCATGGGCAGGCTCGGGCTAGGGGGCCACAAGGCAGGGAGAGAAGAGAGGGAGAGAGGGTAGGCTCGGGTTAGGGTTTGGTATGAGGGTAGCTAGGGCAGGGGTGAGGTGGCCAGGAAGAGAGGGTGGCCGGTGGGGCCAAGCTAGGTGAGAGAGAGAGGCCGAGAGAGAGGGAGGTAGGTTTAGGGTTTAGCTTAGAGAGGGGGTATGGTTTAGAGAGGGGTAGAGAGGAGAGATTAGGTGGAGTGTCCTTTATGACAAGATCAAACATGCTCTAGACAAGCTCCAACAAGATCAAGTCAAGAAAAAGAGAGGGATGTAAAGCTAGGGTTTAAGCAAGATCAAAATAGATCAAGCCAAAAGAAAGGATAGAGGTAGAGAGAGAGAGATGATGATCCACTCAAGATTCAAATAAAAACCAAATACTAGAAAAGGTGGCACTTGCATGGCCCATGCAAAATATTTAATACCATGTTGATTCTTGTGAAGACAATAATATTAAACATGGCATTGTTCCTTTGCATTTCCAATAGTGGAATAAAGCCAAGCAAAAGAAATGAAAGGATGCCCCATGTGGAGTAGTTGGAGATGGCCATGTTTGAAATAAAATGGGACATGCTAGTGTGTATGTTCCACTAGATGATTACTAGTCCCCCAAAAATATTCCCACATGAGCATAAATCCATAATAATCCATATGTAAGCTAGGGAAAAAGGGTTCCACTCACAAGGCATGCAAAGGTGGCCATGTGGCTCTCATTTATCACTAATGTGAAAACAATATGGTGCATATATGAGAGCATGTGGAGATAGAATTGGATCCACACCAACACATATGAGCTAGAGGTAAAACCAAATAAGTTGCAATGCTCATATATGGTGGAATGGTGGAATGATGGGTGATGAAAAGAAAGGTGGTGGAGTTAACAAAAGATATGCCCCCAACTCAACTTGGGCATTTAAACAATATATCAACAACCAAATACAATATCAAGAGGCAAATACAATTAATAATGCATATGAGATAAGAACCAAATGGAAAAGGGTTTTGTATGATGCTCAAATGCAAGGTGGCATGATGACATGAGCATGATAAAATTATGATGCAACAATTATATATATGAAGTAGCCATTATATTACTAGACCAAGTAGCATTACAATTGTTAGACAATTGGGATGCTACAAAAGAAAACACATGCAATGACATTGGTGGCTCCATGTGTGGTATGTGAAAATAACACACATGCAATGGCTCCAGTTGTTGTTATTAAAAAGAACACACATGCAATGACACTGGTGGATTCAGGTGTGGTCTCTAAAGATAACACACATTTCAATGACCGATATGTGGTATGTGAAAATAACACACATGCAATGACTCTAGTTGTTGTTAGTAAAAAGAACACACATGCAATGAAAGTAGTGGATCCATGTGTGGTCTCTGAAGAGAACACACATTTCAATGACACTGGTGGATCCATATGTGGTATGTGAAAAGAAGACACATGAAATGACTCCAGTTGTTGTTAGTAAAGAGAACACACATGCAATGACACTGGTGGATCCATATGTGGTCTCTGAAGAGAACACACATACAATGACTCTGGCTGTTGTTAGTAAAAAGAGCACAAATTTCAATGACACTGGTGGATCCATATGTGGTATGTGAAAAGAACACACATGAAATGACTCCAGTTGTTGTTAGTAAAAAGAACACACATGCAATGACACTTGTGGATGCATGTGTGGTCTCTGAAGAGAACACACATCCAATGACTCTAGCTGTTGTTAGTAAGAAGAGCACACATTTCAATGACACCGGTGGATCCATATGTGGTATGTGAAAAGAAAACACATGCAACGTCTCTAGTTGTTGTTAGTAAAAAGAACACACGTGTAATAACACTGGTGGATCCATGTGTGATCTCTGAAGAGAACACACATCTCAATAACACTGGTGGATCCATATGTGGTATGTGAAAATAATAGTCATGAAATGACTCCAGTTGTTGTTAGTAAAAAGAACACACATGAAATGACACTGGTGGATCCATAGGTGGTATGTGAAAAGAACAAACATGCAATGACTCTGGCTGTTCTTACTAAAAAGAACACACATGCAACGACACTGGTGGATCCATAGGTGGTATGTGAAAAGAACACACATGCAATGACTCCAGTTGTTGTTAGTAAAAAGAACACATGTGCAGTGACACTGGTGGATCCATATGTGGTATGTGAAAAGAACACACATGCAATGACTCTAGTCGTTGTTAGTAAAAAGAACACACATGCAATGACACTGGTGGATCCATGGGTGGTCTTTGAAGAGAACACACATTCCAATGACACTGGTGGATCCATATGTGGTTTGTGAAAAGAACACACATGCAATGACTCCAGTTGATGTTAGTAAAAAGAACACACATGCAATGACACTGGTGGATCCATGTGTGGTCTCACAAGAGAACACACATTTCAATGACACTGGTGGATCCATATGTGGTATGTGAAAAGAACACACATGAAATGAGTCCAGTTGTTGTTAGTAAAATGAACACACACGCAATGACACTGGTGGATCCATGTGTGGTATATGAAGAGAACACACATGCAATGACTCTGGTTGTTGTTAGTAAAAAGAGCACACATGCAATGACACTAGTGGATCCATAGGTGGATTGTGAAAATAACACACATGCAATGACACTGGTGGATCCATAGGTGGTATGTGAAAAGAACACACATGCCATGACTCCAGTTGTTGTTAGTAAAAAGAACACACATGCAATGACACTGGTGGATCCATGTTTGGTCTTTGAAGAGAACACACATTTCAATGACACAGGTGGATCCATATGTGGTATGTGAAAAGAACACACATGAAATGACTGTAGTTGTTGTGAGTAAAAAGAACACACATGCAATGACACTAGTTGTTGTGAGTAAAAAGAACACACATGCAATGACACTAGTTGTTGTTAGTAAAAACAACACACATGCAATGACACTGGTGGATCCATAGGTGGATTGTGAAAAGAACACACATGCAATGAGTCTGGTTGTTGTTAGTAAAAAGAACACACATGCAATGACACTAGTGGATCCATAGGTGAATTGTGAAAAGACACAGTTGCAATGACACTGGTGCCATATGTGGTATGTGAAAAGAATAGTCATGGAATGACTCTAGTTGTTGTTAGTAAAAAGATCACACATGCAATGACACTGGTGGATCCATGTGTGGTCTCTGAAAAGAACACATCTGCAATGACTCTGGCTGTTGTTAGTAAAAAGAGCACATATTTCAATGACACTGGTGGATCGATATGTGTTATGTGAAAAGAATAGTCATGAAATGACTCCAGTTGTTGTTAGTAAAAATAACACACATGCAATGACACTGGTGGATCCATGTGTGGTCTCTGAAGAGAACACACATGCAATGACCCTGGCTAATGTTAGTAAAAAGAGCACACAATTCAATGACACTGGTGGATCCATATGTGTTATGTGAAAAGAATAGTCATGAAATGACTCCAGATGTTGTTAGTAAAAAGAACACACATGCAATGACACTGGTGGACCCATGTGTGGTCTCTGAAGAGAACACACATGCAATGACTCCGGCTGTTGGTAGTAAAAAGAGCACACATTTCAATGATGCTGGTTTATCCATATGTGGTGTGAAAAGTGTAGCATCCCAATTGTCTAACAATTGCAATGCTACTAGCCTAGTCTATATAAATGCTACTTCCTACATATAATTGTTGCATCATAATTATATCATGCGCATGTCATCATGCCACCTTGCACTTGAGCATCATATAAAACCCTTTTCAATTTGGAGCTTCTCTCATATGCATGGTAAATTGTATTTGCCTCTTGATATTGTATTTGGTTATTGATATATTGTTTAAATGCCCAAGTTGAGTTGGGGGCATATCTTTTATTCAACTCCATCACCTTTCTCTGTCACCACCTTATATTCCACCATCCAACTAAATATGAGCTTTGCACTTTATTGGGTTTTACCTCTAGCTCATGTGGGTTGGGATGGATCCAATTCTTTTTCCCACATGCTCTCATCTTAGCATCATGTTGTTTTCACATTATTGATATGTGGAGCCACCTTTGCATGCATTATGAGTAGTGCCCCTTTTTCCTAGCTTTCATATGGATTATTATGGATTTATGCTCATGTTGGGGTATTTTTGGGACTATTAAACATCTAGTGGAATATACACACTAGCAAGTCCCAATTATAATCAAATGTGATCATCTCCATCTACTCCATCTGGAACTTTCCTTTAAACCCTTTTGCTTGGCTTTATCCCATATTTTGGAATGCATATGTATAAATGCCATGGATATTTATTTTGTTTTCACAAGATAAAACCTAGCATTAATGTTTATGCATGGGCCATGCAAATATAACCCTTGGCCTTTTTCTCTTTGTTTTGTTTTATCTTGGTTTGAGCTTTGTTTTTAAATTCAAACTAGATGTTTCTTTGTTTTTGAATCTCTTAAACCAGAATATAAACCTACCCTTTGGTTTGGCTAAACCAAACCATCCCTAACCCTAAAACCCCCTCTCTCTTTTCTATCTCTAAACCCTCACCACCTTTCATCTCATCCTCTCTTTTGACTAGATCTTGCTTGAGCTTGGCTTGATCTTGTCAAAGGAAAACACACCACCCTACCTCATCTCACCCTCTCCCTTTACCCTCTCTCCTAACTCTAGTTTCCTCTCTAACGTAACCCGAGCCCCCTCTAAGCTAACCCTAGCTACCCACACATCTCTCACCCCCTCTCCCTACCTTGCTGGCCCCACCTGGCCACCCTGGCCCCACCTAGCTGCCATCCACCCCAAGCCCTAACCCGAGCCTCTACCCCTACTCCAACAATAGCCCCATGCCACCCCTCTCTCTCTCTCCCTGCCACAGCAGCTCCTAGCCCGAGCCTCCCCACCGACCCTGCCGTCCCCACCTGGCAGTCTCCACCACCCACCTGCCACCACAGCCGAGCCAGCTCATGACGTGAAGGGAGGAGGAAAAGGTGGCCGAAGCCACCTCTATCCCTAACCCACTCTCTCACGGCACCCCGCTCTTCCTCGCCCTTATCTCCACCCTTCCTCTCTTTTCAGACCTCTCCCAGATCTCCCCAGGCCGCCCCGTTCCTCTCCGTCTACCCCTACCACCATCTACCCCATCGCCGGCCACCGTCGGCCTCCACCTCCCCTTCACATACCAGCCGGTGGCGTGGCGATCACGGGTTGTCGAGGAAGGCCGTGGAGAACCTCTGCATTGCCCTGTCCACGTCGCCAAGGAGGAGAAGCCTCAGACCTGCCACAGAACCGCCACGCCGCCGAAACCCTAACTCGCTGTCTGCGTCGTCGCCGATCCCCTGCGTCCCAAGCTGACCCGACCACACCGACCCACTCCCGGTGAGCTCCTCCTTCTCCCTGACACCTCCTTCCTCGCCGTGGCTCCCTGTTCTCGTCGGACCCCAAGACGAACGCTCTCTGGGCGTGTCTGCGCCTGCACGACCCCGTGGCACCCAGCGTTACCTAGCCGCCGATCCGCTCCACGGCCAACCTCCACTGCTGCGGCTCCGCCCTCCGCGCGCACCCCCAGGTCGCGGGTTCGAGTCCCCCGCGTGCCGCGCTCTGCCTGTCGCACACGAATCTGTCCGCGGTTCAGAGAAAGAAGAGGAACAGTACGAGCATGTGGTCGATTTACGAATAGCCCCCTTTTTCTTTTTCGCCTCAACCCGCAGTCCCACTGAGCCCACCAGTCAGCCTTCCTGTCCCTTTTGCAAAAACATCCCCGAAGTTTTGAACACCCAACCCGCAATCCATCCCGTCCCCGCTTGTCAGTCACTGCGGGTTTAGACGCTGGCGTGTGGGTCGTGAGCCTCGGACCCCACATCATACATCAGGCTCATTGTGGCGGTGAGGAAAACCTTTTCTGTGCGCGTGTTTGGCCCAGTCAGCCTGGCCCTACCTGTCATTGTCTGTGGCTAGGTCTGGGCTGAGTGACAAAAGTATCTCGGTTTCTCTGTTTGAACTTAAAACCTTTTTCAAATTAATTTAAATTCAAATTTAAATCTGTTTTAATATATCTTTTAAAATACAACTTCAAATTAAACATATAATATATGTTTTGAAATCAGAAAAATATGAGGAATTCAAATATGCCCTTCAAAATATATTTTGAACACTTTAATTTTCGAGTTGATCAAAATTACAGTAAAATGCCCTTTTTCCTTAATTAATTAATAACTTTTGTTTTATAACTCCAAATTTGACAAATAATATGTCTAAATTGATCAGCTCGACGAGAACTTTCTGTTTATGCATTCCATGTTCTGAATTGCAGCATGCATCATGTAATTATAAAGTATGCAGCCACTTAAATGAGGTTTAAATGTGACTAAAACTCAATAAAAGGCTTTATTCTTGTGTTCCACACCCCACCCATGCCATGCTACATTGTTGCCATGCAAATTGTGCATCATTCATCATGGCATGATTGTTTGCTTGTCGCATTTTATTCATATGCTTGTGCACTATATTTATGTTGGCCCTTGCTTGTTTGGTTCTTCTTCGAATAGACGCTGAGCAGGGGATATATCAAGAAACCCAGGAGCACTACCCAGATCCTTCTCTCGCTTCAACTGAGCTGCCAGGCAAGCACTACCACATGCTTGCATACATATAGTACCTATTGCCTCTATCTTATTCTTGCATCATTGAGTCACGATTGCATTAAACTGAATCCCAAGTACTGCATAGCCTTTACTTTTAAACCCCACCGAAGCTTGTTCCTCCATCCCATGAGCCATTACTACAGGAGTTGTTTGAGCCATGCGAGTCGTAGAACAGCATGTGTAGGGTATGTGAGTGTCTGATGGATAACGAGGTACCTAAACAACTTAACCTGAGTAGTAATGGGATAACTAATGAAAGTGGCACCGGTGAGCAATATCTGCTATTTGGTTTTCATGCTCACTTGTGTCCCAGGGACCACGAGTATTTGATTCCTGTTCCTTGAATATTCGCGCTATCCACATTCGGGAGGCCTATGGACCCCCCTGAGCAAGAGCTTGATTCATTCTTATTTCTTGGGGCCACAATTAGTTTGGGGATTTATTACTATCCTGTACTTATGCCATGCTTTACTTCTTTATTTAAGATTGTGCATGGAGCACCTGTACTGTTTAGGTCCGTGACACGTTTTCACTGTATCGACAAGCCCAGTCACACTTTAGGGTTCCCAGTCGTTTACCGCCGTCCACACAAACCTTGAGTCCGTCTCGGAGTCGGCCAACTTCGTTGCGGGTAGCTTAATGGGGTGGCCCCCTGAAATATTTCTGAATCCTGTGATCGCTTTGTCGTGACTGCCTTGTTGGGTTTTGATTTGGTTTTTCCGAGGTTGATCGAGTGTGTGTTGCTATTTGTGCACCCCTGCAGGTAAAACTTTCAAAGCCGTGTCCGCGTTATGGACGACTTGGAGCACAGTTTCGATCATAGACAAGTATAACTAAAGTACCGCTTTTAATTTGACTAAGTACGACTAGAAAATAAAACCGCCAGCGGATGGGGTTGTTAAATCCGCTTCCTCGTTGGTAAGCGAGGAGGGGGATGGATCTGTTAATATTACCGTTATAACTGTTGTTCTTAATTCACGGACATCCGTATATCTTTGGTTAGGCGGATGGATAACGAGTATCTATAGAATTGTTAGGTATTATCTTTTGCTGCAATTGCGTCACCCCAGGTCGTGTCCCCTTTAGAGGCATAAAGACTTGCTGAGTACCCCTAGGGTCTCACACAATAAATTGATTGATTCAGATGAACAGGTAAACTCGCAAGATGGATACTGGGTGGAGGAGACGGACGATGTGGGCAACGATCACTTGGTGTAGAGATTCCGGGAACGGGGATCCGTGAGATCTGTGGGCGGGATGTGTTTATTTATGGGGCATCTTATGCCGATTTGCTTCTTATCCGTACTCGGATCTTGTTTTCCGCTTCCGCCTGATACTGTGATGTTTGATGTATGAGGAGATATCCTAAACTATTATATCTATCTAGGATATTTGGATCTTGCCATATGGTGTTGCAATATTTCTATTTCTTTTAGAGGGAATGGCTCTGAGGACTGTTGTATGGTGGCTTGCATACATACTCATTTGTGTATGTAGTTGATCCCTTCGCCTTCCGATTACGCCGCCCGTTCTTGTCCCGATGTTTGGAAATGGTTAGGACGGCCGAAGGGTCTACCTGTGAGTGGCATTTGGGC
This sequence comes from Avena insularis, assembly GCA_023614405.1. Classification (NCBI taxonomy): domain Eukaryota; kingdom Viridiplantae; phylum Streptophyta; class Magnoliopsida; order Poales; family Poaceae; genus Avena; species Avena insularis. Next base: position 169,749 of record JAJUPC010000377.1, read on the forward strand.
CCCACCGTAATATTTTAACCATTTCCGCTCATCCAGGCTTGTAACTAGGAGCGTAATTCACCGAGGTAGTTACAATTGGTATCAGAGCCATCCCGCCCTTCAGGGTCTCATCCAAATGGTCGTTGTCAGTCTAGCAAATATTTTTGGTAGCTATGTATACTAGGGAAAACAAAACGCGAGAGTAGGACTGCTTCCACTTTTCTTCTTACCCATCCACCCCCTTTTCTGGTAAGGAAGTGTAACATTTTCAATCCTCTTCTTAAAATTCAAACTAGGATACACGTGTTCTGGGTTTCCGTAGGACCATAGAAAGAGTGTGTGTGTGTGTGTGTGTAATTCCTTGTCTATCTGTTGCATCCAATTTGTTATCACAATCTGCCTTTGGTTATCAACTATTGGTACATTCCATACTGACAGGCTTTTGAAAACCGACGCGATCTATCTGACTCCTTGTTAACCGGTGCCATCTTCTTAAGGGTGTCCTTCCTTCTAGCAACTCCACATTCTGTGAAACCATCAGTTGCTAATCTCTACCTGATAAGTGATTTTTGCGCATCTATTGGTATTTTAATGCCGAAAAATGCGGAAAAATTTTCTTTGATACATCTGTGTTTCCACACTCTTTTCCAGTCGTGTGTGAAACATTATCTATCTTCCTTTTATCGGCATGTTCATGCTAACTCATTCTTTGTCACCGGCGCTTAATCTTGGAGTTTTACTTCATCATCAATTCTCTTGGGCTAATTACATAACATGTGCCGATCCGATGCTGGTGATTGTAATTTGGTTCTCGGCATAGCTATATGACACTTATCATGAGTGGAATATGGAAAATACAATCACACTATCCTTTAATGGTGACGGTTATCTCCTGTGATTTTGAGTACACCGTGATCATATCCATGCATATTCAAGCATCTTTGGCAATCTAGAGTTTCTCTAGGCACTACGGCGGTCTATCATCTGTTCATCATGCTGCACATCTTTTGAACTCCATATCTGCAAAATTCTCCTGGATACAAGGGAATTGCATCTCTTCGCTCCTGATAGCTTTGCTTAAGGTATGAGCTATCATCGTTTCTTTATCCAAGATCTCTTTATCTTTGTAACCGGTGATCCGATCGACAATGGGAACCAGGTGACATCTCTTTTTCTTCTGAAGGACCAGATAATCTATTCTGCCAGCGCATCTTCTTCAACAGGAATCCTTACTCGTAACGTTGATCTTTCAAAGAGCGTTGAGCTCAGAAAAGTGTTTCGAGCATTTGTTCGTTTCTCCCGCTTCTTGAACTTGATATTCTGGGAATATCCTATTAATCCATGGTGGTATATGTTGATAATATGCTTGCCTATTCGATATCAATGGAAGGACATGGAAGATCATCTGTGTCTCTTTCTCTCAAGCTTCGTGAGCACTGCCTGTGTGCAAAGTTCCCAAAGTGAGAATCCTGGCTTCTTGAAGTCACCTATCTCGACCACGTCCTTCTGCTAAATACATTCCTTCAACTCTGGAATCAGCAAGTCCATTGTTAATTCCATCCTCCATCTTCAACCAATCCGGAGTTGTTCCTTGTTGGCAAGTTATCATCGTCGTTCCGATAAAGATTTTCCTCAAGACCGCTAAACCTCTCTCAATCTTTTCAAGAACAACATGGAGTTCTTTCACCTCAGTCTCGTCAAGTGATCTTTTGAAAACCTCTCGTTCTATCATCTATGCTCAATCCACCGGAGGCTATGAAGATTTTTCAGATCTTTTGTAACCCTTATGTTCAAGTGGTGCTATCTTTTTCTTTGTCTGTGGAATCTTGCAGTTGTTTCCGTAATCTTCCTTCATATCTTTCCGGTGGCTTGGTACTTCAGACATGACGACAACATCATCATCTTTATCTATCTATGAATCCGGCGAATTGTTTGCATCTATCCTTGTTTTCTAACGAAGTTCCATGAGTTATTGTTAATACCTTCAGTCTGTTTCGGTAGTTGGGTTGCATGGTTTTCTTATTCATGTGCGGAGTAATGCTTTGAGTGCGGGATGGAGTAGCTACCATACCACTACTCTTATCATTCGCTCTTGTACATTGAATTGGTGAATTAATGTGATTTCACTCATTCCACGGAAGTTAGAAGTGGCCTTTATCCCTTGATACTTTTACTTCCGTCCTTGTTTTTCCGGAGTGCTCTCTCGAAGAAAGTAATCAATAATCTCTTGTTGGTGGTCTGTCTATTCTAGAAGGAGCAAATCTTCAATTCTCTGGTGGGAACAAACGCAAACTCTTTTCTGTCCTCGTCATTCGATCGATGCTTGACATCCCCAAACAAGATGAAAGGAAACTATCTCTCTTGTTTCATCAATTATTTTTCTGTGGCAAAGCCAATTATGGTTGAGGCCATCAGCCGCAAATCTATTGCGTTAGCCTCAAGGCTAAAGAAAGCAATAAGTATATCTACAATAAACTCCAGATCCTCCATATTCTTTGCTTCTCGGGATTCCACCATGATCTGGCTTCACATCCGTCTCTGGAAGTTATATCCACGCACCTCAATTGTGTGATCCATTGGATCTTACCAGCGCAAGAAGAATCTAATCCGACGATGTCTAACTAAATCTTTCTGTTGATATCAAGGGACTCTATTGTTTGAAGGCAATATTGTTTCCGTACTTCATTTCTCAAATCCGAGAGAAGATACGATGCTATTGTCATAGTGGTTCAAAACCTCTCCAATCTAGCTCTTTTTCTTCCGGCGAGATAAAGATTCATCCTCTCTCGTATCAGTAAATCTTTAATCTTAATGGTGTGTCTTTCTTTATCCATGATACATCATCCTTTCCTTTTCTTTCACAAGTGGTTCTTTTTCTTTTATCATGTTTCTTGAGAAAACCGGAGCTATGTCCATCCTATCCTTCTTGTCTCACGACAATCCTACAACTCTTCAAACCGTTGTTTCTCAAGCAAAACGCAAGACTCGCAACAAGTCTAGCAAGTTTTGCAAGGTGTAGTGGTCGCATCATTCCATGGTTCATCAACTTGGGAATGTGAGGGTCACCTTCGTTCCGAACACCCGCCTCTCCTTATGTTGTTTTCTTTTTCCTTGGAATCTCGGGGCGAGATTCTTGTTTAGTGGGGGAGAGTTGTAGCATCCCAATTGTCTAACAATTGCAATGCTACTAGCCTAGTCTATATAAATTCTACTTCCTACATATAATTGTTGCATCATAATTATATCATGCTCATGTCATCATGCCACCTTGCACTTGAGCATCATATAAAACCCTTTTCAATTTGGAGCTTCTCTCATATGCATGGTAAATTGTATTTTCCTCTTGATATTGTATTTGGTTATTGATATATTGTTTAAATGCCCAAGTTGAGTTGGGGGCATATCTTTTATTCAACTCCATCACCTTTCTCTGTCACCACCTTATATTCCACCATCCAACTAAATATGAGCTTTGCACTTTATTGGGTTTTACCTCTAGCTCATGTGGGTTGGGATGGATCCAATTCTTTTTCCCACATGCTCTCATCTTAGCATCATGTTGTTTTCACATTATTGATATGTGGAGCCACCTTTGCATGCATTATGAGTAGTGCCCCTTTTTCCTAGCTTTCATATGGATTATTATGGATTTATGCTCATGTTGGGGTATTTTTGGGACTATTAAACATCTAGTGGAATATACACACTAGCAAGTCCCAATTATAATCAAATGTGATCATCTCCATCTACTCCATCTAGAACTTTCCTTTAAACCCTTTTGCTTGGCTTTATCCCATATTTTGGAATGCATATGTATAAATGCCATGGATATTTATTTTGTTTTCACAAGATAAAACCTAGCATTAATGTTTATGCATGGGCCATGCAAATATAACCCTTGGCCTTTTTCTCTTTGTTTTGTTTTATCTTGGTTTGAGCTTTGTTTTTCAATTCAAACTAGATGTTTCTTTGTTTTTGAATCTCTTAAAACAGAATATAAACCTACCCTTTGGTTTGGCTAAACCAAACCATCCCTAACCCTAAAACCCCCTCTCTCTTTTCTATCTCTAAACCCTCACCACCTTTCATCTCATCCTCTCTTTTGACTAGATCTTGCTTGAGCTTGGCTTGATCTTGCTTGATCTTGTCAAAGGAAAACACACCACCCTACCTCATCTCACCCTCTCTCTTTACCCTCTCTCCTAACTCTAGTTTCCTCTCTAACCTAACCCGAGCCCCTCTAAGCTAACCCTAGCTACCCACACATCTCTCACCCCCTCTCCCTACCTTGCTGGCCCCACCTGGCCACCCTGGCCCCACCTAGCTGCCATCCACCCCAAGTCCCCTAACCCGAGCCTCTACCCCTACTCCAACCCTAGACCCATGCCACCCCTCTCTCTCTCTATCTCTCTCTCTCTCTCTCTCTCTCTCTCTCTCTCTCTCTCTCCCTGCCACAGCAGCTCCCAGCCCGAGCCTCCCCACCGACCCTGCCGTCCCCACCTGGCAGTCTCCACCACCTGCCCTGCCCCTGGCCGAGCCAGCTCGCGCACGTGAAGGGAGGAGGAAAAGGTGGCCGAAGCCACCTCTATCCCTAACCCACTCCCTCACGGCACCCCGCTCTTCCTCGCCCTTATCTCCACCCTCCCTCTCTTTTCAGACCTCTCCCAGATCTCCCCAGGCCGCCCCCTTCCTCTCCGTCTACCCCTACCACCATCTACCCCATCGTCGGCCACCGTCGGCCTCCACCTCCCCTTCACATACCAGCCGGTGGTGTGGCGATCACGGGTTGTCGAGGAAGGCCGTGGAGAACCTCTGCATCGCCCTGTCCACGTCGCCAAGGAGGAGAAGCCTCAGACCTGCCACAGAACCGCCACGCCGCCGAAACCCTAACCTCGCGTCGTCTGGCTGTCGCGATCGCCGTCCCTGCGTCCCAAGCCCCGACCACACCGACCACTCCTCTGAGCTCCTCCTTCTCCCCGACACCTCCGTCCCTCCGTGGCTCCTGTTCTCGCCGGACCCAGGCAGCTCTCTAGGCGTGTCTGCGCCTGCATGACCCCGTGGCACCCAGCGTTACCTAGCCGCCGATCCGCTCCCTGTCAGCAACCTCCACCTACCGCAGCGGCTCCGCCCTCCGCGCGCACGCCCAGGTCGCGGGTTCGAGTCCCCGGCGTCGCGCTCACTGCCGCACACGAATCTGTCCATGTTCGAGAAAGAAGAGGAACAGTACGGGCATGTGGTCGATTCTGAATAGCCCTTTTTTCTTTTTCGCCTCAACCCGCAGTCCCACCGAGCCCACCAGTCAGCCTCCCTGTCCCTTTTGCAAAAACATCCCCGAAGTTTTGAACACCCAACCCGCAATCCATCCCGTCCCTGCTTGTCAGTCACTGCGGGTTTAGACGCTGGCGTGTGGGTCAGCAGAGCCTCGGACCCCACCTGTCATACACTGTGGCTCGCTGTGGTCATGGTGAGAAAACCTTTCGTGCGTGTTTGGCCCAGTCGGGCCCTACCACACATCCTGTCTGTGGCTAGGTCTGGGCTGAGTGACAAAAGTATCTCGGTTTCTCTGTTTGAACTTAAAACCTTTTTCAAATTAATTTAAATTCAAATTTAAATCTGTTTTAATATATCTTTTAAAATACAACTTCAAATTAAACATATAATATATGTTTTGAAATCAGAAAAATATGAGGAATTCAAATATGCCCTTCAAAATATATTTTGAACACTTTAATTTTCGAGTTGATCAAAATTACAGTAAAATGCCCTTTTTCCTTAATTAATTAATAACTTTTGTTTTATAACTCCAAACTTGACAAATAATATGTCTAAATTGATCAGCTCGACGAGACCTTTCTATTTATGCATTCCATGTTCTGAATTGCAGCATGCATCATGTAAATATAAAGTATGCAGCAACTTAAATGAGGTTTAAATGTGACTAAAACTCAATAAAAGGCTTTATTCTTGTGTTCCACACCCCACCCATGCCATGCTACATTGTTGCCATGCAAATTGTGCATCATTCATCATGGCATGATTGTTTGCTTGTCGCATTTTATTCATATGCTTGTGCACTTTATTTATGTTGGCCCTTGCTTGTTTGGTTCTTCTTCGAATAGACGTTGAGCAGGGGATATATCAAGAAACCCAGGAGCACTACCCAGATCCTTCTCTCGCTTCAACTGAGCTGCCAGGCAAGCACTACCACATGCTTGCATACATATAGTACCTATTGCCTCTATCTTATTCTTGCATCATTGAGTCACGATTGCATTAAACTGAATCCCAAGTACTGCATAGCCTTTACTTTTAAACCCCACCGAAGCTTGTTCCTCCATCCCATGAGCCATTACTACAGGAGTTGTTTGAGCTATGCGAGTCGTAGAATAGCATGTGTAGGGTATGTGAGTGTCTGATGGATAACGAGGTACCTAAACAACTTAACCTGAGTAGTAATGGGATAACTAATGAAAGTGGCACCGGTGAGCAATATCTGCTATTTGGTTTTCATGCTCACTTGTGTCCCGTAGGACCCCGAGTATTTGATTCCTGTTCCTTGAATATTCGCGCTATCCACATCCGGGAGGCCTATGGACCCCCCTGAGCAAGAGCTTGATTCATTCTTATTTCTTGGGGCCACAATTAGTTTGGGGATTTATTACTATCCTGTACTTATGCCATGTTTTACTGCTTTATTTAAGATTGTGCGTGGAGCACCTGTACTGTTTAGGTCCGTGACACGTTTTCGCTGTATCGACAAGCCTAGTCACACTTTCGGGTTCCCAGTCGTTTACCGCCGTCCACACAAACCTTGAGTCCGTCTCGGAGTCGGCCAACTTCGTTGCGGGTAGCTTAATGGGGTGGCCCCCTGAAATATTTCTGAATCCTGTGATCGCTTTGTCGTGACTGCCTCGTTGGGTTTTGATTTGGTTTTTCCGAAGTTGATCGAGTGTGTGTTGCTATTTGTGCACCCCTGCAGGGTAAAACTTTCTGAAAGCCGTGTCCGCGGTTATGGACGACTTGGAGCACAGTTTCTCAATCATAGACAAGTATAACTAAAGTACCGCTTTTAATTTGACTAAGTACCTGACTAGAAAATAAAACTGCCAACGGATGGGGGTTGTTCGTCCGCTTCCTCGTTGGTAAGCGAGGAGGGGGATGGATCTGTTAATATTACCGTTATAACTGTTGTTCTTAATTCACGGACATCCGTCTATCTTTGGTTAGGTGGATGGATAACGAGTATCTGTAGAATTGTTAGGTATTATCTTTTGCTGCAATTGCGTCACCCTAGGTCGTGTCCCCTTTAGAGGCATAAAGACTTGCTGAGTACCCCTAGGGTCTCACACGATAAATTGTTTGATTTAGATGAACAGGTAAACTCGCAAGATGGATACTGGGTGGAGGAGACGGACGATGTGGGCAACGATCACTTGGTGTAGAGATTCCGGGAACGGGGATCCGTGAGATCTGTGGGCGGGATGTGTTTATTTATGGGGCATCTTATGCCGATTTGCTTCTTATCCGTACTCGGATCTTGTTTTCCGCTTCACTTTGATACTCGATGTTTGATGTATGAGGAGATATCCTAAACTATTATATCTATCTAGGATATTTGGATCTTCTTGTATGGCGTTGCAATATTCTATTTCTTTTAGAGGGAATGGCTCGAGGACTGTTGTATGGTGGCTTGCATACATACTCATTTGTGTATGTAGTTGATCCCTTCTTTGCCGATTACGCCGCCCGTTCTTGTCCCGATGTTTGGAAATGGTTAGGACGGCCGAAAGGTCTACCTGTGAGTGGCATTTGGTCCCCACCGTACTATTTTAACCATTTCCGCTCATCCAGGCTTGTAACTAGGAGCGTAATTCACCGAGGTAGTTACAAAGAGAACACACATTTCAAGGACACTGGTGGATCCATATGTGGTATGTGAAAAGAACACACATGAAATGACTCCAGTTGTTGTTAGTAAAAAGAACATACATGAAATGACACTGGTGGTTGTTAGTAAAAAGAACACACATGCAATGACACTGGTGGATCCATAGGTGGATTGTGAAAAGAACACACATGCGATGACTCTGGTTGTTGTTAGTAAAAAGAACACACATGCAATGACACTGGTGGATCCATAGGTGGATTGTGAAAAGAATAGTCATGAAAAGACTCCAGTTGTTGTTAGTAACAAGAACACACATGCAATGACACTGGTGGATCCATTTGTGGTCTCTAAAGAGAACACACATGGAATGACTCTGGCTATTGTTAGTAAAAAGAGCACACAATTCAATGACACCGGTGGATCCATATGTGGTATGTGAAAATTATAGTCATGAAATGACTCCAGATGTTGTTACTAAAAAGAACACACATGCAATGACACTGGTGGATCCATGTGTTGTCTCTGAAGAGAACATACATGCAATGACTCTGGTTGTTGTTAGTAAAAAGAGCACACATGCAATGACACTGGTGGATCCATATGTGGTATGTGAAAAGAACACACATGCAATAACTCCAGTTGTTGTTAGTAAAAAGAACACACATGCAATGACACTGGTGGATTCATGTGTGGTCTCTGAAGAGAACACACTTTTCAATGACACTGGTGGATCGATATGTGGTATGTGAAAAGAACACACATGCAATGACTCCAGTCGTTGTTATTAAAAAGAACACACATGGAATGACACTAGTGGATCCATGTGTGGTCTCTAAAGAGAAAACACATTTCAATGACACTGGTGGATCCATATGTGGTATGTGAAAAGAATAGTCATGAAATGACTCCAGTTGTTGTTAGTAAAAAGAACACACATGCAATGACACTGGTGGATCCATGTGTGGTCTCTGAAGAGAACACACTTGCAATGACTCTTGCTGTTGTTAGTAAAAAGAGCACACATGCAATGAGTCTAGTGGATCCATAGGTGGATTGTGAAAAGAACACACATGCAATGACACTAGTGGATCCATATGTGGTATGTGAAAAGAACACACATGCTATGACTCCAGTTGTTGTTAGTAAAAGATCACACATGCAATGACACTGGCAGATCCATGTGCCGTCTCTGAAGAGAACACACATTTCAATGACACTGGTGGATCCATATGTGGTATGTGAAAAGAACACACATGAAATGACTCCAGTTGTTGTTAGTAAAAAGAACACACATGAAATGACACAGGTTGTTGTTAGTAAAGGGAACACACATGCAATGACACGGGTGGATCCATAGGTGGATTGTGAAAAGAACATACATGCAATGACACTGGTTGTTGTTAGTAAAAAGAACACACATACAATGACACTAGTGGATCCATAGGTGGTATGTGAAAAGAACACACATTTCAATGAAACTGGTGGATCCATATGTGGTATCTGAAAAGAAGACACATGAAATGTCTCTAGTTGTTGTTAGTAAAAAGAACACAAATGCAATGACACTGGTGGATCCATGTGTGGTCTCTGAACAGAACACACATGCAATGACTCTAGTTGTTGTTAGTAAAAAGAGCACACAAGCAATGACTCTAGTGGATCCATAGGTGGATTGTGAAAAGAAGACACATGCAATGACATTGGTGGATCCATATGTGGTATGTGAAAAGAACACACATGCAATGACTCTAGTTGTTGTTAGTAAAAATAAAACACATGCAATGACACTGGTGGATCCATGTGTCATCTCTGAAGAGAACACACATTTCTATGACGCTGGTGGATCCATATGTGGTATGTGAAAAGAACACACATGAAATGACTCTAGTTGTTGTTAGTAAAAAGAACACACATGCAATGACACTGGTTGTTGTTAGTAAAGGGAACACACATGCAATGACACTGATGGATCCATAGGTGGATTGTGAAAAGAACACACATGCAATGACTCTAGCTATTGTTTTTAGAAAGAACACACATGCAATGACACTGGTGGATCCATAGGTGGATTGTGAAACGAACACACATGCAATGAAACTGGTGGATCCATATGTGGTATGTGAAAAGAATAGTCATGAAATGACTCCAGTTGTCGTTAGTAAAAAGAACACACATGCAATGACACTGATGGATCCATGTGTGGTCTCTGAAGAGAACACACATGCAATGACTCTGGTTGTTGTTAGTAAAAAGAGCACACATGCACTAACACTGGAGGCTCCATAGGTGGATTCTGAAAAGAACCATATACAATGACTCTAGTGGTTGTTAGTAAAAAGAACACACATGCAATGACACTGGTGGATCCATGTGTGGTCTCTGAAGAGAACACACATTTCAATAACACCGGTGGACACATATGTGGTATGTGAAAATAATAGTCATGAAATAACTCTGGTAGTTGTAGTAAAAAGAATACACATGCAATGACACTGGTGGATCCATAGGTGGTATGTGAAAAGAACACAGATGCAATGACTCCAGTTGTTGTTAGTAAAAAGAACACACATGCAAAGACACTGGTGGATCCATGTGTGGTCTCTAAAGACAACACACATTTCAATGAAACTAGTTGATCCATAAGTGGTACGTGAAAAGAACACACATGAAATCACTCCAGTTGTTGTTAGTAAAAAAACACACATGCAATGACACTGGTGGTTGTCAGTAAAAAGAACACACATACAATGACACTGGTGGATCCATAGGTGGATTGTGAAAAGAACACACATGCAATGACTCTGGTTTTTGTTAGTAAAAAGAACACACATGCAATGACACTGGTGGATCCATAGGTGGATTGTGAAAAGAACACACATGCAATGACACTGGTGGATCCATATGTGGTATGTGAAAAGAACACACATGCAATGACTCCAGTTGTTGTTAGTAAAAAGAACACACATGCAATGACACTGGTGGATCCATGTGTGGTCTCTGAAGAGAACACACATTTCAATGACACTGGTGGATCCATATGTGGTATGTGAAAAGAAGACACATGAAATGACTCCAGTTGTTGTTAGTAAAAAGAACACAAATGCAATGACCTTTGGTGGATCCATGGGTGGTCTCTGAACAGAACACACATGCAATGACTCTGGTTGTTGTTAGTAAAAAGAGCACACATGCAATGACCCTAGTGGATCCATAGGTGGATTGTGAAAAGAGCAAACATGCAATGACACTGGTGGATCCATATGTGGTATGTGAAAATAACACACATGCAATGACTCTAGTTGTTGTTAGTAAAAACAAAACACATGCAATGACACTGGTGGATCCATGTGTCGTCTCTGAAGAGAACACACATTTCAATGACACTGGTGGATCCATATGTGGTATGTGAAAAGAACACAGATGAAATGACTCCAGTTGTTGTTAGTAAAAAGAACACACATGCAATGACACTGGTTGCTGTTAGTAAGGGGAACACAGATGCAATGACACTGGTGGATCCATAGGTGGATTGTGAAAAGAACACACATGCAATGACTCTGGTTGTTGTTAGTAAAAAGAACACACATGCAATGACTCTGGCTGTTGTAAGTAAAAAGATCACACATGCAATGACACTGGTGGATCCATAGGTGGACTGTGAAAAGAACACACATGCAATGACTCCAGTTGTTGTTAGTAAAAAGAACACACATGCAATGACACTGGTGGATCCATGTGTGGTATCTGAAGAGAACACACATTTCAATAACACTGGTGGACACATATGTGGTATGTGAAAATAATAGTCATGAAATAACCCTGTTTGTTGTAGTAAAAAGAACACACATGCAATGACACTGGTGGATCCATAGGTGGTGTGTGAAATGAACACAGATGCAATGACTCCAGTTGTTGTTAGTAAAAAGAACACACATGCAATGACACTGGTGGTTGTTAGTAAAAAGAACACACATGCAATGACATTGGTGGATCCATAGGTGGATGATGAAAAGAACACACATGCAATGACTCTGGTTGTTGTTAGTAAAAAGAACACAAATGCAATGACACTGGTGGATCCATAGGTGGATTGTGAAAAGAACACACATGCAATGACAATAGTGGATCCATATGTGGTATGTGAAAAGAATAGTCATGAAATGACTTCTGTTGTTGTTAGTGAAAAGAACACACATGCAATGACACTGGTGGACCCATGTGTGGTCTCTCAAGAGAACACACATGCAATGAATTTGGCTGCTGTTAGTAAAAAGAGCACACATTTCAATGACACTGGTGGATCCATATGTGGTATGTGAAAAGAATAGTGATGAAATGACTCCAGATGTTGTTAGTAAAAAGAACACACATGCAATGACACTGGTGGCTCCATGTGTGGTCTCTTAAGAGAACACGCATGCAATGACTCTGGCTATTGTTAGTAAAAAGGGCACACATGCAATGACACTGGTGGATCCATATGTGGTACGTGAAAAGAACACACATGCAATGACTCTAGTTGTTGTTAGTAAAAAGAGCACACATGCCATGACACTGGTGGATTCATGTGGGGTCTCTAAAGAGAACACACATTTCAATGACCGATATGTGGTATGTGAAAAGAACACACATGCAATGACTCCAGTTGTTGTTAGTAAAAAGAACACACATGCAATGACAGTAGTGGATCCATGTGTGGTCTCTGAAGAGAACACACATTTCAATGACACTGGTGGATCCATATGTAGTATGTGAAAAGAAGACACATGAAATGACTCCAGTTGTTGTTAGTAAAAAGAACACAAATGCAATGACACTGGTGGATCCATGGGTGGTCTCTGAACAAAACACACATGCAATGACTCTGGTTGTTGTTAGTAAAAAGAGCACACATGCAATGACTCTAGTGGATCCATAGGTGGATTGTGAAAAGAACACACATGCAATGACACTGGTGGATCCATATGTGGTATGTGAAAATAACCCACATGCAATGACTCCAGTTGTTATTAGTAAAAAGAAAACACATGCAATGACACTGGTGGATCCATGTGTCGTCTCTGAAGAGAACACACATTTCAATGAGACTGGTGGATCCATATGTGCTATGTGAAAAGAACACAGATGAAATGACTCCAGTTGTTGTTAGTAAAAAGAACACACATGCAATGACCCTGGTTGCTGTTAGTAAGGGGAACACAGATGCAATGACACTGGTGGATCCATAGGTGGATTGTGAAAAGAACACACATGCAATGACTCTGGTTGTTGTTAGTAAAAATAACACACATGCAATGACTCTGGCTGTTGTTAGTAAAAAGATCACACATGCAATGACACTGGTGGATCCATAGGTGGACTATGAAAAGAACACACATGCAATGACTCCAGTTGTTGTTAGTAAAAAGAACACACATGCAATGACACTGGTGGATCCATGTGTGGTATCTGAAGAGAACACACATTTCAATAACACTGGTGGACACATATGTGGTATGTGAAAATAATAGTCATGAAATAACTCTGGTTGTTGTAGTAAAAAGAACACACATGCAATGACACTGGTGGATCCATAGGTGGTATGTCAAAAGAACACAGATGCAATGACTCCAGTTGTTGTTAGTAAAAAGAACACACATGCAAAGACACTGGTGGATCCATGTGTGGTCTCTAAAGACAACACACATTTCAATGAAACTAGTTGATCCATATGTGGTACGTGAAAAGAACACACATGAAATCACTCCAGTTGTTGTTAGTAAAAAAACACACATGCAATGACACTGGTGGTTGTCAGTAAAAAGAACACACATACAATGACACTGGTGGATCCATAGGTGGATTGTGAAAAGAACACACATGCAATGACTCTGGTTTTTGTTAGTAAAAAGAACACACATGCAATGACACTGGTGGATCCATAGGTGGATTGTGAAAAGAACACACATGCAATGACACTGGTGGATCCATATGTGGTATGTGAAAAGAACACACATGCAATGACTCCAGTTGTTGTTAGTAAAAGAACACACATGCAATGACACTGGTGGATCCATGTGTGGTCTCTGAAGAGAACACACATTTCAATGACACTGGTGGATCCATATGTGGTATGTGAAAAGAAGACACATGAAATGACTCCAGTTGTTGTTAGTAAAAAGAACACAAATGCAATGACACTGGTGGATCCATGGGTGGTCTCTGAACAGAACACACATGCAATGACTCTGGTTGTTGTTAGTAAAAAGAGCACACATGCAATGACCCTAGTGGATCCATAGGTGGATTGTGAAAAGAGCAAACATGCAATGACACTGGTGGATCCATATGTGGTATGTGAAAATAACACACATGCAATGACTCTAGTTGTTGTTAGTAAAAACAAAACACATGCAATGACACTGGTGGATCCATGTGTCGTCTCTGAAGAGAACACACATTTCAATGACACTGGTGGATCCATATGTGGTATGTGAAAAGAACACAGATGAAATGACTCCAGTTGTTGTTAGTAAAAAGAACACACATGCAATGACACTGGTTGCTGTTAGTAAGGGGAACACAGATGCAATGACACTGGTGGATCCATAGGTGGATTGTGAAAAGAACACACATGCAATGACTCTGGTTGTTGTTAGTAAAAAGAACACACATGCAATGACTCTGGCTGTTGTAAGTAAAAAGATCACACATGCAATGACACTGGTGGATCCATAGGTGGACTGTGAAAAGAACACACATGCAATGACTCCAGTTGTTGTTAGTAAAAAGAACACACATGCAATGACACTGGTGGATCCATGTGTGGTATCTGAAGAGAACACACATTTCAATAACCTTTGGTGGACACATATGTGGTATGTGAAAATAATAGTCATGAAATAACCCTGTTTGTTGTAGTAAAAAGAACACACATGCAATGACACTGGTGGATCCATAGGTGGTGTGTGAAATGAACACAGATGCAATGACTCCAGTTGTTGTTAGTAAAAAGAACACACATGCAATGACACTGGTGGTTGTTAGTAAAAAGAACACACATGCAATGACATTGGTGGATCCATAGGTGGATGATGAAAAGAACACACATGCAATGACTCTGGTTGTTGTTAGTAAAAAGAACACAAATGCAATGACACTGGTGGATCCATAGGTGGATTGTGAAAAGAACACACATGCAATGACAATAGTGGATCCATATGTGGTATGTGAAAGAATAGTCATGAAATGACTTACATTGTTGTTAGTGAAAAGAACACACATGCAATGACACTGGTGGACCCATGTGTGGTCTCTCAAGAGAACACACATGCAATGAATTTGGCTGCTGTTAGTAAAAAGAGCACACATTTCAATGACACTGGTGGATCCATATGTGGTATGTGAAAAGAATAGTGATGAAATGACTCCAGATGTTGTTAGTAAAAAGAACACACATGCAATGACACTGGTGGCTCCATGTGTGGTCTCTTAAGAGAACACGCATGCAATGACTCTGGCTATTGTTAGTAAAAAGGGCACACATGCAATGACACTGGTGGATCCATATGTGGTACGTGAAAAGAACACACATGCAATGACTCTAGTTGTTGTTAGTAAAAAGAGCACACATGCCATGACACTGGTGGATTCATGTGGGGTCTCTAAAGAGAACACACATTTCAATGACCGATATGTGGTATGTGAAAAGAACACACATGCAATGACTCCAGTTGTTGTTAGTAAAAAGAACACACATGCAATGACAGTAGTGGATCCATGTGTGGTCTCTGAAGAGAACACACATTTCAATGACACTGGTGGATCCATATGTAGTATGTGAAAAGAAGACACATGAAATGACTCCAGTTGTTGTTAGTAAAAAGAACACAAATGCAATGACACTGGTGGATCCATGGGTGGTCTCTGAACAAAACACACATGCAATGACTCTGGTTGTTGTTAGTAAAAAGAGCACACATGCAATGACTCTAGTGGATCCATAGGTGGATTGTGAAAAGAACACACATGCAATGACACTGGTGGATCCATATGTGGTATGTGAAAATAACCCACATGCAATGACTCCAGTTGTTATTAGTAAAAAGAAAACACATGCAATGACACTGGTGGATCCATGTGTCGTCTCTGAAGAGAACACACATTTCAATGAGACTGGTGGATCCATATGTGCTATGTGAAAAGAACACAGATGAAATGACTCCAGTTGTTGTTAGTAAAAAGAACACACATGCAATGACCACAGTTCTTTGTTAGTAAGGGAACACAGATGCAATGACACTTGTGGGTCCATAGGTGGATTGTGAAAAGAACACACATGCAATGACTGGTTGTTGTTAGTAAAAATAACACACATGCAATGACTCTGGCTGTTGTTAGTAAAAAGATCACACATGCAATGACACTGGTGGATCCATAGGTGGACTATGAAAAGAACACACATGCAATGACTCCAGTTGTTGTTAGTAAAAAGAACACACATGCAATGACACTGGTGGATCCATGTGTGGTATCTGAAGAGAACACACATTTCAATAACACTGGTGGACACATATGTGGTATGTGAAAATAATAGTCATGAAATAACTCTGGTTGTTGTAGTAAAAAGAACACACATGCAATGACACTGGTGGATCCATAGGTGGTATGTCAAAAGAACACGGATGCAATGACTCTAGTTGTTGTTAGTAAAAAGAACACACATGCAATGACACTGGTGGATCCATGTGTGGTCTCTAAAGAGAACACACATTTCAATGACACCGGTGGATCCATATGTTGTATGTGAAAAGAACACACATGAAATGACTCCAGTTGTTGTTAGTAAAAAGAACACACATGCAATGACACTGGTCGATCCATAGTTGGATTGTGAAAAGAACATGCATGAAATGACTCTGGTTGTTGTTAGTAAAAAGAACAGAAATGCAATGACACTGGTGGATCCATAGGTGGATTGTGAAAAGAACACACATGCAATGACAATAGTGGATCCATATGTGGTATGTGAAAAGAATAGTCATGAAATGACTCCTGTTGTTGTTAGTAAAAAGAACACACATGCAATGACACTGGTGGACCCATGTGTGGTCTCTGAACAGAACACACATGCAATGACTCTGGCTGTTGTTAGTAAAAAGAGCACACATTTCAATGACATTGGTGGATCCATATGTGGTATGTGAAAAGAATAGTGATGAAATGACTCCAGATGTTGTTAGTAAAAAGAAAACACATGCAATGACACTGGTGGCTCCATGTGTGGTCTCTGAAGAGAACACACATGCAATGACTCTGGCTGTTGTTAGTAAAAAGAGTACACATGCAATGACACTGGTGGATCCATATGTGGTATGTGAAAAGAACACACATGCAATGGCTCCAGTTGTTGTTATTAAAAGGAACACACATGCAATGACACTGGTGGATTCATGTGTGGTCTCTAAAGAGAAAACACATTTCAATGACCGATATGTGGTATGTGGAAAGAACACACATGCAATGACTCTAGTTGTTGTTAGTAAAAAGAACACACATGCAATGAAAGTAGTGGATCCATGTGTGGTCTCTGAAGAGAACACACATTTCAATGACACTGGTGGATCCATATGTGGTATGTGAAAAGAAGACACATGAAATGACTCCAGTTGTTGTTAGTAAAGAGAACACACATGCAATGACACTGGTGGATCCATATGTGGTCTCTGAAGAGAACACACATACAATGACTCTGGCTGTTGTTAGTAAAAAGAGCACAAATTTCAATGACACTGGTGGATCCATATGTGGTATGTGAAAAGAACACACATGAAATGACTCCAGTTGTTGTTAGTAAAAAGAACACACATGCAATGACACTTGTGGATGCATGTGTGGTCTCTGAAGAGAACACACATCCAATGACTCTAGCTGTTGTTAGTAAGAAGAGCACACATTTCAATGACACCGGTGGATCCATATGTGGTATGTGAAAAGAAAACACATGCAATGACTCTAGTTGTTGTTAGTAAAAAGAACACACGTGTAATAACACTGGTGGATCCATGTGTGGTCTCTGAAGAGAACACGCATCTCAATAACACTGGTGGATCCATATGTGGTATGTGAAAATAATAGTCATGAAATGACTCCAGTTGTTGTTAGTAAAAAGAACACACATGCAATGACACTGGTGGATCCATAGGTGGTATGTGAAAAGAACAAACATGCAATGACTCTGGCTGTTCTTACTAAAAAGAACACACATGCAACGACACTGGTGGATCCATAGGTGGTATGTGAAAAGAACACACATGCAATGACTCCAGTTGTTGTTAGTAAAAAGAACACATGTGCAGTGACACTGGTGGATCCATATGTGGTATGTGAAAAGAACACACATGCAATGACTCTACTTGTTGTTAGTAAAAAGAACACACATGCAATGACACTGGTGGATCCATGGGTGGTCTTTGAAGAGAACACACATTCCAATGACACTGGTAGATCCATATGTGGTATGTGAAAAGAACACACATGCAATGACTCCAGTTGTTGTTAGTAAAAAGAACACACATGCAATGATACTGGTGGATCCATGTGTGGTCTCACAAGAGAACACACATTTCAATGACACTGGTGGATCCATATGTGGTATGTGAAAAGAACACACATGAAATGAGTCCAGTTGTTGTTAGTAAAATGAACACACACGCAATGACTCAGGTTGTTGTTAGTAAAAAGAGCACACATACAATGACACTAGTGGATGCATAGGTGGATTGTGAAAATAACACACATGCAATGACACTGGTGGATCCATAGGTGGTATGTGAAAAGAACACACATGCCATGACTCCTGTTGTTGTTAGTAAAAAGAACACACATGCAATGACACTGGTGGATCCATGTTTGGTCTTTCAAGAGAACACACATTTCAATGACACAGGTGGATCCATATGTGGTATGTGAAAAGAACACACATGAAATGACAATAGTTGTTGTGAGTAAAAAGAACACACATGCAATGACACTAGTTGTTATGAGTAAAAAGAACACACATGCAATGACACTAGTTGTTGTTAGTAAAAAGAACACACATGCAATGACACTGGTGGATCCATAGGTGGATTATGAAAAGAACACACATGCAATGAGTCTGGTTGTTGTTAGTAAAAAGAACACACATGCAATGACACTAGTGGATCCATAGGTGGATTGTGAAAAGACACATATGCAATGACACTTGTGCCATATGTGGTATGTGAAAAGAATAGTCATGGAATGACTCTAGTTGTTGTTAGTAAAAAGATCACACATGCAATGACGTTGGTGGATCTATGTGTGGTCTCTGAAAAGAACACATCTGCAATGACTCTGGCTGTTGTTAGTAAAAAGAGCACATATTTCAATGACACTGGTGGATCGATATGTGTTATGTGAAAAGAATAGTCATGAAATGACTCCAGTTGTTGTTAGTAAAAATAACACACATGCAATGACACTGGTGGATCCATATGTGGTCTCTGAAGAGAACACACATGCAATGGCTCTGGCTGTTGTTAGTAAAATGAGCACATTTCAATGACACTGGTGGATACATATGTGGTATGTGAAAAGAACACACATGAAATGACTCCAGTTGTTGTTAGTAAAAAGAACACACATGCAATGACACTGGTGGATCCATGTGTGGTCTCTGAAAAAGAACACATTTCAATGACACTGGTGGATCCATATGTGGTATTTGAAAAGAACACACATGAAATGACTCCAATTATTGTTAGTAAAAAGAACACACATGCAATGACACTAGTGGATCCTTGTGTGGTCTATGAAGAGAACACACATGCAATGACTCTGGTTGTTGTTAGTAAAAAGAGCACACATGCAATGACACTAGTGGATCCATAGGTGGATTGTGCAAAGAACACACATGCAATGACACTGGTGGATCCATAGGTGGTATGTGAAAAGAACACACATGCCATGACTCCAGTTGTTGTTAGTAAAAAGAACAAACATGGAATAACACTGGTGGATCCATGTTTGGTCTCTAAAGAGAATACACATTTCAATGACACTGGTGGATCCATATGTGGTATATGAAAATAACACACATGAAATTACTCCAGTTGTGATTAGTAAAAAGAACACACATGCAATAACACTGGTTGTTGTTAGTAAAAAGAACACACATGCAATGACACTGGTGGATCCATGGGTGGATTGTGAAAAGAACACACATGCCATGACTCTGGTTGTTGTTAGTAAAAAGAACATGCATGCAATGACACTAGTGGATGCATAGGTGGATTGTGAAAACAACACACATGCAATGACCCTGGTGGATCCATATGTGCTATGTGAAAAGAATAGTCATGAAATGACTCTAGGTGTTGTTATTAAAAAGAACACACATGCAATGACACTGGTGGATCCATGTGTGGTCTCTGAAAAGAACACACTTGCAATGACTCTGGCTGTTGTTAGTAAAAAAAGAGCACACATTTCAATGACACTGGTGGATCGATATGTGGAATGTGAAAAGAATATTCATGAAATGACTCTAGTTGTTGTTAGTAAAAAGAACACACATGCAATGACACTGGTGGATCCATGTGTGGTCTCCGAAGAGAACACACATGCAATGACTCTGGCCGTTGTTAGTAAAAAGAGCACACATGTTAATGACACTAGTGGATCCATATGTGGAATGTGAAAAGAAGACACATGAAATGACTCCAGTTGTTGTTAGTAAAAAGAACACACATGCAATGACACTGGTGGATCCATGTGTGTTCTTTGAAGAGAACACACATCCAATGACTCTAGCTATTGTTAGTAAGAAGAGCACACATTTCAATGACACCGGTGGATCCACATGTGGTATGTGAAAAGAACACACATGCAATGACTCCAGTTGTTGTTAGTAAAAAGAACATACATGTAATGACACTGGTGGATCCATGTGTGGTCTCTGAAGAGAACACACATTTCAATAACACTGGTGGATCCATATGTGGTATGTGAAAATAATAGTCATGAAATGACTCCAGTTATTGTTAGTAAAAAAGAACACACATGCAATGACACTGGTGGATCCATGTGTGGTCTCTGAAAAGAACACACCTGCAATGACTCTGGCTGTTGTTAGTAAAAAGAGCACACATTTCAATGACACTGGTGGATCGATATGTGTTATGTGAAAAGAATAGTCATGAAATGACTCCAGTTGTTGTTAGTAAAAAGAACACACATGCAATGACACTGGTGGATCCATGTGTGGTCTCTGAAGAGAACACACATGCAATGGCTCTGGCTGTTGTTAGTAAAAAGAGCACACATTTCAATGACACTGGTGGATCCATATGTGGTATGTGAAATGAACACACATGAAATGACTCCAGTTGTTGGTAGTAAAAAGAACACACATGCAATGACACTGGTGGATCCATGTGTGGTCTCTGAAGAGAACACACATTTCAATGACACTGGTGGATCCATATGTGGTATTTGAACAGAACACACATGAAATAACTCCAGTTGTTGTTAGTAAAAAGAACACACATGTAATGACACTAGTTGATATGGGGTGGCCCAATCTTCTCAGTAAGCGGATGGCAATGATAATGGTGGATGATAGATAACTAGCATGTAGATATGAACTCTCCCGCTCGATCCCTGATGCCAATGCAACAGCTCTCGAACCTTGTAGGATATTCACAACACCACGCTCTTGCGCACGCAGCCGTGACCACGAACGGTAGTATGCAATCTACTAATTCCCAATGGAACAACAGATCACACTCAATTATAGTTGGTAGATTCGAACATAGGGTAATTCCAGAGGTTCTATGAAAGAAACAACTCAAAATATTTTAACGTGGTCTAAACCCTAACTAGAGGTTGTACCATAGCTTATAAGGGTGGCTGGAGCGACCAGAAACCGAAACTAAACGCAAACGACTCACACTGATACAAACCGACTCGGACCAGATTCGGTCGGCGGGCGGACACTCCGGTCAAATTCGGCCGGACAGTCCGGTCAGGCCGGACACTCCGGGTGAAGTGTGCCGGACAGTCCGGTCTGGCCAGAAACTTTGAAGTTTCCGGGTGGCTTCCGTGTAGTGTCCGAACTAGCATACTGAATGTCCACGCCAGTTTGCGTCTCGACCAGGCCGGACAGTCCGGGTGGATCTGGCCGGACACTCCGGTCGTGGCAGATCTTTTTGCCTTCGTCTTGATGATCTTCTCTTGCGCCTTCCTACCGCTCCTCCCTCGCGCATCCTTGGGCGATCATCATGTTGGGCTTCTCTTGTAGCCCTTCTCCTCCTCGCGCCATGCTTGTTTCTCCAACAAACCTGATCATACATAAATGCATAGACTTAGGCAATATAAAGTTCTCATCAATCAAAGTACCGGATTCGTTTAGGAGTAAATTAACCTGTTGTTCCAGTAGCTTAGCACGAGCTCTTGTAATATGTCCAATTCTAATCTCATTGGACTTATCCTTTCTTGCAATAGTTGTAGCATCTTCAGTGGTCATTGGGGTAGGTGTAATTGTAGGGATGTCCTCATCATCTCCCCCCCTTCAAAAGGCGTTGACCTCGACGCTCCAAGGTCTTCTCTAGCATATGGTGACAAATCAGCAACGTTGAAGCTATTGCTAACTCCACCAAACTACTCAATAGGTATATCAACCGAGTAGGCGTTATCATTAATCTTGGCTAACACCTTGTAAGGACCAGCACCACGTGGCTTCAATTTTGACTTTCGAAGTAGTGGGAACCTATCCTTGCGTAGATGCACCCAAACCATATCTCTAGGCTCGAACAACACTTATTTCCTTGCTTGATTCCTTGCAGTCGCAATGTTCTTGCCTTTCTTCTCAATAGCCTCTCGAGTCTTCTCATGTATTTT
Organism: Avena insularis; assembly: GCA_023614405.1. Taxonomy (NCBI): domain Eukaryota; kingdom Viridiplantae; phylum Streptophyta; class Magnoliopsida; order Poales; family Poaceae; genus Avena; species Avena insularis. Next base: position 192,517 of record JAJUPC010000377.1, read on the forward strand.
CTTCACATAATCAGCACGTTTTGATGCCTCCATATCAACTCTCTCATGTAATGGCAGAGGCAACATATCAAGTGGCGTCAATGGCTTGAAACCATACACCACCTCAAAAGGACAAAGCTGAGTAGTTGAATGCACAACCCTGTTGTAAGCAAACTCAACATGTGGCAAACATTCTTCCCACTCCCATGATTCTTTTAATCATGGTCCTTAGTAGCTGTGACAATGTTCGATTCACCACCTCCGTTTGACCATCTGTTTGGGGATGACATGTAGTACTGAACAGCAACTTCGTTCCTAGCTTGCCCCATAAGGTCTTCCAAAAGTAGCTCATGAACTTCACATCACGGTCAGAAACAATCGTCTTTGGTACTCCATGTAATCTCACGATGTCCCTGAAAAACAGGTTAGCAACATGCGACGCATCGTCGCTTTTGTGGCAGGCAATAAAATGAGCCATCTTAGAGAACCTATCCACTACCACAAATATAGAATCATGACCTCTCTGAGTTTTAGGTAGACCTAGCACAAAATCCATACTAATGTCTTCCCATGGAATAGTCGGTGCAGAGAGAGGTGTATACAAACCATGAGGCTTTAGCTTAGATTTTGACTTGTGGCATGTAATACATCGGCTCACAAATATGTACACATCATGCCTCATCTTGGGCCAATAAAATGATCAGCAAGCATGACCAATGTCTTCTCACGCCCAAAGTGACCCATCAAACCACCAGCATGTGATTCCTGCACTAAGAACAAAGCATAGCAGCGATTCTGGAATACATAGTTTGTTAGCTTGAAACAAATATCCATCATGTATATGATACTTATCCCATGCGTTTCTAAGAGCACACAAACGATATGGTTCAGCAAAATCATGGTCAGTTGCATAAAGTGCACAAATAGCTTCTAATCTAGGAATTTTAACATCAAGATTGGTTAATAGCATGTTCTTCCTAGATAGAGCATCAGCAACAACGTTTTCTTTTCCCTTCTTATAGTTAATGATGTAAGGAAAAGATTCAATGAACTCAACCCATTTAGCTAATCTTCTATTCAAGTTTGATTGAGCTTTCAAGTATTTCAATGCTTCATGATCAGAATGTATGATGAATTCTTTTGGCCACAAATAATGTTGCCAAACCTCAAGTACTCTAACAAGTGGATACAATTCTTTATCATAGATAGAATAATGCAAATGAGCACCAGTCAATTTCTCAGAAAAATAAGCTATAGGCCGCCCCTCTTGCATCAAAACGCCACCTATGCCTATACCACTAGCATCACATTCAACTTCAAATTGCTTCGAAAAATCAGGTAATGCAAGTAATGGTGCAGAAGTAAGCAAACGTTTTAATGTATCAAATGCATTGTCTTGAGCCGTGCCCCATACAAAAGGAACACCTTTCTTTGTCAAATCATTTAATGGTGCAGCAATGGTGCTAAAATCTTTCACGAAGCACCTATAGAAACCAGCGAGACCGTGGAAACTATGCACTTGACTAACATTCATCAGAGTAGGCCAATTCTGAATTCATTCAATTTTAGATTGATCTACCTCTACTCCATGCTTATAAACAACAAATCCTAGGAATATGACCTTATCTTTTGCAAATGTACACTTCTCAAGATTAGCATACAGTTTATTATCACGTAACACTTGCAAAACTTGTCTAATATGAGTGTAATGTTCAGATTCGGTGTGGCTGTATATGAGTATATCATCAAAGGAAACAACCACGAAACGACCAATAAACTCTCTCAAAACATGATCCATCAAACACATGAAAGTACTAGGTGCATTAGTAAGACCAAACGGCATAACTAACCACTCATACAAACCGAATTTAGTTTTGAAAGCAGTTTTCCATTCATCCCCTTCTTTCATCCTAATTTGATGATAACCACTACGCAAGTCAATTTTAGAGAAAACAGTAGCACCACTCAATTCATCGAGCATATCCTCTAAGCATGGAAAAGGATGACGATATCGAATAGTGATGTTATTAATCGCTCTACAATCAACACACATGCGCCATGTACCATCTTTCTTAGGAACTAAAATAACAGGAACAACACAAGGGCTAAGAGAGACACGAATGTACCCTTTATCTAGCAACGCTTGTACTTGCTTCTGAATTTCCTTAGTTTCTTTGGGATTAGTCCTGTAAGGTGCACGGTTGGGAAGTGTGGCGCCAGGAATTAGGTCCACTTGATTTTCTATACCACACAATGGGGGCAAACCTGCGGGTACGTCTTCTGGAAACACATCCCCAAAATCCTGCAAAACAGAAGAGACACCAAGAGAAATAGGGGTCATGTCGTTAGAAACCAATACCTCGCCCTTATACATGAGCACAAGTGGCATGGCTGTAGGATCCTCACGAAACTCTCTCATATCCTCCTTGGTGGCTAGTATCAATAAACCAGGCACTCTCTCACTTTTCGTTATATCACTCAATTTAGGCTCAATTACATCAGGAACAGCTGTTACACAGTCTCGCCGAGTGGTAGTATCTTCCTTCAAGTTCACCTCTATCTTCTGGCGAGAATCATTCACAATTTCTTGTGGTGTCATTGGCTGCATAGTAATCTTCTTTCCTTTGAATTCCAAGTGATATGTATTGGCTCGGCCATTGTGTTGCACATGGCGATCATAGAGCCAAGGCCGACCCAATAGTAGGTGACAAACAGTCATAGGAACCACATCAAAATCAATAGAATCTTTGTATGGACCTTTTTGAAAATTCACACGTACCATATGATTTACCTTCATCTCACCATTGTTGCTCAACCATTGTATGTAGTATGGCTTGGGATGAGGTAAGTATGTCAAATTCAGTTTGGCCCATAGTTCCTTACTTGCAAGATTTCTGCAGCTACCTCCATCAATAATTACCTTGCAAGCTTTGTTTGGTCCAACTAGAGCTTTTGTTTGGAACAAGTTGTAACGCTGGGATTCCTCAACCGGTTGCACACTAAGTACACGTGAAGATACGACAATAGTGGGTGCACGCTCAGCATATGCATCAGCACCATCCTCGCCGTCATCAATATCATCCTCAGAAGCTTCATCTCCACTTTCTACTTCACCTTGTTCATTAACAAACATAACCTTGCTATTTGGAAAATCCTTCTTGTAGTGACCTCTACCTCCACAAGTATGGCACACTACATCACGAGTACATGCAGTAGACATGTTGGAACCCGATCTAGCAGTAGGAACAGCGGGTTTCTGAGCATGAGAACCAAACGAAGGTGTACTTTCTGGTTTGGCCGATGGTGTAAATTGAGCAGCAGCTGGTGGCGTGACTGTAGGAGGTGTAGATCTGGCCGAAAATCTGCTGGAGGATGGAAAACGAGCGCGTGACTTCGCCTCTTCTGCCAACTGGGATTCGGCCTCTCTAGCATGATGAAACAACTCATTCATGGTCTCATACTTGTGATGACGAAGAATTCTCTTGATTGGTAACTTCAGATTGTTTAGGAATTGCTGCATGGTCATCTCAATGGACTCACGAACTCGAGCACGCAGCATAAGCATCTCCATCTCCATGTAGTACTCATCAACTGTCATGGTGCCTTGCTTCAATTGCGTCAATTTATCAAAAACTGATCGCATGTAGTTGGTTGGTACGGAACGTGCCTTCATGATTTGCTTCATCTCGCACCAATCCATCACAGGAAGTTCATTGTCCTTCCTCCTATGTTGCACAAGAGCATCCCACCAACGCAAAGCATAACCATAAAATTCAGATGCTGCAAGCTTGACCTTCTTATCTTCTGGATAGTCAAATAATCGCCAGAGTTTCTCAATCTTCAATTCCCAGGTGAGGTAGTCTTTAGGATCAATGGAACCATCAAACTTAGGAATCGAGAATTTTGGCTTGCCCAAACCGTCATCAGTAGCTTGGTTGGGCACACGTGGACCACGCCCAAGATGGGCAAACCCACGACCATGAGCAGGTGCATGGACAGGGGGAATAGCACGTCCCCTGCCAACATGTGGAGCAGCATCAACAGTGCTACCCTCATCGAAATCATCAAAGGAATCATCATGTTGAGGATCTTCCCTTCTATGCAAGGCAGCTGTCAAACCCTCAATGGACTGCTGCAAAGTAGTGACATTGACATTGAGCGTAGCCACTTGCGTTTGGATAGTATCAACTGTCCCAACATGCTGATCCAATCTCATATTCATATCTTGGAGATTCTTATCAATGGCATCTGTCGTGTTAGTAAACACACGTGTCAAGTGGGATTTCAAAGCCTCATATTCACGCCAATTGACGAGCTCCTCATCCTTCTTTTTCTGCAACACAACATCATCATCACTAGAAGACATGATTAGTAGGTTAGTGCAAAAATCAAAATCTGTATGGTGGAAACTCTTACAACTCACTCACAACTAATAAGAAAGGAGATCTTACCGTTCCAAAGTGAATAGAGATGCTCTACCAAACGAAATCAAAGACTGATGCACTTGATGTGATGAAGTGAATATCAAAGGTATAGAGAACGATCGCAGGGCACACAGGTTATTTAAGGTGGAGCTATAGGTATGGTACCCTATCTACACCGCAAACAAGTCCTAGTCTTGATCGTACAAATACCAAGAAACACACATAGTGGAGATAAGCGTGGCAAAGCAACTTATGAAAAGGAATATTGCAATGCACAAGAGAGCGCTAGTAATAGCTCAAATAGAACGGCACAAGATTGCTCAATCTACTAGTGCTATACACAACAAGGCCTCAATATTGCACACTTCTATATCTCTTTTTTTTGTCGGGCTTGTAGCTCTTTTCTCTTTTTTATCTTGATTCTCTTTTTATTTCTCTCTTTTTTCAACTATATTACTCAATGCAAGCGAGCACGCAACTTATAGAACTGGGCGGATAGTCCGGTTGATATGCGCGGAGACTCGGTTGGGCGGATAGTCCGGTGTGATTCTGTCGGATAGTCCGGTTTTGCTGTCGAAAAATTTCTGCACTGCAAACCCTAATGAGCAGCCTGTCGGAGCAAAGCAACTAGTCTCGTGGGTACGTTCCTAGGCACAGATGCTATAGATAGGCTGTGTCTATGGTATGCAAACAAAGGTAGGTTATGTGGACTCGGAAAAATGATAAATACTTGCAGAAACGGTAACGGTGGGAATAGCGGAAAACAAGATGAAACCTTAAACCTAGACACAAACGGAAACTAGACTCCTACGAGGCAAAAACCTGCAGATCGATCTACGAGACGATACAATCAGCAACTAAAAACTTGAAAACGATGCAATCTAGTCTATGGCAAATCTTTTTGTAAGGCTTTTTCTGTATAGGACGAAAACACTCTCTAATCTATGGATGGATTTGTGGATGCTTACCGAGGCAACACTGGAAATCTGATACCAAGATGATATGGGGTGGCCCGATCTTCTCAGTAAGCGGATGGCAATGATAATGGTGGATCATAGATAACTAGCCTGTAGCTATGAACTCTCCCGCTCGATCCCTGATGCCAATGCAACAACTCTCGAACCTTGTAGGATATTCACAACACCACGCTCTTGCGCACGCAGCCGTGACCATGAACGGTAGTATGCAATCTACTAATTCCCAATGGAACAACAGATCACAGTCAATTATAGTTGGTAGATTCGAACACAGGGTAATTCCAGAGGTTCTATGAAAGAAACAACTCCAAAATATTTTAACGTGGTCTAAACCCTAACTAGAGGTTGTCCCATAGCTTATAAGGGCGGCTGGCGCGACTAGAAACCAAAACTAAACGCAAACGACTCAAACTGATACAAACCGACTCGGACCAGATTCGGTCGGCGGGCGGACACTCCGGTCGAATTCGGCCGGACACTCCGGGTGAAGTGTGCCGGATAGTCCGGTCTGGCCGGAAACTTTGAAGTTTCCGGGTGGCGTCCATGTAGTGTCTGAACTGGCATACTGAATGTCCACGCCACTTTGCCTCTCGACCAGGCCGGATAGTCCAGGTGGATCTGGCCAGACACTCCGGTCATGGCAGATCTTTTTTCCTTCGTCTTGATGATCTTCTCTTGTGCCTTCCTCCCGCTCCTACCTCACGCATCCTTGGGCGATCATCATGTTGGGCTTCTCTTGTAGCCCTTCTCCTCCTCGCGCCATGCTTGTTTCTCCAACGAACCTGATCATACATAAATGCATAGACTTAGGCAGTATAAAGTTCTCATCAATCAAAGTACCGGATTCGTTTAGGAGTAAATTCACCTGTTGTTCCAGTAGCTTAGCATGAGCTCTTGTAATAGGTCCAATTCTAATCTCATTGGACTGATCCTTTATTGCAACAGTTGTAGCATCTTCAGTAGTCATTGGGGTAGGTGTAATTGTAGGGATGTCCTCATCACTAGTGGATCCATGTGTGGTCTATGAAGAGAACGTACATGCAATGACTCTGGTTGTTGTTAGTAAAAAGAGCACACATGCAATGACACAAGTGGATCCATAAGTGGATTGTGAAAAGAACACACATGCAATGACACTGGTCGATCCATAGGTGGTATGTGAAAAGAACACACATGCCATGACTCCAGTTGTTGTTAGTAAAAAGAACACACATGGAATGACACTGGTGGATCCATGTTTGGTCTCTAAAGAGAATACACATTTCAATGACACTGGTGGATCCATATGTGGTATGTGAAAAGAACACACATGAAAATACTCCAGTTGTGATTAGTAAAAAGAACACACAAGCAATGACACTGGTTGTTGTTAGTAAAAAGAACACACATGCAATGACACTGGTGGATCCATAGGTGGATTGTGAAAAGAACACAAATGCCATGACTCTGGTTGTTGTTAGTAAAAAGAACATGCATGCAATGACACTAGTGGATGCATAGGTGGATTGTGAACACAACACACATGCAATGACACTGATGGATCCATATGTGCTACGTGAAAAGAATAGTCATGAGATGACTCTAGTTGTTGTTAGTAAAAAGAACACACATGCAATGACACTGGTGGATCCATGCGTGGTCTCTGAAAAGAACACACTTGCAATGACTCTGGTTGTTCTTAGTAAAAAGAGCACACATTTCAATGACACTGGTGGATCGATATGTGGTATGTGAAAAGAATATTCATGAAATGACTCTAGTTGTTGTTAGTAAAAAGAACACACATGCAATGATACTGGTGGATCCATGTGTGGTCTCCGAAGAGAACACACATGCAATGACTATGGCTGTTGTTAGTAAAAAGAGCACACATTTCAATGACACTAGTGGATCCATATGTGGTATGTGAAAAGAACACACATGAAATGACTCCAGTTGTTGTTAGTAAAAAGAACACACATGCAATGACACTGGTGGATCCATGTGTTGTCTCTGAAAAGAACACACCTGCAATGACTCTGGCTGTTGTTAGTAAAAAGAGCACACATTTCAATACACTGGTGGATCGATATGTGTTATGTGAAAAGAATAGTCATGAAATGACTCCAGTTGTTTTTAGTAAAAAGAACACACATGCAATGACACTGGTGGATCCATGTGTGGTCTCTGAAGAGAACACACATGCAATGGCTCTGGCTGTTGTTATTAAAAAGAGCACACATTTCAATGACACTGGTGGATCCATATGTGCTTGTGAAAAGAACACACATGCAATGACACTGGTGGATCCATGTGTGGTCTCTGAAGAGAACACACATTTCAATGACACTGGTGGATCCAGATGTGGTATGTGAAAAGAACATTCATGAAATGACTCTAGTTGTTGTTAGTAAAAAGAACACACATGCAATGACACTGGTGGATCCATGTGTGGTCTCTGAAGAGAACACACATGCAATGACTCTGGTTGCTGGTAGTAAAAAGAGCACACATTTCAATGACACTAGTGGATCCATATGTGGTATGTGAAAAGAACACACATGAAATGACTCCAGTTGTTGTTAGTAAAAAGAACACACATGCAATGACACTGGTGGATCCATGTGTGGTCTTTGAAGAGAACACACATCATATGACTCTAGCTATTGTCAGTAAGAAGAGCACACATTTCAATAACACTGGTGGATCCATATGTGGTATGTGAAAAGAACACACATGCAATGACTCCAGTTGTTGTTAGTAAAAAGAACACACATGTAATGACACTGGTGGATCCATGTGTGTTCTCTGAAGAGAACACACATTTCAATAACACTGGTGGATCCATATGTGGTATGTGAAAATAATAGTCATGAAATGACTCCAGTTGTTGTTAGTAAAAAGAACACACATGCAATGACACTGGTGGATCCATGTGTGGTCTCCGAAGAGAACACACATTTCAATGACACTGGTGGATCCATATGTGGTATTTGAAAAGAACACACATGAAATGACTCCAGTCGTTGTTAGTAAAAAGAACACACATGCAATGACACTAGTGGATCCATGTGTGGTCTATGAAGAGAACACACATGCAATGACTCTAGTTGTGGTTAGTAAAAAGAGCACACATGCAATGACACTAGTGGATCCATAAGTGGATTGTGAAAAGAACACACATGCAATGACACTGGTGCATCCATAGGTGGTATGTGAAAAGAACACACATGCTATGACTCTAATTGTTGTTAGTAAAAAGAGCACACATGGAATGACACTGGTGGATCCATGTTTGGTCCCTGGAGAGAATACACATTTCAATGACACTGGTGGATCCATATGTGGTATGTGAAAAGAACGCACATGAAATTACTCTAGTTGTGATTAGTAAAAAGAACACACATGCAATGACACTGGTTGTTGTTAGTAAAAAGAACACACATGCAATGACACTTGTGGATCCATAGGTGGATTGTGAAAAGAACACACATGTAATGACTCTGGTTGTTGTTAGTAAAAAGAACACACATGCAATGACACTAGTGGATCCATAGGTGGATTGTGAAAAGAACACGGATGCAATGACATTGGTGGATCCATATGTGGTATGTGAAAAGAATAGTCATGATATGACTCTAGTTGTTGTTAGTAAAAAGAACACACATCCAATGCCACTGGTGGATCCATGTGTGGTCTCTGAAGAGAACACACATGCAATGACTCTGGTTGTTGTTAGTAAAAAGAGCACACATTTCAATGACACTAGTGGATCCATATGTGGTATGTGAAAAGAACACACATGAAATGACTCCAGTTGTTGTTAGTAAAAAGAACACACATGCAATGACACTGGTGGATCCATGTGTGGTCTTTGAAGAGAACACACATCCAATGACTCTAGCTATTGTTAGTAAGAAGAGCAAACATTTCAATGACACTGGAGGATCCATATGTGGTATGTGAAAAGAACACACACGCAATGACTCCAGTTGTTGTTAGTAAAAAGAACACACATGTAATGACACTGGTGGATCCATGTGTGGTCTCTGAAGAGAACACACATTTCAATAACACTGGTGGATCCATATGTGGTATGTGAAAATAATAGTCATGAAATGACTCCAGTTGTTGTTAGTAAAAAGAACACACATGCAATGACACTGGTGGATCCATGTGTGGTCTCTGAAAAGGACACACCTGAAATGACTCTGGCTATTGTTAGTAAAAAGAGCACACATTTCAATGACACTGGTGGATCGATATGTGTTATGTGAAAAGAATAGTCATGAAATGACTCCAGTTGTTGTTAGTAAAAAGAACACACATGCAATGACACTGGTGGATCCATGTGTGGTCTCTGAAGAGAACACACATGCAATGGCTCTGGCTGTTGTTAGTAAAAAGAGCACACATCTCAATGACACTGGTGGATCCATATGTGGTATGTGAAAAGAACACACATGAAATGACTCCAGTTGTTGTTAGTAAAAAGAACACACATGCAATGACACTGGTGGATCCATGTGTGGTCTCTGAAGAGAACACACATTTCATTGACACTGGTGCATCCATATGTGGTATTTGAAAAGAACACACATGAAATGACTCTAGTTGTTATTAGTAAAAAGAACACACATGCAATGACACAAGTGGATCCATGTGTGGTCTATGAAGAGAACACACATGCAATGACTCTGGTTGTTGTTAGTACAAAGAGCACACATGCAATGACACTAGTGGATCCATACGTGGACTGTGAAAAGAACACACGTGCAATGACATTGGTGGATCCATAGGTGGTATGTGAAAAGAACACACATGCCATGACTCCAGTTGTTGTTAGTAAAAAGAACACACATGGAATGACACTGGTGGATCCATGTTTGGTCTCTAAAGAGAATACACATTTCAATGACACTGGTGGATCCATATGTGGTATGTGAAAAGAACGCACATGAAATTACTCCAGTTGTGATTAGTAAAAAGAACACACATGCAATGACACTGGTTGTTGTTAGTAAAAAGAACACACATGCAATGCCACTTGTGGATCCATAGGTGGAATGTGAAAAGAACACACATGTAATGACTCTGGTTGTTGTTAGTAAAAAGAACACACATGGAATGACACTAGTGGATCCATAGGTGGATTGTGAAAAGAACACGGATGCAATGACATTGGTGGATCCATATGTGGTATGTGAAAAGAATAATCATGATATGACTCTAGTTGTTGTTAGTAAAAAGAACTCACATGCAATGCCACTGGTGGATCCATGTGTGGTCTCTGAAGAGAACACACATGCAATGACTCTGGTTGTGGTTAGTAAAAAGAGCACACATTTCAATGACACTATAGGATCCATATGTGGTATGTGAAAAGAACACACATGAAATGACTCCAGTTGTTGTTAGTAAAAAGAACACACATGCAATGACACTGGTGGATCCATGTGTGGTCTTTGAAGAGAACACACATCCAATGACTCTAGCTATTGTTAGTAAGAAGAGCACACATTTCAATGACACCGGTGGATCCATTTGTGGTATGTGAAAAGAACACACATGCAATGACTCCAGTTGTTGTTAGTAAAAAGAACACACATGTAATGACACTGGTGGATCCATGTGTGGTCTCTAAAAAGAACACACATTTCAATAACACTGGTGGATCCATATGTGGTATGTGAAAATAATAGTCATGAAATGACTCTAGTTGTTGTTAGTAAAAAGAACACACATGCAATGACACTGCTGGATCCATGTGTGGTCTTTGAAGAGAACACACATCATATGACTCTAGCTATTGTCAGTAAGAAGAGCACACATTTCAATGACACCAGTGGATCCATATGTGGTATGTGAAAAGAACACACATGCAATGACTCCAGTTGTTGTTAGTAAAAAGGACACACATGTAATGACACTGGTGGATCCATGTGTGGTCTCTGAAGAGAACACACATTTCAATAACACTGGTGGATCCATATGTGGTATGTGAAAATAATAGTCATGAAATAACTCCAGTTGTTGTTAGTAAAAAGAACACACATGCAATGCCACTGGTGGATCCATGTGTGGTCTCTAAAGAGAACACACGTGCAATGACTCTGGTTGTTGTTAGTAAAACCAACACACATTTCAATGACACTAGTGGATCCATATGTGGTATGTGAAAAGAACACACATGAAATGACTCCAGTTGTTGTTAGTAAAAAGAACACACATGCAATGACACTGGTGGATCCATGTGTGGTCTTTGAAGAGAACACACATCCAATGACTCTAGCTATTGTTAGTAAGAAGAGCACACATTTCAATGACACTGGAGGATCCATATGTGGTATGTGAAAAGAACACACACGCAATGACTCCAGTTGTTGTTAGTAAAAAGAACACACATGTAATGACACTGGTGGATCCATGTGTGGTCTCTGAAGAGAACACACATTTCAATAACACTGGTGGATCCATATGTGGTATGTGAAAATAATAGTCATGAAATGACTCCAGTTGTTAGTAAAAAGAACACACATGCAATGACACTGGTGGATCCATGTGTGGTCTCTGAAGAGGACACACACAAATGACTGGCTATTGTTAGTAAAAAGAGCACACATTTCAATGACACTGGTGGATCGATATGTGTTATGTGAAAAGAATAGTCATGAAATGATTCCAGTTGTTGTTAGTAAAAAGAACACACATGCAATGACACTGGTGGATCCATGTGTGGTCTCTGAAGAGAACACACATGCAATGGCTCTGGCTGTTGTTAGTAAAAAGAGCACACATCTCAATGACACTGGTGGATCCATATGTGGTATGTGAAAAGAACACACATGAAATGACTCCAGTTGTTGTTAGTAAAAAGAACACACATGCAATGACACTGGTGGATCCATGTGTGGTCTCAAGAAGAACACATTTCAATGACACTGGTGCATCCATATGTGGTATTTGAAAAGAACACACATGAAATGACTCCAGTTGTTGTTAGTAAAAAGAACACACATGCAATGACACAAGTGGATCCATGTGTGGTCTATGAAGAGAACACACATGCAATGACTCTGGTTGTTGTTAGTAAAAAGAGCACACATGCAATGACACTAGTGGATCCATACGTGGATTGTGAAAAGAACACACATGCAATGACATTGGTGGATCCATAGGTGGTATGTGAAAAGAACACACATGCCCTGACTCCAGTTATTGTTAGTAAAAAGAACACACATGGAATGACACTGGTGGATCCATGTTTGGTCTCTGAAGAGAATACACATTTCAATGACACTGGTGGATCCATATGTGGTATGTGAAAAGAACGCACATGAAATTACTCCAGTTGTGATTAGTAAAAAGAACACACATGCAATGACACTGGTTGTTGTTAGTAAAAAGAACACACATGCAATGACACTTGTGGATCCATAGGTGGAATGTGAAAAGAACATACATGTAATGACTCTGGTTGTTGTTAGTAAAAAGAACACACATGGAATGACACTAGTGGATCCATAGGTGGATTGTGAAAAGAACACGGATGCAATGACATTGGTGGATCCATATGTGGTATGTGAAAAGAATAATCATGATATGACTCTAGTTGTTGTTAGTAAAAAGAACTCACATGCAATGCCACTGGTGGATCCATGTGTGGTCTCTGAAGAGAACACACATGCAATGACTCTGGTTGTGGTTAGTAAAAAGAGCACACATTTCAATGACACTAGTGGATCCATATGTGGTATGTGAAAAGAACACACATGAAATGACTCCAGTTGTTGTTAGTAAAAAGAACACACATGCAATGACACTGGTGGATCCATGTGTGGTCTTTGAAGAGAACACACATCCAATGACTCTAGCTATTGTTAGTAAGAAGATCACACATTTCAATGACACCGGTGGATCCATTTGTGGTATGTGAAAAGAACACACATGCAATGACTCCAGTTGTTGTTAGTAAAAAGAACACACATGTAATGACACTGGTGGATCCATGTGTGGTCTCTGAAGAGAACACACATTTCAATAACACTGGTGGATCCATATGTGGTATGTGAAAATAATAGTCATGAAATGACTCCAGTTGTTGTTAGTAAAAAGAACACACATGCAATGACACTGGTGGATCCATGTGTGGTCTTTAAAGAGAACACACATCATATGACTCTAGCTATTGTCAGTAAGAAGAGCACACATTTCAATGACACCAGTGGATCCATATGTGGTATGTGAAAAGAACACACATGCAATGACTCCAGTTGTTGTTAGTAAAAAGAACACACATGTAATGACACTGGTGGATCCATGTGTGGTCTCTGAAGAGAACACACATTTCAATAACACTGGTGGATCCATATGTGGTATGTGAAAATAATAGTCATGAAATAACTATAGTTGTTGTTAGTAAAAAGAACACACATGCAATGAAACTGGTGGATCCATGTGTGGTCTCTGAAAAGAACACACCTGCAATGACTCTTGCTGTTGTTAGTAAAAAGAGCACACATTTCAATGACACTGGTGGATCGATATGTGTTATGTGAAAAGAATAGTCATGAAATGACTCCACTTGTTTTTAGTAAAAAGAACACACATGCAATGACACTGGTGGATCCATGTGTGGTCTCTGAACAGAACACACATACAATGGCTCTGGCTGTTGTTATTAAAAAGAGCACACATTTCAATGACACTGGTGGATCCATATGTGCTTGTGAAAAGAACACACATGAAATGACTCCAGTTGTTGTTAGTAAAAAGAACACACATGCAATGACACTGGTGGATCCATGTGTGGTCTCTAAAGAGAACACACATTTCATTGACACTGGTGCATCCATATGTGGTATTTGAAAAGAACACACATGAAATGACTCTAGTTGTTGTTAGTAAAAAGAACACACATACAATGACACAAGTGGATCCATGTGTGGTCTATGAAGAGAACACACATGCAATGACTCTGGTTGTTGTTAGTACAAAGAGCACACATGCAATGACACTAGTGGATCCATACGTGGACTGTGAAAAGAACACACATGCAATGACATTGGTGGATCCATAGGTGGTATGTGAAAAGAACACACATGTCATGACTCCAGTTGTTGTTAGTAAAAAGAACACACATGGAATGACACTGGTGGATCCATGTTTGGTCTCTAAAGAGAATACACATTTCAATGACACTGGTGGATCCATATGTGGTATGTGAAAAGAACGCACATGAAATTACTCCAGTTGTGATTAGTAAAAAGAACACACATGCAATGACACTGGTTGTTGTTAGTAAAAAGAACACACATGCAATGACACTTGTGGATCCATAGGTGGAATGTGAAAAGAACACACATGTAATGACTCTGGTTGTTGTTAGTAAAAAGAACACACATTTCAATGACACTGGTGGATCCATATGTGGTCTCTGAAGAGAACACACATTTCAATAACACTGGTGGATCCATATGTGGTATGTGAAAATAATAGTCATGAAATGACTCCAGTTGTTGTTAGTAAAAAGAACACACATGCAATGACACTGCTGGATCCATGTGTGGTCTTTGAAGAGAACACACATCATATGACTCTAGCTATTGTCAGTAAGAAGAGCACACATTTCAATGACACCAGTGGATCCATATGTGGTATGTGAAAAGAACACACATGCAATGACTCCAGTTGTTGTTAGTAAAAAGAACACACATGTAATGACACTGGTGGATCCATGTGTGGTCTCTGAAGAGAACACACATTTCAATAACACTGGTGGATCCATATGTGGTATGTGAAAATAATAGTCATGAAATGACTCCAGTTGTGATTAGTAAAAAGAACACACATGCAATGACACTGGTTCTTGTTAGTAAAAAGAACACACATGCAATGACACTTGTGGATCCATAGGTGGAATGTGAAAAGAACACACATGTAATGACTCTGGTTGTTGTTAGTAAAAAGAACACACATGTAATGACACTGGTGGATCCATGTGTGGTCTCTGAAGAGAACACACATTTCAATAACACTGGTGGATCCATATGTGGTATGTGAAAATAATAGTCATGAAATGACTCCAGTTGTTGTTAGTAAAAAGAACACACATGCAATGACACTGCTGGATCCATGTGTGGTCTTTGAAGAGAACACACATCATATGACTCTAGCTATTGTCAGTAAGAAGAGCACACATTTCAATGACACCAGTGGATCCATATGTGGTATGTGAAAAGAACACACATGCAATGACTCCAGTTGTTGTTAGTAAAAAGAACACACATGTAATGACACTGGTGGATCCATGTGTGGTCTCTGAAGAGAACACACATTTCAATAACACTGGTGGATCCATATGTGGTATGTGAAAATAATAGTCATGAAATAACTCCAGTTGTTGTTAGTAAAAAGAACACACATGCAATGCCACTGGTGGATCCATGTGTGGTCTCTTAAGAGAACACACGTGCAATGACTCTGGTTGTTGTTAGTAAAAACAGCACACATTTCAATGACACTAGTGGATCCATATGTGGTATGTGAAAAGAACACACATGAAATGACTCCAGTTGTTGTTAGTAAAAAGAACACACATGCAATGACACTGGTGGATCCATGTGTGGTCTTTGAAGAGAACACACATCCAATGACTCTAGCTATTGTTAGTAAGAAGAGCACACATTTCAATGACACTGGAGGATCCATATGTGGTATGTGAAAAGAACACACACGCAATGACTCCAGTTGTTGTTAGTAAAAAGAACACACATGTAATGACACTGGTGGATCCATGTGTGGTCTCTGAAGAGAACACACATTTCAATAACACTGGTGGATCCATATGTGGTATGTGAAAATAATAGTCATGAAATGACTCCAGTTGTTGTTAGTAAAAAGAACACACATGCAATGACACTGGTGGATCCATGTGTGGTCTCTGAAAAGGACACACCTGAAATGACTCTGGCTATTGTTAGTAAAAAGAGCACACATTTCAATGACACTGGTGGATCGATATGTGTTATGTGAAAAAAATAGTCATGAAATGATTCCAGTTGTTGTTAGTAAAAAGAACACACATGCAATGACACTGGTGGATCCATGTGTGGTCTCTGAAGAGAACACACATGCAATGGCTCTGGCTGTTGTTAGTAAAAAGAGCACACATTTCAATAACACTGGTGGATCCATATGTGGTATGTGAAAATAATAGTCATGAAATGACTCCAGTTGTTGTTAGTAAAAAGAACACACATGCAATGACACTGGTGGATCCATGTGTGGTCTCTGAAGAGAACACACATTTCATTGACACTGGTGCATCCATATGTGGTATTTGAAAAGAACACACATGAAATGACTCTAGTTGTTGTTAGTAAAAAGAACACACATGCAATGACACAAGTGGATCCATGTGTGGTCTATGAAGAGAACACACATGCAATGACTCTGGTTGTTGTTAGTACAAAGAGCACACATGCAATGACACTAGTGGATCCATACGTGGACTGTGAAAAGAACACACATGCAATGACATTGGTGGATCCATGGGTGGTATGTGAAAAGAACACACATGCCCTGACTCCAGTTGTTGTTAGTAAAAAGAACACACATGGAATGACACTGGTGGATCCATGTTTGGTCTCTGAAGAGAATACACATTTCAATGACACTGGTGGATCCATATGTGGTATGTGAAAAGAACGCACATGAAATTACTCCAGTTGTGATTAGTAAAAAGAACACACATGCAATGACACTGGTTGTTGTTAGTAAAAAGAACACACATGCAATGACACTTGTGGATCCATAGGTGGAATGTGAAAAGAACATACATGTAATGACTCTGGTTGTTGTTAGTAAAAAGAACACACATGGAATGACACTAGTGGATCCATAGGTGGATTGTGAAAAGAACACGGATGCAATGACATTGGTGGATCCATATGTGGTATGTGAAAAGAATAATCATGATATGACTCTAGTTGTTGTTAGTAAAAAGAACTCACATGCAATGCCACTGGTGGATCCATGTGTGGTCTCTGAAGAGAACACACATGCAATGACTCTGGTTGTGGTTAGTAAAAAGAGCACACATTTCAATGACACTAGTGGATCCATATGTGGTATGTGAAAAGAACACACATGAAATGACTCCAGTTGTTGTTAGTAAAAAGAACACACATGCAATGACACTGGTGGATCCATGTGTGGTCTTTGAAGAGAACACACATCCAATGACTCTAGCTATTGTTAGTAAGAAGATCACACATTTCAATGACACCGGTGGATCCATTTGTGGTATGTGAAAAGAACACACATGCAATGACTCCAGTTGTTGTTAGTAAAAAGAACACACATGTAATGACACTGGTGGATCCATGTGTGGTCTCTGAAGAGAACACACATTTCAATAACACTGGTGGATCCATATGTGGTATGTGAAAATAATAGTCATGAAATGACTCCAGTTGTTGTTAGTAAAAAGAACACACATGCAATGACACTGGTGGATCCATGTGTGGTCTTTAAAGAGAACACACATCATATGACTCTAGCTATTGTCAGTAATAAGAGCACACATTTCAATGACACCAGTGGATCCATATGTGGTATGTGAAAAGAACACACATGCAATGACTCAGTTGTTGTTAGTAAAAGAACACACATGTAATGACACTGGTGGATCCATGTGTGGTCTCTGAAGAGAACACACATTTCAATAACACTGGTGGATCCATATGTGGTATGTGAAAATAATAGTCATGAAATAACTATAGTTGTTGTTAGTAAAAAGAACACACATGCAATGAAACTGGTGGATCCATGTGTGGTCTCTGAAAAACACACTGCAATGACTCTTGTTGTTAGTAAAAGAGCACACATTTCAATGACACTTTGGTGGATCGATATGTGTTATGTGAAAAGAAGAGTCATGAAATGACTCCACTTGTTTTTAGTAAAAAGAACACACATGCAATGACACTGGTGGATCCATGTGTGGACTCTGACCAGACCACACATACAATGGCTCTGGCGCGTGTGAGTAAAAAGAGCACACATTTCAATGACACGGGTGGCTCCATCTGTGCTTGTGAAAAGAACACACATGAAATGACTCAGTTGTTGTTAGTAAAAGAACACACATGCAACCTTTGGTGGATCCATGTGGTCTCTAAAGAGAACACACATTTCATTGACACTGGTGCATCCATATGTGGTATTTGAAAAGAACACATGAAATGACTCTAGTTGTTGTTAGTAAAAAGAACACACATACAATGACACAAGTGGATCCATGTGTGGTCTATGAAGAGAACACACATGCAATGACTCTGGTTGTTGTTAGTACAAAGAGCACACATGCAATGACACTAGTGGATCCATCGTGGAATTTGTGAAAAGAACACACATGCAATGACATTGGTGGATCCATAGGTGGTATGTGAAAAGAACACACATGTCATGACTCAGTTGTTGTTAGTAAAAGAACACACATGGAATGACACTGGTGGATCCATGTTTGGTCTCTAAGAGAATACACATTTCAATGACACTGGTGGATCCATATGTGGTATGTGAAAAGAACGCACATGAAATTACTCAGTTGTGATTAGTAAAAAGAACACACATGCAATGACTCTGGTTGTTGTTAGTAAAAAGAACACACATGCAATGACACTTGTGGATCCATAGGTGGAATGTGAAAAGAACACACATGTAATGACTCTGGTTGTTGTTAGTAAAAAGAACACACATTTCAATGACCTTTGGTGGATCCATATGTGGTCTCTGAAGAACACACATTTCAATAACACTGGTGGATCCATATGTGGTATGTGAA
This sequence comes from Avena insularis, assembly GCA_023614405.1. Taxonomy (NCBI): domain Eukaryota; kingdom Viridiplantae; phylum Streptophyta; class Magnoliopsida; order Poales; family Poaceae; genus Avena; species Avena insularis. The sequence continues at coordinate 211,725 of JAJUPC010000377.1, forward strand.
AATAATAGTCATGAAATGACTCCAGTTGTTGTTAGTAAAAAGAACACATGCAATGACACTGCTGGATCCATGTGTGGTCTTTGAAGAACACACATCATATGACTCTAGCTATTGTCAGTAAGAAGAGCACACATTTCAATGACACAGTGGATCCATATGTGGTATCTGAAGAGAACTCACATGCAATGAGTCAAGTTGTTGTTAGAAAAAAAAACACACATGAAATGACACTGGTGAATCCATGTGTGGTCTCTGAAGAAGAACACACATTTCAATAACACTGGTGGATCCATATGTGGTATGTGAAAATAATAGTCATGAAATGACTCCAGTTGTGATTAGTAAAAAGAACACACATGCAATGACACTGGTTCTTGTTAGTAAAAAGAACACACATGCAATGACACTTGTGGATCCATAGGTGGAATGTGAAAAGAACACACATGTAATGACTCTGGTTGTTGTTAGTAAAAAGAACACACATGTAATGACACTGGTGGATCCATGTGTGGTCTCTGAAGAGAACACACATTTCAATAACACTGGTGGATCCATATGTGGTATGTGAAAATAATAGTCATGAAATGACTCCAGTTGTTGTTAGTAAAAAGAACACACATGCAATGACACTGCTGGATCCATGTGTGGTCTTTGAAGAGAACACACATCATATGACTCTAGCTATTGTCAGTAAGAAGAGCACACATTTCAATGACACCAGTGGATCCATATGTGGTATGTGAAAAGAACACACATGCAATGACTCCAGTTGTTGTTAGTAAAAAGAACACACATGTAATGACACTGGTGGATCCATGTGTGGTCTCTGAAGAGAACACACATTTCAATAACACTGGTGGATCCATATGTGGTATGTGAAAATAATAGTCATGAAATAACTCCAGTTGTTGTTAGTAAAAAGAACACACATGCAATGCCACTGGTGGATCCATGTGTGGTCTCTTAAGAGAACACACGTGCAATGACTCTGGTTGTTGTTAGTAAAAACAGCACACATTTCAATGACACTAGTGGATCCATATGTGGTATGTGAAAAGAACACACATGAAATGACTCCAGTTGTTGTTAGTAAAAAGAACACACATGCAATGACACTGGTGGATCCATGTGTGGTCTTTGAAGAGAACACACATCCAATGACTCTAGCTATTGTTAGTAAGAAGAGCACACATTTCAATGACACTGGAGGATCCATATGTGGTATGTGAAAAGAACACACGCAATGACTCCAGTTGTTGTTAGTAAAAGAACACACATGTAATGACATGGTGGATCCATGTGGTCTCTGAAGAAGAACACACATTTCAATAACACTGGTGGATCCATATGTGGTATGTGAAAATAATAGTCATGAAATGACTCCAGTTGTTGTTAGTAAAAAGAACACACATGCAATGACACTGGTGGATCCATGTGTGGTCTCTGAAAAGGACACACCTGAAATGACTCTGGCTATTGTTAGTAAAAAGAGCACACATTTCAATGACACTGGTGGATCGATATGTGTTATGTGAAAAAAATAGTCATGAAATGATTCCAGTTGTTGTTAGTAAAAAGAACACACATGCAATGACACTGGTGGATCCATGTGTGGTCTCTGAAGAGAACACACATGCAATGGCTCTGGCTGTTGTTAGTAAAAAGAGCACACATTTCAATAACACTGGTGGATCCATATGTGGTATGTGAAAATAATAGTCATGAAATGACTCCAGTTGTTGTTAGTAAAAAGAACACACATGCAATGACACTGGTGGATCCATGTGTGGTCTCTGAAGAGAACACACATTTCATTGACACTGGTGCATCCATATGTGGTATTTGAAAAGAACACACATGAAATGACTCTAGTTGTTGTTAGTAAAAAGAACACACATGCAATGACACAAGTGGATCCATGTGTGGTCTATGAAGAGAACACACATGCAATGACTCTGGTTGTTGTTAGTACAAAGAGCACACATGCAATGACACTAGTGGATCCATACGTGGACTGTGAAAAGAACACACATGCAATGACATTGGTGGATCCATGGGTGGTATGTGAAAAGAACACACATGCCCTGACTCCAGTTGTTGTTAGTAAAAAGAACACACATGGAATGACACTGGTGGATCCATGTTTGGTCTCTGAAGAGAATACACATTTCAATGACACTGGTGGATCCATATGTGGTATGTGAAAAGAACGCACATGAAATTACTCCAGTTGTGATTAGTAAAAAGAACACACATGCAATGACACTGGTTGTTGTTAGTAAAAAGAACACACATGCAATGACACTTGTGGATCCATAGGTGGAATGTGAAAAGAACATACATGTAATGACTCTGGTTGTTGTTAGTAAAAAGAACACACATGGAATGACACTAGTGGATCCATAGGTGGATTGTGAAAAGAACACGGATGCAATGACATTGGTGGATCCATATGTGGTATGTGAAAAGAATAATCATGATATGACTCTAGTTGTTGTTAGTAAAAAGAACTCACATGCAATGCCACTGGTGGATCCATGTGTGGTCTCTTAAGAGAACACACATGCAATGACTCTGGTTGTGGTTAGTAAAAAGAGCACACATTTCAATGACACTAGTGGATCCATATGTGGTATGTGAAAAGAACACACATGAAATGACTCCAGTTGTTGTTAGTAAAAAGAACACACATGCAATGACACTGGTGGATCCATGTGTGGTCTTTGAAGAGAACACACATCCAATGACTCTAGCTATTGTTAGTAAGAAGATCACACATTTCAATGACACCGGTGGATCCATTTGTGGTATGTGAAAAGAACACACATGCAATGACTCCAGTTGTTGTTAGTAAAAAGAACACACATGTAATGACACTGGTGGATCCATGTGTGGTCTCTGAAGAGAACACACATTTCAATAACACTGGTGGATCCATATGTGGTATGTGAAAATAATAGTCATGAAATGACTCCAGTTGTTGTTAGTAAAAAGAACACACATGCAATGACACTGGTGGATCCATGTGTGGTCTTTAAAGAGAACACACATCATATGACTCTAGCTATTGTCAGTAAGAAGAGCACACATTTCAATGACACCAGTGGATCCATATGTGGTATGTGAAAAGAACACACATGCAATGACTCCAGTTGTTGTTAGTAAAAAGAACACACATGTAATGACACTGGTGGATCCATGTGTGGTCTCTGAAGAGAACACACATTTCAATAACACTGGTGGATCCATATGTGGTATGTGAAAATAATAGTCATGAAATAACTCTAGTTGTTGTTAGTAAAAAGAACACACATGCAATGACACTGGTGGATCCATGTGTGGTCTCTGAAAAGAACACACCTGCAATGACTCTGGCTGTTGTTAGTAAAAAGAGCACACATTTCAATGACACTAGTGGATCCATATGTGGTATGTGAAAAGAACACACATGAAATGACTCCAGTTGTTGTTAGTAAAAAGAACACACATGCAATGACACTGGTGGATCCATGTGTGGTCTCTGAACAGAACACACATACAATGGCTCTGGCTATTGTTATTAAAAAGAGCACACATTTCAATGACACTGGTGGATCCATATGTGCTTGTGAAAAGAACACACATGAAATGACTCCAGTTGTTGTTAGTAAAAAGAACACACATACAATGACACTGGTGGATCCATGTGTGGTCTCTGAAGAGAACACACATTTCAATGACACTGGTGGATCCATATGTGGTATGTGAAAAGAACATTCATGAAATGACTCTAGTTGTTGTTAGTAAAAAGAACACACATGCAATGACACTGGTGGATCCATGTGTGGTCTCTGAAGAGAACAGACATGCAATGGCTCTGGTTGTTGGTAGTAAAAAGATCACACATTTCAATGACACTAGTGGATCCATATGTGGTATGTGAAAAGAACACACATGAAATGACTCTAGTTGTTGTTAGTAAAAAGAACACACATGCAATGACACTGGTGGATCCATGTGTGGTCTTTGAAGAGAACACACATCATATGACTCTAGATATTGTCAGTAAGAAGAGCACACATTTCAATAACACTGGTGGATCCATATGTGGTATGTGAAAAGAACACACATGCAATGACTCTAGTTGTTGTTAGTAAAAAGAACACACATGTAATGACACTGATGGATCCATGTGTGGTCTCTGAAGAGAACACACATTTCAATAACACTGGTGGATCCATATGTGGTATGTGAAAATAATAGTCATGAAATGACTCCAGTTGTTGTTAGTAAAAAGAACACACATGCAATGACACTGGTGGATCCATGTGTGGTCTCTGAAGAGAACACACATTTCAATGACACTGGTGGATCCATATGTGGTATTTGAAAAGAACACACATGAAATGACTCCAGTCGTTGTTAGTAAAAAGAACACACATGCAATGACACTAGTGGATCCATGTGTGGTCTATGAAGAGAACACACATGCAATGACTCTAGTTGTGGTTAGTAAAAAGAGCACACATGCAATGACACTAGTGGATCCATAAGTGGATTGTGAAAAGAACACACATGCAATGACACTGGTGCATCCATAGGTGGTATGTGAAAAGAACACACATGCCATGACTCCAGTTGTTGTTAGTAAAAAGAGCACACATGGAATGACACTGGTGGATCCATGTTTGGTCCCTGGAGAGAATACACATTTCAATGACACTGGTGGATCCATATGTGGTATGTGAAAAGAACGCACATGAAATTACTCTAGTTGTGATTAGTAAAAAGAACACACATGCAATGACACTGGTTGTTGTTAGTAAAAAGAACACACATGCAATGACACTTGTGGATCCATAGGTGGATTGTGAAAAGAACACACATGTAATGACTCTGGTTGTTGTTAGTAAAAAGAACACACATGCAATGACACTAGTGGATCCATAGGTGGATTGTGAAAAGAACACGGATGCAATGACATTGGTGGATCCATATGTGGTATGTGAAAAGAATAGTCATGATATGACTCTAGTTGTTGTTAGTAAAAAGAACACACATGCAATGCCACTGGTGGATCCATGTGTGGTCTCTGAAGAGAACACACATGCAATGACTCTGGTTGTTGTTAGTAAAAAGAGCACACATTTCAATGACACTAGTGGATCCATATGTGGTATGTGAAAAGAACACACATGAAATGACTCCAGTTGTTGTTAGTAAAAAGAACACACATGCAATGACACTGGTGGATCCATGTGTGGTCTTTGAAGAGAACACACATCCAATGACTCTAGCTATTGTTAGTAAGAAGAGCACACATTTCAATGACACTGGTGGATCCATATGTGGTATGTGAGAAGAACACACACGCAATGACACCAGTTGTTGTTAGTAAAAAGAACACACATGTAATGACACTGGTGGATCCATGTGTGGTCTCTGAAGAGAACACACATTTCAATAACACTGGTGGATCCATATGTGGTATGTGAAAATAATAGTCATGAAATGACTCCAGTTGTGATTAGTAAAAAGAACACACATGCAATGACACTGGTTCTTGTTAGTAAAAAGAACACACATGCAATGACACTTGTGGATCCATAGGTGGAATGTGAAAAGAACACACATGTAATGACTCTGGTTGTTGTTAGTAAAAAGAACACACATGGAATGACACTAGTGGATCCATAGGTGGATTGTGAAAAGAACACGGATGCAATGACATTGGTGGTTCCATATGTGGTATGTGAAAAGAATAATCATGATATGACTCTAGTTGTTGTTAGTAAAAAGAACTCACATGCAATGCCACTGGTGGATCCATGTGTGGTCTCTGAAGAGAACACACATGCAATGACTCTGGTTGTGGTTAGTAAAAAGAGCACACATTTCAATGACACTAGTGGATCCATATGTGGTATGTGAAAAGAACACACATGAAATGACTCCAGTTGTTGTTAGTAAAAAGAACACACATCCAATGACACTGGTGGATCCAGGTGTGGTCTTTGAAGAGAACACACATCCAATGACTCTAGCTATTGTTAGTAAGAAGAGCACACATTTCAATGACACCGGTGGATCCATTTGTGGTATGTGAAAAGAACACACATGCAATGACTCCAGTTGTTGTTAGTAAAAAGAACACACATGTAATGACACTGGTGGATCCATGTGTGGTCTCTGAAGAGAACACACATTTCAATAACACTGGTGGATCCATATGTGGTATGTGAAAATAATAGTCATGAAATGACTCCAGTTGTTGTTAGTAAAAAGAACACACATGCAATGACACTGGTGGATCCATGTGTGGTCTCTGAAGAGAACACACATTTCATTGACACTGGTGCATCCATATGTGGTATTTGAAAAGAACACACATGAAATGACTCTAGTTGTTGTTAGTAAAAAGAACACACATGCAATGACACAAGTGGATCCATGTGTGGTCTATGAAGAGAACACACATGCAATGACTCTGGTTGTTGTTAGTACAAAGAGCACACATGCAATGACACTAGTGGATCCATACGTGGACTGTGAAAAGAACACACATGCAATGACATTGGTGGATCCATGGGTGGTATGTGAAAAGAACACACATGCCCTGACTCCAGTTGTTGTTAGTAAAAAGAACACACATGGAATGACACTGGTGGATCCATGTTTGGTCTCTGAAGAGAATACACATTTCAATGACACTGGTGGATCCATATGTGGTATGTGAAAAGAACGCACATGAAATTACTCCAGTTGTGATTAGTAAAAAGAACACACATGCAATGACACTGGTTGTTGTTAGTAAAAAGAACACACATGCAATGACACTTGTGGATCCATAGGTGGAATGTGAAAAGAACATACATGTAATGACTCTGGTTGTTGTTAGTAAAAAGAACACACATGGAATGACACTAGTGGATCCATAGGTGGATTGTGAAAAGAACACGGATGCAATGACATTGGTGGATCCATATGTGGTATGTGAAAAGAATAATCATGATATGACTCTAGTTGTTGTTAGTAAAAAGAACTCACATGCAATGCCATCTGGTGGATCCATGTGGTCTCTGAAGAGAACACACATGCAATGACTCTGGTTGTGGTTAGTAAAAAGAGCACACATTTCAATGACACTAGTGGATCCATATGTGGTATGTGAAAAGAACACACATGAAATGACTCCAGTTGTTGTTAGTAAAAAGAACACACATGCAATGACACTGGTGGATCCATGTGTGGTCTTTGAAGAGAACACACATCCAATGACTCTAGCTATTGTTAGTAAGAAGATCACACATTTCAATGACACCGGTGGATCCATTTGTGGTATGTGAAAAGAACACACATGCAATGACTCCAGTTGTTGTTAGTAAAAAGAACACACATGTAATGACACTGGTGGATCCATGTGGTCTCTGAAGAGAACACAAATTTCAATAACACTGGTGGATCCATATGTGGTATGTGAAAATAATAGTCATGAAATGACTCCAGTTGTTGTTAGTAAAAAGAACACACATGCAATGACACTGGTGGATCCATGTGTGGTCTTTAAAGAGAACACACATCATATGACTCTAGCTATTGTCAGTAAGAAGAGCACACATTTCAATGACACCAGTGGATCCATATGTGGTATGTGAAAAGAACACACATGCAATGACTCCAGTTGTTGTTAGTAAAAAGAACACACATGTAATGACACTGGTGGATCCATGTGTGGTCTCTGAAGAGAACACACATTTCAATAACACTGGTGGATCCATATGTGGTATGTGAAAATAATAGTCATGAAATAACTCTAGTTGTTGTTAGTAAAAAGAACACACATGCAATGACACTGGTGGATCCATGTGTGGTCTCTGAAAAGAACACACCTGCAATGACTCTGGCTGTTGTTAGTAAAAAGAGCACACATTTCAATGACACTGGTGGATCGATATGTGTTATGTGAAAAGAATAGTCATGAAATGACTCCAGTTGTTTTTAGTAAAAAGAACACACATGCAATGACACTGGTGGATCCATGTGTGGTCTCTGAAGAGAACACACATTTCAATGACACTGGTGGATCCATATGTGGTATGTGAAAAGAACATTCATGAAATGACTCTAGTTGTTGTTAGTAAAAAGAACACACATGCAATGACACTGGTGGATCCATGTGTGGTCTCTGAAGAGAACAGACATGCAATGGCTCTGGTTGTTGGTAGTAAAAAGATCACACATTTCAATGACACTAGTGGATCCATATGTGGTATGTGAAAAGAACACACATGAAATGACTCTAGTTGTTGTTAGTAAAAAGAACACACATGCAATGACACTGGTGGATCCATGTGTGGTCTTTGAAGAGAACACACATCATATGACTCTAGATATTGTCAGTAAGAAGAGCACACATTTCAATAACACTGGTGGATCCATATGTGGTATGTGAAAAGAACACACATGCAATGACTCTAGTTGTTGTTAGTAAAAAGAACACACATGTAATGACACTGATGGATCCATGTGTGGTCTCTGAAGAGAACACACATTTCAATAACACTGGTGGATCCATATGTGGTATGTGAAAATAATAGTCATGAAATGACTCCAGTTGTTGTTAGTAAAAAGAACACACATGCAATGACACTGGTGGATCCATGTGTGGTCTCTGAAGAGAACACACATTTCAATGACACTGGTGGATCCATATGTGGTATTTGAAAAGAACACACATGAAATGACTCCAGTCGTTGTTAGTAAAAAGAACATACATGCAATGACACTAGTGGATCCATGTGTGGTCTATGAAGAGAACACACATGCAATGAATCTAGTTGTGGTTAGTAAAAAGAGCACACATGCAATGACACTAGTGGATCCATAAGTGGATTGTGAAAAGAACACACATGCAATGACACTGGTGCATCCATAGGTGGTATGTGAAAAGAACACACATGCCATGACTCCAGTTGTTGTTAGTAAAAAGAGCACACATGGAATGACACTGGTGGATCCATGTTTGGTCCCTGGAGAGAATACACATTTCAATGACACTGGTGGATCCATATGTGGTATGTGAAAAGAACGCACATGAAATTACTCTAGTTGTGATTAGTAAAAAGAACACACATGCAATGACACTGGTTGTTGTTAGTAAAAAGAACACACATGCAATGACACTTGTGGATCCATAGGTGGAATGTGAAAAGAACACACATGTAATGACTCTGGTTGTTGTTAGTAAAAAGAACACACATGGAATGACACTAGTGGATCCATAGGTGGATTGTGAAAAGAACACGGATGCAATGACATTGGTGGATCCATATGTGGTATGTGAAAAGAATAATCATGATATGACTCTAGTTGTTGTTAGTAAAAAGAAATCACATGCAATTCCACTGGTGGATCCATGTGTGGTCTCTGAAGAGAACACACATGCAATGACTCTGGTTGTGGTTAGTAAAAAGAGCACACATTTCAATGACACTAGTGGATCCATATGTGGTATGTGAAAAGAACACACATGAAATGACTCCAGTTGTTGTTAGTAAAAAGAACACACATGCAATGACACTGGTGGATCCAGGTGTGGTCTTTGAAGAGAACACACATCCAATGACTCTAGCTATTGTTAGTAAGAAGAGCACACATTTCAATGACACCGGTGGATCCATTTGTGGTATGTGAAAAGAACACACATGCAATGACTCCAGTTGTTGTTAGTAAAAAGAACACACATGTAATGACACTGGTGGATCCATGTGTGGTCTCTTGTAAGATCCCTCCTTATTAAAGGAAAAGATCCCTGTGATTGCAATGCTAGTCCCTGGATCATTGCTAGCATCCACAGTTTAAGATGAAGTACACAGATACAAAGGTCGTTTATTACAGTCATTCCAGAGATAAAACATAGTCTTTTACAACTCATGGCCAAAGGCCTAGTACAAGAGTTTATGGAATATGTAAATAAACATGTCTTCATCTTCATGTGCCATAGGCAAGCATGTTGAGTGTAGACTCATGACTCCTATTCATCATCAGAGTAACCTGCAACATCATAATTCTGACCACGGAGGTCAATACTTTGGAATAGTATTGGCAAGTGATACCTTAGTATATATTTAAGTGGACTATAAGGCTATATGCATTTGGCTGGTGGAGCTTAGGCTTGCATTGCTCAAAATAGATTTTTCCTTAACTTTTTGAAAACACTAAGTTTTTGCTTGACAAAGTCCATCCCAAGGTATCTACCAATCAGAGACTGAAGATCCACTCAGGGCATCTACCAATCAAAGACTGAAGATCCTTTAACCCTTGTTCACCCACAAGTTTTATTTAGAAATTGGAGTGATGAGATTCTTGAAGTTTCCATGTCTTGATGCTCAAATTGTCCTTTACGGGGACATGGCTAAGTACTTAGGTTTTACACTCTGCAGAGGTGGTGCACTTTCCCCACAAGCCTTGGTTTCCCAAGACATGATCCTTGATAGCCTTTCCTTAGTCAAATGGACGCTCCAACCTATCAACCCATCTACCACCCACTGTCCAAGAGACTAAGTTCGACATCCTAAGATCATGGCGAGCCCATATTACCAAGTGGTTGCACTTGAAGCTTCTCAACATTTGACAACTCAAATCTCTTTGTTCTGGTGGCCATCCACAAGTGAGATACACAAGGTTCACCAGTACCCCTGGCCTTGTGTAACCACTCAACATATCCCATTCTTTCCATTCCACCCAGGTGATTCATTAACTTAGTTGTTTTGTTAAATAAAAACAAGTTCTTAGACTTGGAATAATTTTCCATAGTGTGAATATATAAACCACCCTTGTTTTCTAGTAGCTAGGCTAGGCATGATAGTAATAGGAATCTTGACTTAGGTAATTTTCACTAAGGTTTTACCTAATAGGTTTTCCCAAAGCTTAGCTTGTACTTAGCAAAAATTCATGCAAGTCCTATACTTAGAAAAATAATACTAATGCATATATAAAATATAGGAATGGAATATTCATGATGATATCACTTGCCTTGGTAGTGTGGAGAGTAGCACTCGTCACAATCACAATCACTAGCAAAATCTACACACAAAGTTGTAGCACACAATTACACACAAATATATACAAACAAGAAATAGTATGAATGCATGCATGCATGAATCTACCAAGTGATGATTTTTGAAAACTCAACCAAGCAAGTGCATGAATACAGAAACTAAACAAGTCACAAAATAGCCAAGACAACTTAAATAACCCTAAAACAAAATACTAAACTAAATCTATACTCAAAAAGGCCTCAAACAAGTTTCTGTAATTTAAGCCAAACTAATGGTTACTATATGATAAACAAAAAGGATAGGCAGAAAGGTCTTGTTTTTCTGAATCCAACGGTATAAAGTTTGCAAAATTCTAACGTGGAATTCAAAAGATATTGGCATTTGAAATCTGGATCAAAATCTGTTTTAGATTCTATTTTCAGATCAGTTCCTAGCCACGCGTCATGATCTTATTCGCCCGTACCGGTTCGCACTGGATCGAGCTCCACTGCCGTAGGATCTAAATGAAATCTGGCGGCTCAGATCGCGTACCGCTTCGGGGTTAAGTGATCTATCGTAGGCGTTCGATCCAGATCTAACGGCTACTCTTGCAACCGCACGGATGGGCGCTGCGCGGTGGCTACCGGCGGCGGAACTGTCGGTCGACGACGTTGCCGACGATGCAGGAGGTAAGTGAGATCGAGGAGTAGCTCACCGGGCTCAGGAGGTCACGGCGAAGCTTGTCGTACTCGCGGTTGGTCAAGGGGCGCTCGGGCACGGCTGTGATTGCTCACCGGAGTTCGTGGCGGCGTCGGGTGGTCGTCGTGGACGTCGCTGTGGGTCACCCCAAGGCAGGGCGAGGACACGGTTAGATTCACAGAGTCGAGGCGAAGTAGTGAGCATGAACGGGAAGGCAAGGGGCGGTCTGTACCTACCGGGAAAACTCGTCGGAGTTGATGTCGCCGTCGGTGCTCGCGGTGTCAGGTGGAACCGGTGACCTGGGGCAGTACAGGACAGACTAGTGAGGTCAGGCGATGCGCAAAGACATGCTGAGTCAGATTGCAAGAACGAGAGGCAGAGGGGGACACTAGGCTCACCGGAATCGATCGCCGGAGAGGCTCTGTCCGCGGCGGTGCAAAGTTGATTGAGGACAGCCTGGTGGCGGAGCGAGCGAGGTGTTTGGGGAAAAATGATCGCGAGGCAGAGGGGGTCTTATAGCCAGATGCTCGACAGGAAACGTCCGTCGATTAATGCCCAATTACTCCCGGCATCACTGCGGCAACGGTCAGCGGCGGAGATCGTGCGCGGAGACAGGGGAAGACGATGCTGACGTGGAGAAGGCCCGCTTGTCAGCGAGGAGCGCAGAGTGCAGGTGGGGTCGGGCTGTCAGCGTCTGTTCGCGTGTGCTCACGCGTGTGAGAAGAAAAAGGAGGTCCCCGGGTGGGCTTGCTGGGCTTCATCCGCTGCTGGGCCAGATTCTGGCCGCGCGGCCTTTTTCTTTTGCTTAAGCTTTTTCTTTTTCTAATTCCATTTTCTGAATAGAATTTGATATGAATTCAAATCCTTTTGAATTCAAACTTCTTTGGGGATTTTTGCAGGGTTCTGTGGGTTCAAAAATGAGTCAGATGACCATGTGGTTACTAGCAAGGCTTGGTCAAGCTTGGGTCTTTGAAATAAACAGAGACTTTGTCTCTTTGTCTCTAGTTGCAAATATTTGGAATAGGGTCTAGAAAATATTTTTAAATTGAAGTCTTGGGTTTAAATGTTATTCCTATTCTTTCCAACCATGGTGGCAAGCAAACAAGATCATGAACAATCAAATCCCAAAGGGTGTTGGCCAATTGAGACAATTTGCCCACATGAAATCATAGCTCAAACTTCTGTCTCCAAATGATTTTTGAGAAAAACCCTATATGAATGAATGATGCAAGAATGAAATGAATGAGTTTTTGAAACATGATTTTTGGGATGTTACAAATCTAACCCTTAAAATGAATCTAAGCCCTCGAGATTCGGATTAACTAACAAATAGGTGAGGTGGTCTTTTCAAGATCATCTTCTCTTTCCCATGTTGCTTCTTCTTGAATGATGATTCCATTGTACTTTGCAAAACTTGATAGTCTTTGTTCTTGTGACTCTTTCTGTGGTCTCAAGAATCTTGTGAGCTTTTCTTCATAGGTGAGATCACTTTCTAGTTGAACTTCTTCCAAAGATATGGTATCTTTCAAAGATGTTTCTTCCATTTCTGGTGACATTTCTTGAGCTGGCTCACATGAAAAACATTATGGACTGCTAGTAAAGATCTTTGGCGATTCGATTTCATATCTGACTTCTCCTTGCGACTTAAAATATTGAATGGTCCCACATATCTTGGTGCTAACTTTCCTTTGACTCCAAATCTTTTTACTCCACGAAGTAGTGATACTCTAAGATAAGCTCTATCCCCAACTTCGTAAGTGACTTCTCTCGCTTAGCATCTGCGTAGCTTTCTGTCGAGGCGTGCTATCTTCAATCATCTCTAACCAATTTGACCTTTTCTTGGCGTCTTTGATAAGGTCTGGTCCAAACAAACTTCTTTCTCCACACCATTCCATAGCAATGGGGTGGTACACTTTCTTCCGTATAGAAACTCAAATGGTGCCATCCCAATACTAGATTGGTGATTGTTGTTGTAAGAGAACTTCTGCGTAAAGGCGGACTTTCATCCCAACTTGCTCCATAGTCCGGGGCACATGCCCTCAACATGTCTTCAAGAATTTGATTAGTCCTTTCTGTTTGTCCATCAGTTTGAGGATGAAAGCAGTGCTGAATTCCAACCTCGTTCCTAGAGATTCATGAAGCTGTCTCCAAAAGTGAGAAGTGAACTGAGTTCCTCTATCGTACACAATACTCTTAGGTACACCGTGGAGGCATACAATTCTGCTCATGTAGATTTTGGCTAACTTTGCCTTTGGTATAAGTTGTCTTTCTGGTATAAAATGAGCCACTTTAGTTAGGCGATCTACTATTACCCATATGGAATCATACCGACCTGGTCCATGGTAATCCGGTAATGAAGTCCATAACAATATTTTCCAACATCCATTCAGGAATAGTCATTTGTTGAAGCAAACCTGCTGGTTTCAGATGCTACTCTATCACTCTACTACACACATCACACAAGGAAATGTGTTGGCGATGTCCCTTTTAAGATTGTTCCACCAAAATCTTTCTTTCATATCCATATACATTTTGGTGTTTCCGGGTGAATAGAATACGGAGAGTTATGGGCTTCTTGCGAATCAGTTTCCGCATTTCCGGATCTTGTGGAACACAAATCGTTTCTCGTGCCATAAAGTACCTTGTTCGTCCATATGGAAACTTTTAGCTTTCCTTGGCTAATCCTTTCCTTAATCTCTTGATTTCTTTATCCGTATTTTGGGATTCTTTAATCTTATCCAACATAGTGGGTTGAACATCCAAAGACATGAGATGTCCTTCTGGCACAATCTCCTACCTGTGTTCATTGAATTGCTTACACAAATCATCAGGCAATTCACCTTTGGTAAGACCATTTACAAGCGCCTTACGACTTAGAGCATACGCTACTACATTTGCTTTACCGGGTGGTATTGCAAATTCAAGTCATAATCCTTGATAAGTTCTAGCCATCTTCTTTGTCTCATATTGATCTCCTACGTGTGAAGATATATTTCAAACTCTTATGGTCGGTGAACACTTCACAACGTTTTCCCAAAGGTAATGTCTCCATGTTTTGAGTGCATGGACAATGACTAACTCTAAATCATGAGTAGGATAATTTACTTCAGGAGTTTTGAGTTGTCTCGAGGCATAAGCCACAACTTTTCCGCCTTGCATAAAATCGGCTCCTAATCCTTGATCTGAAGCATCACAATACACGGAAATCCTTTTCCAAATCTGGTAAACAGAACTGGTCTTGACACAAGTCTCTTCTTTAATTCTTGAAAGCTGAGTTCACATCCTTGAGACCAAGCAAATTTCTTATCTTTCTTTAACAATTCCGTCATTGGTTTAGCAACCTTAGAAAATTTTCAATGAACCTTACGTAGTAACCTGCTAAACCAAGGAAACTACGTACCTCTTTTACATTCTTAGGAGATTCCCATTACACGGCTGAAACCTTAGCGGGATCAATTGCTACACCATCCTTTGTCATAACATGACCAAGAAATCCAACTTCCTCTAACCAAAACTCACACTTGCTGAACTTGGCATGAAGTTTATGTTCCCTTAGTTTCTCAAGTATCAAGCGTAGATGTCTTTCATGTTCTTCCTTGCTCTTGGAGTAGACTAAGATGTCATCGATAAGCGACAACGAACTTGTCGAGAAATTCCATGAACACTTTGTTCATCATATTCATGAAGTATCTTTGGGCGTTGGTTAATCCAAAAGGCATCACGGTGTACTCATACAATCCATACCTTGTGGTAAATGCTGTTTTAGGTATGTCTTGCTCTCTTATCTTGAGTTGAAAATAGCGACGAAGGTCAATCTTTGAGAACACACAAGCTCCTTCTAGCTGATCAAACAAGTCATTGATTCTTGGCAAAGGATATTTGTTCTTGATGGTTACCTCGTTGAGATAACGGTAATCTATGCATAATCTTTGAGTTCTATCTCTCTTTTCTGAACAAAACTGGAGCTCCCAAGATGAAGAACTTGGCTGGATGAATCCTTTACGCAATTGTTCTCCAAGTTGTTTCTTGAGTTCTTTAAGTTCGTCAATGACATTTTATAAGGCCTTTTGCCTTGGTCGAACACGGTACCAATTCTATTATAAATTCCACATCTCTATCTGGTGGCATTCTGGTAACTCTTAGGGAACACATCCGGATACTCACACAATTACACATTGTCCAAGCTAACCCCTTAAGAGAATTCAGCTTACTCCCTTTAGATTTAAAATTGGACTTAAATGTTATCCTCTTACTGCGGGGGTTGTGAGTGAAATTGTGCGATTTGCACAATCTAGTACTCCCTCATACTTAGCCATCCAATCCATTCCCAAAATTACATCCAATCCTTGGGAATTTAGGATTATTAGGTTTCTTTGAAACTTATGTTTTCCGATCTCTATGACTAGATCCGGCATCCAAGACTCACTATCATATCCCCTCCGAGAGCTAACTTTTATCGGACACCCAATGTTTTCAGATGCAAACCCATTTCTTTTCGACAAATGCTTTAGATATGAATGAATGAGATGCACCGGTGTCAAAGAGTACAAATGCTGAGATGGAATTGAGTCTGAACTTACCGGACAGCGGCATCGGGTTCTTCATAGACTTCCTCCACATTGATGTGGTTAACCTGTCCTTTCTGAAAAGGATTGGGTTTGTTAGGTCCTTCAACGTTCTTCTCGGGGCACTCATTAGCATAATGCCCAGCTTCTTGCATTTGAAGCATTCAACTGTTGTTGTCCTTCTTAGGTTGACTTCCACTTCCACTTCCACTTCCACTTCCACTATGGTGGCTCTTATATCCACTCTTGTGGTTCTTGTACTTATCATTGTCATGACTGCGATGATGCTTGTTGTCATGACGGTTGTGGTTGTGGTGCTTGTTAAACTTCCCATGCTTGTGGGATCTGGTGACACTATCATCATAGTGAGATCGTTTATAATCTGATCGAGCTATGCTTGTCAGATGTTTCCTCTTTCTACTCTCAACTTGCTTCATTTTATTCTCCACAATAACAGCCTTGTCACACAGCGACTGATAAGTTGGAACATATGCCACAGACAGCTGCAGATTTAGCTCATCATTCAAGCCTTCTAGAAACTTTTCCTTCCTTTTGGCATCAGTGTCAACCTCATCCGGTGCATAGCGCCAGATTGTTGAACTCTTCGATGTATTTAGCCACTGTGGTGGCGCTGTTTCAGGTTGTGAAATTCCTTCTTTTTCAGGCTCATCATACCTGGTGAGATATGAGTGGTACGAAATCCATCTTCAAAGATAGCCCAAGTTACCTCATCAATAGGCGTGGTAATCTGGAAGTTGTCCCACCATGCGGCTGGTCCTTCAAGATGTCTTTGCAAACCTGACCTTTTCAGCATCTGTGCATCCTCGGTCACTAAGTCTTTGTTCTGAGCGTAGCCAATCATTGGCCACCATGGGATCGATCGTTCTGAAAACTTAGCTGGCCTCGGGGCAGAAATCTGGTGAGCATATCAAAACCTGGAGGGTTGTTGTTGTTGTTGTTGTTGTTATTGTTGTTATTGTTGTTGTTGGGGTTGTTGTTGTTGTTCTGGTTCTGGATGAACGTCGTCATCATTTGCATAAGCTGTGTTTGCGCATTCATCATTTGTTGCATTTCCGGGGTAATGTTGGGGTTGGGGTTGGTGTTTTTGTGACGGAGTCATCGTGGTTTATTCATATAGAGATAAGAATGAGATACCCTTACATGATTTATGCACAATACATTACACAAGCAAACACATAGCAAGCAACACTAGGATAAAAGCTAAACAACAAGATACAAACATACAAGCGGCAAGCCATCCACATGTCGGATGGTCCAACAATAAGTTCATAAATAACAAGTGCGGTAAATAAAGATAACTGAGTAGTCAAATCTACTCGGCATCAATCTCCTCCTCGACAAAGGTAAGACCTCGTTCTCCATTGCGGTCTTGTTCTCCTCGATGGTAGTGGTCAAAGAGTCGATCTTTGCCTTGAGAGCCCTCTTAAGGGCAAGCCTCTCAATCCTTTGTCTGCTGCTGCTCTAACTCAAGTCCTTGGACTGCGGTTCCTCGGTCATATCACGAATCCTCTTGTTCCTATCCACAGACCGCTTCTCTTGACTCTTGAACTTACGGTCTTGGGTCTCGAACTTCGTCTCCATCTCCTTGACTATCTCGTCCTGCTGCGCGAAGAGCTTGTCCTTCTCGCGAAGCTGCACCTGGAGCTCGTCATTACTAAGCATGACGTTGGTCCTATCGGTATCCACGTGCCTAATAAGAGTCTCTAAGTCCTGGAGGTACAGGCGTATCGGCTCTGCTGTGACCCTTGAGTCGTCCTCAAAGTCAATGGACTCTCCGTCATCATCTAAGCCTTCAAGGCGTGGAAGTGAGTGCCTCTAACCTGTCGGGAGTGACGTCCTAACAGATCGTCCTATCAGATCTGCATGACAACCTCCATGCCTCTCTCCATCATCGTGCATAAGCTTGAAGACGATGGCCTCCGTAGTAGGCTCTGTCTGGCGTCCTGGCTGGTTCACCTTGAAGCCCCAGAGGTCCTTCCTCTCAAACTTGGTGAGTGGGTGCACCGTAATGATAGGAAGAGGGAGATCGAGTAAAGTAGTAAGCTCTACGATACGAGGACCAAAGCAGGTAACTGGAACTCCTCAACAGTGCTGATGGCAATAGGCATCTATTTAAGATTGAAAAAGTTAGAACAACACAATTTAAGATAAACAAGACAAACATTCAAACACATTCTTGAGACACACATAAATCATACAAGTCATGCATACAAGAATCCATTTCTTCAACCAAGGTTCAAACTTATTTAAGGTATCATTTTGGAAAATAAGGTGATAGGTGGTGGTCCAACTAACGAAGTGCGCTTACAATCCTATCTCATTGGATCTGGTGGCTAACACAATGTTCCTAGTGGCGATCACCCTATCTTGTTCACATGCTTCTATCACTAAATCTATAATATCTCCTCTTAAGGATTGGTTGGTGATTTCCAACTCTTGGGTATGTTCCTTCTCTTTCTCTAAGTCTTTTTGGAGGTTGAGCATCCTGCACTTGACTCTAACCTTCGAGTTCTTTGATAGTCTTCAAGCTGCTTCTTTTCGACTCAAAGAATGTGGTGTGCATAAAAGTGTTGGTGTACATGCAGAAGCCTTTTTCTTTGTGGTTGTCTTCCTTGTTCTTGTACAAGTGAAGTTGCACCCACCAATACTCCTCCATCCTCCATCCTTTGGAAAGCCCTTGTACACTTTGCACCATGTACTCCCATGGTTTCCATGAGGTCCTTGAGAATCTTGGGAAACTCAGTCTCACACTCCAAGGTCATGGTCATGAGTGGTCCTTTCTTCACGGCTTCGTTGGCGAGTTCATCTACAAATAGAGATGAGAAGGAGAAGATTAGAAAAGTTCTGAGAAGAATAGACAAGTGTAGAAGAAGTAAAATTTTTCCTTAGTGGTTTCCAATCCTAGGGTCATAATCCTACAGGCAACCACAGTGCTCGATACCATCTGTAAGATCCCTCCTTATTAAAGGAAAAGATCCACTGTGATTGCAATGCTAGTCCACTGGATCATTGCTAGCATCCACAGTTTAAGATGAAGTACACATATACAAAAGGTCGTTTATTACAGTCATTCCGGAGATAAAACATAGTCTTTTACAACTCATGGCCAAAGGCCTAGTACAAGAGTTTATGGAATATGTAAAAAACATAAGTCTTCATCTTCATGTGCCACAGCAAGCATGTTGAGTGTAGACTCATGACTCCTATTCATCATCGAGTAACTGCAACATCATAAGTTACAGCCACAGAGGTCAATACTTTGGAATAGTATTGGCAAGTGATACTATAGTATATATTTAAGTGGACTATAAGGCTATATGCATTTGGCTGGTGGAGCTTAGGCTTGCATTGCTCAAAATAGATTTTTCCTTAACTTTTGAAAACACTAAGTTTTTGCTTGACAAAGTCCATCCCAAGGTATCTACCAATCGTAGACTGAAGATCCACTCGGGCATCTACCAATCAAAGACTGAAGATCCTTTAACCCTTGTTCACCCACAAGTTTTATTTAGAAATTGGAGTGATGAGATTCTTGAAGTTTCCATGTCTTGATGCTCAAATTGTCCTTTACCAGGGACATGGCTAAGTACTTAGGTTTTACACTCTGCAGAGGTGGTGCACTTTCCCCACAAGCCTTGGTTTCCCAAGACATGATCCTTCAGTAGCCTTTCCTTAGTCAAATGGACGCGCTCCAACCTATCAACCCATCTACCACCCACTGTCCAAGAGACTAAGTTCCAAGATCCTAAGATCATGGCAGAGCCCATATTACCAAGTGGTTGCACTTGAAGCTTCTCAACATTTGACAACTCAAATCTCTTTGTTCTGGGTGGCCATCCACAAGTGAGATACACAAGGTTCACCAGTACCCCTGGCCTTGTGTAACCACTCAACATATCCCATTCTTTCCATTCCACCCAGGTGATTCATTAACTTAGTTGTTTTGTTAAATAAAAACAAGTTCTTAGACTTGGAATAATTTTCCATAGTGTGAATATATAAACCACCCTTGTTTTCTAGTAGCTAGGCTAGGCATGATAGTAATAGGAATCTTGACTTAGGTAATTTTCACTAAGTTTTTACCTAATAGGTTTTCCCAAAGCTTAGCTTGTACTTAGCAAAAATTCATGCAAGTCCTATACTTAGAAAAATAATACTAATGCATATATAAAATATAGGAATGGAATATTCATGATGATATCACTTGCCTTGGTAGTGTGGAGAGTAGCACTCGTCACAATCACAATCACTAGCAAAATCTACACACAAAGTTGTAGCACACAATTACACACAAATATATACAAACAAGAAATAGTATGAATGCATGCATGCATGAATCTACCAAGTGATGATTTTTTTGAAAACTCAACCAAGCAAGTGCATGAATACAGAAACTAAACAAGTCACAAAATAGCCAAGACAACTTAAATAACCCTAAAACAAAATACTAAACTAAATCTATACTCAAAAAGGCCTCAAACAAGTTTCTGTAATTTAAGCCAAACTAATGGTTACTATATGCTAAACAAAAAGGATAGGCAGAAAGGTCTTGTTTTTCTGAATCCAACGGTATAAAGTTTGCAAAATTCTAACGTGGAATTCAAAAGATATTGGCATTTGAAATCTGGATCAAAATCTGTTTTAGATTCTATTTTCAGATCAGTTCCTAGCCACGCGTCATGATCTTATTCGCGTGCAGTTCGCCTTTGGATCGAGCTCCACTGCCGTAGGATCTAAATGAAATCTGGCGGCTCAGATCGCGTACCGCTTCGGGGTTAAGTGATCTATCGTAGGCGTTCGATCCAGATCTAACGGCTACTACTGCCTGGCCACAGATGGGCGGCGCTGCGCGGTGGCTACCGGCGGCGGAACTGTCGGTCGACGACGTTGCCGATGATGCAGGAGGTAAGTGAGATCGAGGAGTAGCTCACCGGGCTCAGGAGGTCACGGCGAAGCTTGTCGTACTCGCGGTTGGTCAAGGGGCGCTCGGGCACGGCTGTGATTGCTCACCGGAGTTAAATGGCGGCGTCGGGTGCGTCGGTGGTCGTCGTGGGCGTCATTGTGGGTCACCCCAAGGCAGGCGAGGACACGGTTAGATTCACGAGTCGAAGTAGTGAGCATGAACGGGAAGGCAAGGGGCGGTCTGTACCTACCGGGAAAACTCGTCGGAGTTGATGTCGCCGTCGGTGCTCGCGGTGTCAGGTGGAACCGTGACCAAGGGCTGAGACAGATGACTAGTGAGGTCGAGCGATCGCAAGACATGCTGAGTCGATTGCAAGAACGAGAGCGAGAGGGGACACTAGGCTCACCGGAATCGATCGCGGAGAGGCTCATCATGGCGGTGCAAAGTTGATTGAGGACAGCTGGTGGCGAGCGGCGAGGTGTTTGGGGAAAAATGATCGCGAGGCGAGAGGGTCTTATAGCGGATGCTCGACAGAAGCGTCCGTCGATTAATGCCCAATTACTCCGGCATCAACTGCGGCAGCGGTCAGTGGCGGAGATCGTCTTGTGAGACAGGGGAAGACGATCTTGGCGTGGAGAAGGCCGCTTGTCGCCGAGGGAGCGCAGAGAGTGTGTGGGTGTCGTCGGGGTCGGCGTGTGCTCACGTGTGCAGTGAGAAGAAAAAGGAGGTCCCGGGTGGGCTTGGGCTTCATCCATTCTTTGGGCCAGATTCGGCCTTGTGACCTTTTCTTTTAAGCTTTTTCTTTTCTAATTCCATTTTCTGAATAGAATTTGATATGAATTCAAATCCTTTTGAATTCAAACTTCTTCAGGGATTTTTGCAGGGTTACGTGGGTTCAAAAATGAGTCAGATGACCATGTGGTTACTAGCAAGGCTTGGTCAAGCTTGGGTCTTTGAAATAAACAGAGACTTTGTCTCTTTGTCTCTAGTTGCAAATATTTGGAATAGGGTCTAGAAAATATTTTTAAATTGAAGTCTTGGGTTTAAATGTTATTCCTATTCTTTCCAACCATGGTGGCAAGCAAACAAGATCATGAACAATCAAATCCCAAAGGGTGTTGGCCAATTGAGACAATTTGCCCACATGAAATCATAGCTCAAACTTCTGTCTCCAAATGATTTTTGAGAAAAACCCTATATGAATGAATGATGCAAGAATGAAATGAATGAGTTTTTGAAACATGATTTTTGGGATGTTACATCTCTGAAGAGAACACACATTTCAATAACACTGGTGGATCCATATGTGGTATGTGAAAATAATAGTCATGAAATGACTCCAGTTGTTGTTAGTAAAAAGAACACACATGCAATGACACTGGTGGATCCATGTGTGGTCTTTGAAGAGAACACACATCATATGACTCTAGCTATTGTCAGTAAGAAGAGCACACATTTCAATGACACCAGTGGATCCATATGTGGTATGTGAAAAGAACACACATGCAATGACTCCAGTTGTTGTTAGTAAAAAGAACACACATGTAATGACACTGGTGGATCCATGTGTGGTCTCTGAAGAGAACACACATTTCAATAACACTGGTGGATCCATATGTGGTATGTGAAAATAATAGTCATGAAATAACTCTAGTTGTTGTTAGTAAAAAGAACACACATGCAATGACACTGGTGGATCCATGTGTGTTCTCTGAAAAGAACACACCTGCAATGACTCTGGCTGTTGTTAGTAAAAAGAGCACACATTTCAATGACACTGGTGGATCGATATGTGTTATGTGAAAAGAATAGTCATGAAATGACTCCACTTGTTTTTAGTAAAAAGAACACACATGCAATGACACTGGTGGATCCATGTGTGGTCTCTGAAGAGAACACACATGCAATGGCTCTGGCTGTTGTTATTAAAAAGAGCAGACATTTCAATGACACTGGCGGATCCATATGTGCTTGTGAAAAGAACACACATGAAATGACTCCAGTTGTTGTTAGTAAAAAGAACACACATGCAATGACACTGGTGGATCCATGTGTGGTCTCTGAAGAGAACACACATTTCAATGACACTGGTGGATCCATATGTGGTATGTGAAAAGAACATTCATGAAATGACTCTAGTTGTTATTAGTAAAAAGAACACACATGCAATGACACTGGTGGATCCATGTGTGGTCTCTGAAGAGAACAGACATGCAATGGCTCTGGTTGTTGGTAGTAAAAAGATCACACATTTCAATGGCACTAGTGGATCCATATGTGGTATGTGAAAAGAACACACATGAAATGACTCCAGTTGTTGTTAGTAAAAAGAACACACATGCAATGACACTCGTGGATCCATGTGTGGTCTTTGAAGAGAACACACATCATATGACTCTAGCTATTGTCAGTAAGAAGAGCACACATTTCAATGACACCAGTGGATCCATATGTGGTATGTGAAAAGAACACACACGCAATGACTCCAGTTGTTGTTAGTAAAAAGAACACACATGTAATGACACTGGTGGATCCATGTGTGGTCTCTGAAGAGAACACACATTTCAATAACACTAGTGGATCCATATGTGGTATGTGAAAATAATAGTCATGAAATGACCCCAGTTGTTGTTAGTAAAAAGAACACACATGCAATGACACTGGTGGATCCATGTGTGGTCTCTGAAAAGAACACACCTGAAATGACTCTGGCTGTTGTTAGTAAAAAGAGCACACATTTCAATGACACTGGTGGATCGATATGTGTTATGTGAAAAGAATAGTCATGAAATGACTCCAGCTGTTGTTAGTAAAAAGAACACACATGCAATGACACTGGTGGATCCATGTGTGGTTCTCTAAAGAGAACACACATGCAATGGATCTGGCTGTTGTTAGTAAAAAGAGCACACATTTCAATGACACTAGTGGATCCATATGTGGTATGTGAAAAGAACACACATGAAATGACTCCAGTTGTTGTTAGTAAAAAGAACACACATGCAATGACACTAGTGGATCCATGTGTGGTCTCTGAAAAGAACACACCTGCAATGACTCTGGCTGTTGTTAGTAAAAAGAGCACACATTTCAATGACACTGGTGGATCGATATGTGTTATGTGAAAAGAATAGTCATGAAATGACTCCAGTTGTTTTTAGTAAAAAGAACACACATGCAATGACACTGGTGGATCCATGTGTGGTCTTTGAAGAGAACACACATGCAATGGCTCTGGCTGTTGTTATTAAAAAGAGCGCACATTTCAATGACACTGGTGGATCCATATGTGGTATGTGAAAAGAACACACATGAAATGACTCTAGTTGTTGTTAGTAAAAAGAACACACATGCAATGACACTGGTGGATGCATGTGTGGTCTCTGAAGAGAACACACATTTCAATGACACTGGTGGATCCATATGTGGTATTTGAAAAGAACACACATGAAATGACTCCAGTTGTTGTTTGTAAAAAGAACACACATGCAATGACACTAGTGGATCCATGTGTGGTCTATGAAGAGAACACACATGCAATGACTCTGGTTGTGGTTAGTAAAAAGAGCACACATGCAATGACACTGGTGGATCCATAGGTAGTATGTGAAAATAACACACATGCCATGACTCCAATTGTTGTTAGTAAAAAGAGCACACATGGAATGACACTGGTGGATCCATGTTTGGTCCCTGAAGAGAATACACATTTCAATGACACTGGTGGATCCATATGTGGTATGTGAAAAGTACGCACGTGAAATTACTCCAGTTGTGATTAGTAAAAAGAACACACATGCAATGACACTGGTTGTTGTTAGTAAAAAGAACACACATGCAATGACACTTGTGGATCCATAGGTGGATTGTGAAAAGAACACACATGTAATGACTCTGGTTGTTGTTAGTAAAAAGAACACACTTGCAATAACACTAGTGGATCCATAGGTGGATTGTGAAAAGAACACGGATGCAACGACATTGGTGGATCCATATGTGGTATGTGAAAAGAATAATCATGATATGACTCTAGTTGTTGTTAGTAAAAAGAACACACATGCAATGCCACTGGTGGATCCATGTGTGGTCTCTGAAGAGAACACACATGCAATGACTCTGGTTGTTGTTAGTAAAAAGAGCACACATTTCAATGACACTAGTGGATCCATATGTGGTATGTGAAAAGAACACACATGAAATGACTCCCGTTGTTGTTAGTAAAAAGAACACACATGCAATGACACTGGTGGATCCATGTGTGGTCTTTGAAGAGAACACACATCCAATGACTCTAGCTATTGTTAGTAAGAAGAGCACACATTTCAATGACACTGGTGGATCCATATGTGGTATATGAAAAGAACACACATGCAATGACTCCAGTTGTTGTTAGTAAAAAGAACACACATGTAATGACACTGGTGGATCCATGTGTGGTCTCTGAAGAGAACACACATTTCAATAACACTGGTGGATCTATATGTGGTATGTGAAAATAAAAGTCATGAAATGACTCCAGTTGTTGTTAGTAAAAAGAACACACATGCAATGACATTGGTGGATCCATGTGTGGTCTCTGAAAAGAACACACCTGAAATGACTCTGGCTGTTGTTAGTAAAAAGAGCACACATTTCAATGACACTGGTGGATCGATATGTGTTATGTGAAAAGAATAGTCATGAAATGACTCCAGCTTTTGTTAGTAAAAAGAACACACATGCAATGACACTGGTGGATCCATGTGTGGTCTCTGAAGAGAACACACATGCAATGGCTCTGGCTGTTGTTAGTAAAAAGAGCACACATCTCAATGACACTGGTGGATCCATATGTGGTATGTGAAAAGAACACACATGAAATGACTCCAGTTGTTGTTAGTAAAATGAACACACATGCAATGACACTGGTGGATCCATGTGTGGTCTCTGAAGATAACACACATTTCAATGACACTGGTGGATCCATATGTGGTATTTGAATAGAACACACATGAAATGACTCCAGTTGTTGTTAGTAAAAAGAACACACATGCAATGACACTGGTGGAACCATGTGTGGTCTCTGAAGAAAACACACATTTCAATGACACTGGTGGATCCATATGTGGTATTTGAAAAGAACACACATGAAATGACTCCAGTCGTTGTTACTAAAAAGAACACACATGCAATGACACTAGTGGATCCATGTGTGGTCTATGAAGAGAACACACATGCAATGACTCTAGTTGTGGTTAGTAAAAAGAGCACACATGCAATGACACTAGTGGATCCATAAGTGGATTGTGAAAAGAACACACATGCAATGACACTGGTGCATCCATAGGTGGTATGTGAAAAGAACACACATGCCATGACTCCAGTTGTTGTTAGTAAAAAGAGCACACATGGAATGACACTGGTGGATCCATGTTTGGTCCCTGGAGAGAATACACATTTCAATGACACTGGTGGATCCATATGTGGTATGTGAAAAGAACGCACATGAAATTACTCTAGTTGTGATTAGTAAAAAGAACACACATGCAATGACACTAGTTGTTGTTAGTAAAAAGAACACACATGCAATGACACTTGTGGATCCATAGGTGGATTGTGAAAAGAACACGGATGCAATGACATTGGTGGATCCATATGTGGTATGTGAAAAGAATAGTCATGATATGACTCTAGTTGTTGTTAGTAAAAAGAGCACACATTTCAATGACACTAGTGGATCTATATGTGGTATGTGAAAAGAACACACATGAAATGACTCCAGTTGTTGTTAGTAAAAAGACCACACATGCAATGACACTGGTGGATCCATGTGTGGTCTTTGAAGAGAACACACATCCAATGACTCTAGCTATTGTTAGTAAGAAGAGCACACATTTCAATAACACTGGTGGATCCATATGTGGTATGTGAAAAGAACACACATGCAATGACTCCAGTTGTTGTTAGTAAAAAGAACACACATGTAATGACACTGGTGGATCCATGTGTGGTCTCTGAAGAGAACACACATTTCAATAACACTGGTGGATCTATATGTGGTATCTGAAAATAAAAGTCATGAAATGACTCCAGTTGTTGTTAGTAAAAAGAACACACATGCAATGACATTGGTGGATCCATGTGTGGTCTCTGAAAAGAACACACCTGAAATGACTCTGGCTGTTGTTAGTAAAAAGAGCACACATTTCAATGACACTGGTGGATCGATATGTGTTATGTGAAAAGAATAGTCATGAAATGACTCCAGTTTTTGTTAGTAAAAAGAACACACATGCAATGACACTGGTGGATCCATGTGTGGTCTCTGAAGAGAACACACATGCAATGGCTCTGGCTGTTGTTAGTAAAAATAGCACACATCTCAATGACACTGGTGGATCCATGTGTGGTATGTGAAAAGAACACACATGAAATGACTCCAGTTGTTGTTAGTAAAATGAACACACATGCAATGACACTGGTGGATCCATGTGTGGTCTCTGAAGATAACACACATTTCAATGACACTGGTGGATCCATATGTGGTATTTGAATAGAACACACATGAAATGACTCCAGTTGTTGTTAGTAAAAAGAACACACATGCAATGACACTGGTGGATCCATGTGTGGTCTCTGAAGAGAACACACATTTCAATGACACTGGTGGATCCATATGTGGTATTTGAAAAGAACACACATGAAATGACTCCAGTCGTTGTTAGTAAAAAGAGCACACATGCAATGACACTAGTGGATCCATGTGTGGTCTATGAAGAGAACACACATGCAATGACTCTAGTTGTGGTTAGTAAAAAGAGGACACATGCAATGACACTAGTGGATCCATAAGTGGATTGTGAAAAGAACACACATGCAATGACACTGGTGCATCCATAGGTGGTATGTGAAAAGAACACACATGCCATGACTCCAGTTGTTGTTAGTAAAAAGAGCACACATGGAATGGCACTGGTGGATCCATGTTTGGTCCCTGGAGAGAATACACATTTCAATGACACTGGTGGATCCATATGTGGTATGTGAAAAGAACGCACATGAAATTACTCTAGTTGTGATTAGTAAAAAGAACACACATGCAATGACACTGGTTGTTGTTAGTAAAAAGAACACACATGCAATGACACTTGTGGATCCATAGGTGGATTGTGAAAAGAACACACATGTAATGACTCTGTTTGTTGTTAGTAAAAAGAACACACATGCAATGACACTAGTGGATCCATAGGTGGATTGTGAAAAGAACACGGATGCAATGACATTGGTGGATCCATATGTGGTATGTGAAAAGAATAGTCATGATATGACTCTAGTTGTTGTTAGTAAAAATAACACACATGCAATGCCACTGGTGGATCCATGTGTGGTCTCTAAAGAGAACACACATGCAATGACTCTGGTTGTTGTTAGTAAAAAGAGCACACATTTCAATGACACTAGTGGATCCATATGTGGTATGTGAAAAGAACACACATGAAATGACTCCAGTTGTTGTTAGTAAAAAGAACACACATGCAAAGACACTGGTGGATCCATGTGTGGTCTTTGAAGAGAACACACATCCAATGACTCTAGCTATTGTTAGTAAGAAGAGCACACATTTCAATGACACTGGTGGATCCATATGTGGTATGTGAGAAGAACACACACGCAATGACTCCAGTTGTTGTTAGTAAAAAGAACACACATGTAATGACACTGGTGGATCCATGTGTGGTCTCTGAAGAGAACACACATTTCAATAACACTGGTGGATCCATATATGGTATGTGAAAATAATAGTCATGAAATGACTCTAGTTGTTGTTAGTAAAAAGAACACACATGCAATGACACTGGTGGATCCATGAGTGGTGTCTGAAAAGAACACACCTGAAATGACTCTGGCTGTTGTTAGTAAAAAGAGCACACATTTCAATGACACTGGTGGATCGATATGTGTTATGTGAAAAGAATAGTCATGAAATGACTCCAGTTGTTGTTTGTAAAAAGAACACACATGCAATGAAACTGGTGGATCCATGTGTGGTCTCTGAAGAGAACACACATGCAATGGCTCTGGCTGTTGTTAGTAAAAAGAGCACACATCTCAATGACACTGGTGGATCCATATGTGGTATGTGAAAATAATAGTCATGAAATGACTCCAGTTGTTGTTAGTAAAAAGAACACACATGCAATGACACTGGTGGATCCATGTGTGGTCTCTGAAGAGAACACACGTTTCAATGACACTGGTGCATCCATATGTGGTATTTGAAAAGAACACACATGAAATGACTCCAGTTGTTGTTAGTAAAAAGAACACACATGCAATGACACAAGTGGATCCATGTGTGGTCTATGAAGAGAACACACATGCAATGACTCTGGTTGTTGTTAGTAAAAAGAGCACACATGCAATGACACTAGTGGATCCATACGTGGATTGTGAAAAGAACACACATGCAATGACATTGGTGGATCCATAGGTGGTATGTGAAAAGAACACACATGCCATGACTCCAGTTGTTGTTAGTAAAAAGAACACACATGGAATGACACTGGTGGATCCATGTTTGGTCTCTGAAGAGAATACACATTTCAATGACACTGGTGGATCCATATGTGGTATGTGAAAAGAACGCACATGAAATTACTCCAGTTGTGATTAGTAAAAAGAACACACATGCAATGACACTGGTTGTTGTTAGTAAAAAGAACACACATGCAATGACACTTGTGGATCCATAGGTGGAATGTGAAAAGAACACACATGTAATGACTCTGGTTGTTGTTAGTAAAAAGAACACACATGGAATGACACTAGTGGATCCATAGGTGGATTGTGAAAAGAACACGGATGCAATGACATTGGTGGATCCATATGTGGTATGTGAAAAGAATAGTCATGATATGACTCTAGTTGTTGTTAGTAAAAAGAACACACATGCAATGCCACTGGTGGATCCATGTGTGGTCTCTGAAGAGAACACACATGCAATGACTCTGGTTGTTGTTAGTGAAAAGAGCACACATTTCAATGACACTAGTGGATCCATATGTGGTATGTGAAAAGAACACGCATGAAATGACTCCAGTTGTTGTTAGTAAAAACAACACACATGCAATGACACTGGTGGATCCATGTGTGGTCTTTGAAGAGAACACACATCCAATGACTCTAGCTATTGTTATTAAGAAGAGCACATATTTCAATGACACTGGTGGATCCATATGTGGTATGTGAGAAGAACACACACGCAATGACTCCAGTTGTTGTTAGTAAAAAGAACACACATGTAATGACACTGGTGGATCCATGTGTGGTCTCTGAAGAGAACACACATTTCAATAACACTGTGGATCCATATGTGGTATGTCAAAATAATAGACATTAACTGACTCTAGTTGTTTTTAGAAAAAACAACACAAATGCAATGACAGTGGTGGATCCTTGTGTGGTCTCTTAAAACAACACACCTGAAACGACTCTGGCTGTTGTTAGTAAAAAGAGCACACATTTCAATGACACTGGTGGATCGATATGTGTTATGTGAAAAGAATAGTCATGAAATGACTCCAGCTGTTGTTAGTAAAAAGAACACACATGCAATGACACTGGTGGATCCATGTGTGGTTCTCTAAATAGAAAACACATCAAATGCATATGGATGTTGTTAGTAAAAAGAGCACACATTTCAATGACACTAGTGGATCCATATGTGGTATGTGAAAAGAACACACATGAAATGACTCCAGTTGTTGTTAGTAAAAAGAACACACATGCAATGACGCTGGTGGATCCATGTGTGGTATCTGAAGAGAACACACATTTCAATAACACTGGTGGATCCATATGTGGTATTTGAAAATATTAGTCATGAAATGACTCCAGTTGTTGTTAGTAAAAAGAAAACACATGCAATGACACCGGTGGATCCATGTGTGGTCTCTGAAAAGAACACACCTGCAATGACTCTGGCTGTTGTTAGTAAAAAGAGCACACATTTCAATGACACTGGTGGATCGATATGTGTTATGTGAAAAGAATAGTCATGAAATGACTCCAGTTGTTTTTAGTAAAAAGAACACACATGCAATGACACTGGTGGATCCATGTGTGGTCTTTGAAGAGAACACACATGCAATGGCTCTGGCTGTTGTTATTAAAAAGAGCGCACATTTCAATGACACTGGTGGATCCATATGTGGTATGTGAAAAGAACACACATGAAATGACTCTAGTTGTTGTTAGTAAAAAGAACACACATGCAATGACACTGGTGGATGCATGTGTGGTCTCTGAAGAGAACACACATTTTAATGACACTGGTGGATCCATATGTGGTATTTGAAAAGAACACACATGAAATGACTCCAGTTGTTGTTTGTAAAAAGAACACACATGCAATGACACTAGTGGATCCATGTGTGGTCTATGAAGAGAACACACATGCAATGACTCTGGTTGTGGTTAGTAAAAAGAGCACACATGCAATGACACTGGTGGATCCATAGGTGGTATGTGAAAATAACACACATGCCATGACTCCAGTTGTTGTTAGTAAAAAGAGCACACATGGAATGACACTGGTGGATCCATGTTTGGTCCCTGAAGAGAATACACATTTCAATGACACTGGTGGATCCATATGTGGTATGTGAAAAGTACGCACGTGAAATTACTCCAGTTGTGATTAGTAAAAAGAACACACATGCAATGACACTGGTTGTTGTTAGTAAAAAGAACACACATGCAATGACACTTGTGGATCCATAGGTGGAATGTGAAAAGAACACACATGTAATGACTCTGGTTGTTGTTAGTAAAAAGAACACACATGGAATGACACTAGTGGATCCATAGGTGGATTGTGAAAAGAACACGGATGCAATGACATTGGTGGATCCATATGTGGTATGTGAAAAGAATAGTCATGATATGACTCTAGTTGTTGTTAGTAAAAAGAACACACATGCAATGCCACTAGTGGATCCATGTGTGGTCTCTGAAGAGAACACACATGCAATGACTCTGGTTGTTGTTAGTGAAAAGAGCACACATTTCAATGACACTAGTGGATCCATATGTGGTATGTGAAAAGAACACGCATGAAATGACTCCAGTTGTTGTTAGTAAAAAGAACACACATGCAATGACATTGGTGGATCCATGTGTGGTCTTTGAAGAGAACACACATCCAATGACTCTAGCTATTGTTATTAAGAAGAGCACACATTTCAATGACACTGGTGGATCCATATGTGGTATGTGAGAAGAACACACACGCAATGACTCCAGTTGTTGTTAGTAAAAAGAACACACATGTAATGACACTGGTGGATCCATGTGTGGTCTCTGAAGAGAACACACATTTCAATAACACTGGTGGATCCATATGTGGTATGTGAAAATAATAGTCATGAAATGACTCTAGTTGTTGTTAGTAAAAAGAACACACATGCAATGACACTGGTGGATCCATGTGTGGTCTCTGAAAAGAACACACCTGAAACGACTCTGGCTGTTGTTAGTAAAAAGAGCACACATTTCAATGACACTGGTGGATCGATATGTGTTATGTGAAAAGAATAGTCATGAAATGACTCCAGCTGTTGTTAGTAAAAAGAACACACATGCAATGACACTGGTGGATCCATGTGTGGTTCTCTAAAGAGAACACACATGCAATGGATCTGGCTGTTGTTAGTAAAAAGAGCACACATTTCAATGACACTAGTGGATCCATATGTGGTATGTGAAAAGAACACACATGAAATGACTCCAGTTGTTGTTAGTAAAAAGAACACACATGCAATGACACTGGTGGATCCATGTGTGGTATCTGAAGAGAACACACATTTCAATAACACTGGTGGATCCATATGTGGTATGTGAAAATATTAGTCATGAAATGACTCCAGTTGTTGTTAGTAAAAAGAACACACATGCAATGACACTGGTGGATCCATGTGTGGTCTCTGAAAAGAACACACCTGCAATGACTCTGGCTGTTGTTAGTAAAAAGAGCACACATTTCAATGACACTGGTGGATCGATATGTGTTATGTGAAAAGAATAGTCATGAAATGACTCCAGTTGTTTTTAGTAAAAAGAACACACATGCAATGACACTGGTGGATCCATGTGTGGTCTTTGAAGAGAACACACATGCAATGGCTCTGGCTGTTGTTATTAAAAAGAGCGCACATTTCAATGACACTGGTGGATCCATATGTGGTATGTGAAAAGAACACACATGAAATGACTCTAGTTGTTGTTAGTAAAAAGAACACACATGCAATGACACTGGTGGATGCATGTGTGGTCTCTGAAGAGAACACACATTTTAATGACACTGGTGGATCCATATGTGGTATTTGAAAAGAACACACATGAAATGACTCCAGTTGTTGTTTGTAAAAAGAACACACATGCAATGACACTAGTGGATCCATGTGTGGTCTATGAAGAGAACACACATGCAATGACTCTGGTTGTGGTTAGTAAAAAGAGCACACATGCAATGACACTGGTGGATCCATAGGTGGTATGTGAAAATAACACACATGCCATGACTCCAGTTGTTGTTAGTAAAAAGAGCACACATGGAATGACACTGGTGGATCCATGTTTGGTCCCTGAAGAGAATACACATTTCAATGACACTGGTGGATCCATATGTGGTATGTGAAAAGTATGCACGTGAAATTACTCCAGTTGTGATTAGTAAAAAGAACACACATGCAATGACACTGGTTGTTGTTAGTAAAAAGAACACACATGCAATGACACTTGTGGATCCATAGGTGGATTGTGAAAAGAACACACATGTAATGACTCTGGTTGATGTTAGTAAAAAGAACACACGTGCAATAACACTAGTGGATCCATAGGTGGATTGTGAAAAGAACACGGATGCAACGACATTGGTGGATCCATATGTGGTATGTGAAAAGAATAATCATGATATGACTCTAGTTGTTGTTAGTAAAAAGAACACACATGCAATGCCACTGGTGGATCCATGTGTGGTCTCTGAAGAGAACACACATGCAACGACTCTGGTTGTTGGTAGTAAAAAGAGCACACATTTCAATGACACTAGTGGATCCATATGTGGTATGTGAAAAGAACACACATGAAATGACTCCAGTTGTTGTTAGTAAAAAGAACACACATGCAATGACACTGGTGGATCCATGTGTGGTCTTTGAAGAGAACACACATCCAATGACTCTAGCTATTGTTAGTAAGAAGATCACACATTTCAATGACACCGGTGGATCCATTTGTGGTATGTGAAAAGAACACACATGCAATGACTCCAGTTGTTGTTAGTAAAAATAACACACATGTAATGACACTGGTGGATCCATGTGTTGTCTCTGAAGAGAACACACATTTCAATAACACTGGTGGATCCATATGTGGTATGTGAAAATAATAGTCATGAAATGACTCCAGTTGTTGTTAGTAAAAAGAACACACATGAAATGACACTGGTGGATCCATGTGTGGTCTCTGAAAAGAACACACCTGAAATGACTCTGGCTGTTGTTAGTAAAAAGAGCACACATTTCAATGACACTGGTGGAATTATATGTGTTATGTGAAAAGAATAGTCATGAAATGACTCCAGTTGTTGTTAGTAAAAAGAACACACATGCAATGACACTGGTGGATCCATGTGTGGTTCTCTAAAGAGAACACACATGCAATGGATCTGTTGTTAGTAAAAGAGCACACATTTCAATGACACTAGTGGATCCATATGTGGTATGTGAAAAGAACACACATGAAATGACTCCAGTTGTTGTTACTAAAAAGAACACACATGCAATGACACTAGTGGATCCATGTGTGGTCTTTGAAGAGAACACACATCATATGACTCTAGCTATTGTCAGTAAGAAGAGCACACATTTCAATGACACCAGTGGATCCATATGTGGTATGTGAAAAGAACACACATGCAATGACTCCAGTTGTTGTTAGTAAAAAGAACACACATGTAATGACACTGGTGGATCCATGTGTGGTCTCTAAAGAGAACACACATTTCAATAACACTGGTGGATCCATATGTGGTATGTGAAAATAATAGTCATGAAATGACTCCAGTTGTGATTAGTAAAAAGAACACACATGCAATGACACTGGTTGTTGTTAGTAAAAAGAACACACATGCAATGACACTTGTGGATCCATAGGTGGAATGTGAAAAGAACACACATGTAATGACTCTGGTTGTTGTTAGTAAAAAGAACACACATGGAATGACACTAGTGGATCCATAGGTGGATTGTGAAAAGAACACGGATGCAACGACATTGGTGGATCCATATGTGGTATGTGAAAAGAATAATCATGATATGACTCTAGTTGTTGTTAGTAAAAAGAACACACATGCAATGCCACTGGTGGATCCATGTGTGGTCTCTGAAGAGAACACACATGCAACGACTCTGGTTGTTGGTAGTAAAAAGAGCACACATTTCAATGACACTAGTGGATCCATATGTGGTATGTGAAAAGAACACACATGAAATGACTCCAGTTGTTGTTAGTAAAAAGAACACACATGCAATGGCACTGGTGGATCCATGTGTGGTCTTTGAAGAGAACACACATCCAATGACTCTAGCTATTGTTAGTAAGAAGATCACACATTTCAATGACACCGGTGGATCCATTTGTGGTATGTGAAAAGAACACACATGCAATGACTCTAGTTGTTGTTAGTAAAAATAACACACATGTAATGACACTGGTGGATCCATGTGTTGTCTCTGAAGAGAACACACATTTCAATAACACTGGTGGATCCATATGTGGTATGTGAAAATAATAGTCATGAAATGACTCCAGTTGTTGTTAGTAAAAAGAACACACATGAAATGACACTGGTGGATCCATGTGTGGTCTCTGAAAAGAACACACCTGAAATGACTCTGGCTGTTGTTAGTAAAAAGAGCACACATTTCAATGACACTGGTGGATTGATATGTGTTATGTGAAAAGAATAGTCATGAAATGACTCCAGTTGTTGTTAGTAAAAGAACACACATGCAATGACACTGGTGGATCCATGTGTGGTTCTCTAAAGAGAACACACATGCAATGGATCTGGCTGTTGTTAGTAAAAAGAGCACACATTTCAATGACACTAGTGGATCCATATGTGGTATGTGAAAAGAACACACATGAAATGACTCCAGTTGTTGTTACTAAAAAGAACACACATGCAATGACACTGGTGGATCCATGTGTGGTTCTCTAAAGAGAACACACATGCAATGGATCTGGCTTGTTAGTAAAAAGAGCACACATTTCAATGACACTAGTGGATCCATATGTGGTATGTGAAAAGAACACACATGAAATGACTCAGTTGTTGTTACTAAAAGAACACACATGCAATGACACTAGTGGATCCATGTGTGGTCTTTGAAGAGAACACACATCATATGACTCTAGCTATTGTCAGTAAGAAGAGCACACATTTCAATGACACCAGTGGATCCATATGTGGTATGTGAAAAGAACACACATGCAATGACTCCAGTTGTTGTTAGTAAAAAGAACACACATGTAATGACACTGGTGGATCCATGTGTGGTCTCTAAAGAGAACACACATTTCAATAACACTGGTGGATCCATATGTGGTATGTGAAAATAATAGTCATGAAATGACTCAGCCAGATTAGTAAAAAGAACACACATGCAATGACACTGGTTGTTGTTAGTAAAAAGAACACACATGCAATGACACTTGTGGATCCATAGGTGGAATGTGAAAAGAACACACATGTAATGACTCTGGTTGTTGTTAGTAAAAAGAACACACATGGAATGACACTAGTGGATCCATAGGTGGATTGTGAAAAGAACACGGATGCAACGACATTGGTGGATCCATATGTGGTATGTGAAAAGAATAATCATGATATGACTCTAGTTGTTGTTAGTAAAAAGAACACACATGCAATGCCATCAGGATCCATGTGTGGTCTCAAGAGAACACACATGCAACGACTACGGTTGTTGGTAGTAAAAAGAGCACACATTTCAATGACACTAGTGGATCCATATGTGGTATGTGAAAAGAACACACATGAAA
Organism: Avena insularis; assembly: GCA_023614405.1. Taxonomy (NCBI): domain Eukaryota; kingdom Viridiplantae; phylum Streptophyta; class Magnoliopsida; order Poales; family Poaceae; genus Avena; species Avena insularis. The sequence goes on from JAJUPC010000377.1 coordinate 249,038, forward strand.
TGACTCCAGTTGTTGTTAGTAAAAAGAACACACATGCAATGGCACTGGTGGATCCATGTGTGGTCTTTGAAGAGAACACACATCCAATGACTCTAGCTATTGTTAGTAAGAAGATCACACATTTCAATGACACCGGTGGATCCATTTGTGGTATGTGAAAAGAACACACATGCAATGACTCTAGTTGTTGTTAGTAAAAATAACACACATGTAATGACACTGGTGGATCCATGTGTTGTCTCTGAAGAGAACACACATTTCAATAACACTGGTGGATCCATATGTGGTATGTGAAAATAATAGTCATGAAATGACTCCAGTTGTTGTTAGTAAAAAGAACACACATGAAATGACACTGGTGGATCCATGTGTGGTCTCTGAAAAGAACACACCTGAAATGACTCTGGCTGTTGTTAGTAAAAAGAGCACACATTTCAATGACACTGGTGGATTGATATGTGTTATGTGAAAAGAATAGTCATGAAATGACTCCAGTTGTTGTTAGTAAAAAGAACACACATGCAATGACACTGGTGGATCCATGTGTGGTTCTCTAAAGAGAACACACATGCAATGGATCTGGCTGTTGTTAGTAAAAAGAGCACACATTTCAATGACACTAGTGGATCCATATGTGGTATGTGAAAAGAACACACATGAAATGACTCCAGTTGTTGTTACTAAAAAGAACACACATGCAATGACACTGGTGGATCCATGTGTGGTTCTCTAAAGAGAACACACATGCAATGGATCTGGCTGTTGTTAGTAAAAAGAGCACACATTTCAATGACACTAGTGGATCCATATGTGGTATGTGAAAAGAACACACATGAAATGACTCCAGTTGTTGTTAGTAAAAAGAACACACATGCAATGACACTGGTGGATCCATGTGTGGTCTTTGAAGAGAACACACATCATATGACTCTAGCTATTGTCAGTAAGAAGAGCACACATTTCAATGACACCAGTGGATCCATATGTGGTATGTGAAAAGAACACACATGCAATGACTCCAGTTGTTGTTAGTAAAAAGAACACACATGTAATGACACTGGTGGATCCATGTGTGGTCTCTGAAGAGAACACACATTTCAATAACACTGGTGGATCCAGATGTGGTATGTGAAAATAATAGTCATGAAATGACTCCCAGGATTAGTAAAAGAACACACATGCAATGACACTGGTTGTTGTTAGTAAAAAGAACACACATGCAATGACACTTGTGGATCCATAGGTGGAATGTGAAAGAACACACATGTAATGACTCGTTGTTGTTAGTAAAAAGAACACACATGGAATGACACTAGTGGATCCATAGGTGGATTGTGAAAAGAACACGGATGCAACGACATTGGTGGATCCATATGTGGTATGTGAAAAGAATAATCATGATATGACTCTAGTTGTTGTTAGTAAAAAGAACACACATGCAATGCCACTGGTGGATCCATGTGGTCTCTGAAGAGAACACACATGCAACGACTCGGGTTGTTGGTAGTAAAAGAGCACATTTCAATGACACTAGTGGATCCATATGTGGTATGTGAAAAGAACACACATGAAATGACTCAGTTGTTGTTAGTAAAAGAACACACATGCAATGACACTGGTGGATCCATGTGTGGTCTTTGAAGAGAACACACATCCAATGACTCTAGCTATTGTTAGTAAGAAGATCACATTTCAATGACACCGGTGGATCCATTTGTGGTATGTGAAAAGAACACACATGCAATGACTCTAGTTGTTGTTAGTAAAAATAACACACATGTAATGACACTGGTGGATCCATGTGTTGTCTCAAGAGAATACACATTTCAATAACACTGGTGGATCCATATGTGGTATGTGAAAATAATAGTCATGAAATGACTCAGGTTGTTGTTAGTAAAAGAACACACATGAAATGACACTGGTGGATCCATGTGTGGTCTCTGTTGTTAGTAAAAGAGCACACATTTCAATGACACTGTGGATTTATATGTGTTATGTGAAAAGAATAGTCATGAAATGACTCCAGTTGTTGTTAGTAAAAAGAACACACATGCAATGACACTGGTGGATCCATGTGTGGTTCTCTAAAGAGAACACACATGCAATGGATCTGGCTGTTGTTAGTAAAAAGAGCACACATTTCAATGACACTAGTGGATCCATATGTGGTATGTGAAAAGAACACACATGAAATGACTCCAGTTGTTGTTACTAAAAAGAACACACATGCAATGACACTAGTGGATCCATGTGTGGTCTTTGAAGAGAACACACATCATATGACTCTAGCTATTGTCAGTAAGAAGAGCACACATTTCAATGACACCAGTGGATCCATATGTGGTATGTGAAAAGAACACACATGCAATGACTCCAGTTGTTGTTAGTAAAAAGAACACACATGTAATGACACTGGTGGATCCATGTGTGGTCTTTGAAGAGAACACACATCATATGACTCTAGCTATTGTCAGTAAGAAGAGCACACATTTCAATGACACCAGTGGATCCATATGTGGTATGTGAAAAGAACACACATGCAATGACTCCAGTTGTTGTTAGTAAAAAGAGCACACATGGAATGACACTGGTGGATCCATGTTTGGTCCCTGAAGAGAATACACATTTCAATGACACTGGTGGATCCATATGTGGTATGTGAAAAGTATGCACGTGAAATTACTCCAGTTGTGATTAGTAAAAAGAACACACATGCAATGACACTGGTTGTTGTTAGTAAAAAGAACACACATGCAATGACACTTGTGGATCCATAGGTGGATTGTGAAAAGAACACACATGTAATGACTCTGGTTGATGTTAGTAAAAAGAACACACGTGCAATAACACTAGTGGATCCATAGGTGGATTGTGAAAAGAACACGGATGCAACGACATTGGTGGATCCATATGTGGTATGTGAAAAGAATAATCATGATATGACTCTAGTTGTTGTTAGTAAAAAGAACACACATGCAATGCCACTGGTGGATCCATGTGTGGTCTCTGAAGAGAACACACATGCAACGACTCTGGCTGTTGTTAGTAAAAAGAGCACACATTTCAATGACACTAGTGGATCCATATGTGGTATGTGAAAAGAACACACATGAAATGACTCCAGTTGTTGTTACTAAAAAGAACACACATGCAATGACACTAGTGGATCCATGTGTGGTCTTTGAAGAGAACACACATCATATGACTCTAGCTATTGTCAGTAAGAAGAGCACACATTTCAATGACACCAGTGGATCCATATGTGGTATGTGAAAAGAACACACATGCAATGACTCCAGTTGTTGTTAGTAAAAAGAGCACACATGGAATGACACTGGTGGATCCATGTTTGGTCCCTGAAGAGAATACACATTTCAATGACACTGGTGGATCCATATGTGGTATGTGAAAAGTATGCACGTGAAATTACTCCAGTTGTGATTAGTAAAAAGAACACACATGCAATGACACTGGTTGTTGTTAGTAAAAAGAACACACATGCAATGACACTTGTGGATCCATAGGTGGATTGTGAAAAGAACACACATGTAATGACTCTGGTTGATGTTAGTAAAAAGAACACACGTGCAATAACACTAGTGGATCCATAGGTGGATTGTGAAAAGAACACGGATGGAACGACATTGGTGGATCCATATGTGGTATGTGAAAAGAATAATCATGATATGACTCTAGTTGTTGTTAGTAAAAAGAACACACATGCAATGCCATCAGGATCCATGTGTGGTCTTTGAAGAGAACACACATGCAACGACTCTGGTTGTTGGTAGTAAAAAGAGCACACATTTCAATGACACTAGTGGATCCATATGTGGTATGTGAAAAGAACACACATGAAATGACTCCAGTTGTTGTTAGTAAAAAGAACACACATGCAATGACACTGGTGGATCCATGTGTGGTCTTTGAAGAGAACACACATCCAATGACTCTAGCTATTGTTAGTAAGAAGATCACACATTTCAATGACACCGGTGGATCCATTTGTGGTATGTGAAAAGAACACACATGCAATGACTCCAGTTGTTGTTAGTAAAAATAACACACATGTAATGACACTGGTGGATCCATGTGTTGTCTCTGAAGAGAACACACATTTCAATAACACTGGTGGATCCATATGTATGTGAAAATAATAGTCATGAAATGACTCCAGTTGTTGTTAGTAAAAAGAACACACATGAAATGACACTGGTGGATCCATGTGTGGTCTCTGAAAAGAACACACCTAAAATGACTCTGGCTGTTGTTAGTAAAAAGAGCACACATTTCAATGACACTGGTGGAATTATATGTGTTATGTGAAAAGAATAGTCATGAAATGACTCCAGTTGTTGTTAGTAAAAAGAACACACATGCAATGACACTGGTGGATCCATGTGTGGTTCTCTAAAGAGAACACACATGCAATGGATCTGGCTGTTGTTAGTAAAAAGAGCACACATTTCAATGACACTAGTGGATCCATATGTGGTATGTGAAAAGAACACACATGAAATGACTCCAGTTGTTGTTACTAAAAAGAACACACATGCAATGACACTAGTGGATCCATGTGTGGTCTTTGAAGAGAACACACATCATATGACTCTAGCTATTGTCAGTAAGAAGAGCACACATTTCAATGACACAGTGGATCCATATGTGGTATGTGAAAAGAACACACATGCAATGACTCCAGTTGTTGTTAGTAAAAAGAACACACATGTAATGACACTGGTGGATCCATGTGTGGTCTCTAAAGAGAACACACATTTCAATAACACTGGTGGATCCATATGTGGTATGTGAAAATAATAGTCATGAAATGACTCCAGTTGTGATTAGTAAAAAGAACACACATGCAATGACACTGGTTGTTGTTAGTAAAAAGAACACACATGCAATGACACTTGTGGATCCATAGGTGGAATGTGAAAAGAACACACATGTAATGACTCTGGTTGTTGTTAGTAAAAAGAACACACATGGAATGACACTAGTGGATCCATAGGTGGATTGTGAAAAGAACACGGATGCAACGACATTGGTGGATCCATATGTGGTATGTGAAAAGAATAATCATGATATGACTCTAGTTGTTGTTAGTAAAAAGAACACACATGCAATGCCATCAGGATCCATGTGGTCTCTGAAGAGAACACACATGCAACGACTCTGGTTGTTGGTAGTAAAAAGAGCACACATTTCAATGACACTAGTGGATCCATATGTGGTATGTGAAAAGAACACACATGAAATGACTCCAGTTGTTGTTAGTAAAAAGAACACACATGCAATGGCACTGGTGGATCCATGTGTGGTCTTTGAAGAGAACACACATCCAATGACTCTAGCTATTGTTAGTAAGAAGATCACACATTTCAATGACACCGGTGGATCCATTTGTGGTATGTGAAAAGAACACACATGCAATGACTCTAGTTGTTGTTAGTAAAAATAACACACATGTAATGACACTGGTGGATCCATGTGTTGTCTCTGAAGAGAACACACATTTCAATAACACTGGTGGATCCATATGTGGTATGTGAAAATAATAGTCATGAAATGACTCCAGTTGTTGTTAGTAAAAAGAACACATGAAATGACATCAGGATCCATGTGTGGTCTCTGAAAAGAACACACCTGAAATGACTCTGGCTGTTGTTAGTAAAAAGAGCACACATTTCAATGACACTGGTGGATTGATATGTGTTATGTGAAAAGAATAGTCATGAAATGACTCCAGTTGTTGTTAGTAAAAAGAACACACATGCAATGACACTGGTGGATCCATGTGTGGTTCTCTAAAGAGAACACACATGCAATGGATCTGGCTGTTGTTAGTAAAAAGAGCACACATTTCAATGACACTAGTGGATCCATATGTGGTATGTGAAAAGAACACACATGAAATGACTCCAGTTGTTGTTACTAAAAAGAACACACATGCAATGACACTAGTGGATCCATGTGTGGTCTTTGAAGAGAACACACATCATATGACTCTAGCTATTGTCAGTAAGAAGAGCACACATTTCAATGACACCAGTGGATCCATATGTGGTATGTGAAAAGAACACACATGCAATGACTCCAGTTGTTGTTAGTAAAAAGAACACACATGTAATGACACTGGTGGATCCATGTGTGGTCTCTGAAGAGAACACACATTTCAATAACACTGGTGGATCCAGATGTGGTATGTGAAAATAATAGTCATGAAATGACTCTAGTTGTTGTTAGTAAAAAGAACACACATGCAATGACACTGGTGGATCCATGTGTGGTCTCTGAAAAGAACACACCTGCAATGACTCTGGCTGTTGTTAGTAAAAAGAGCACACATTTCAATGACACTGGATCGATATGTGTTATGTGAAAAGAATAGTCATGAAATGACTCCAGTTGTTTTTAGTAAAAAGAACACACATGCAATGACACTGGTGGATCCATGTGTGGCTCTAAAGAGAACACACATACAATGGCTCTGGCTGTTGTTATTAAAAAGAGCACACATTTCAATGACACTGGTGGATCCATATGTGGTATGTGAAAAGAACACACATGCTATAACTCTAGTTGTTGTTAGTAAAAAGAACACACATGCAATGACACTGGTGGATCCATGTGTGGTCTCTGAAGAGAACACACATTTCAATGACACTGGTGGATCCATATGTGGTATTTGAAAAGAACACACATGAAATGACTCCAGTTGTTGTTAGTAAAAAGAACACACATGCAATGACACTAGTAGATCCATGTGTGGTCTATGAAGAGAACACACATGCAATGACTCTGGTTGTGGTTAGTAAAAAGAGCACACATGCAATGACATTAGTGGATCCATAAGTGGATTGTGAAAAGAACACACATGCAATGACACTGGTGGATCCATGTTTGGTCCCTGAAGAGAATACACATTTCAATGACACTGGTGGATCCATATGTGGTATGTGAAAAGAACACACATGAAATTACTCCAGTTGTGATTAGTAAAAAGAACACACATGCAATGACACTGGTTGTTGTTAGTAAAAAGAACACACATGCAATGACACTTGTGGATCCACAGGTGGATTGTGAAAAGAACACACATGTAATGACTCTGGTTGTTGTTAGTAAAAAGAACACACATGCAATGACACTAGTGGATCCATAGGTGGATTGTTAAAAGAACACGGATGCAATGACATTGGTGGATCTATATGTGGTATGTGAAAAGAATAGTCATGATATGACTCTAGTTGTTGTTAGTAAAAAGAACACACATGCAATGCCACTGGTGGATCCATGTGTGGTCTCTAAAGAGAACACACATGCAATGATTCTAGTTGTTGTTAGTAAAAAGAGCACACATTTCAATGACACTAGTGGTTCCATATGTGGTATGTGAAAAGAACACACATGAAATGACTCCAATTGTTGTTAGTAAAAAGAACACACATGCAATGACACTGGTGGATCCATGTGTGGTCTCTGAAAAGAACACACCTGCAATGACTCTGGCTGTTGTTAGTAAAAAGAGCACACATTTCAATGACACTGGTGGATCGATATGTGTTATGTGAAAAGAATAGTCATGAAATGACTCCAGTTGTTTTTAGTAAAAAGAACACACATGCAATGACACTGGTGGATCCATGTGTGGCTCTAAAGAGAACACACATACAATGGCTCTGGCTGTTGTTATTAAAAAGAGCACACATTTCAATGACACTGGTGGATCCATATGTGGTATGTGAAAAGAACACACATGCTATAACTCTAGTTGTTGTTAGTAAAAAGAACACACATGCAATGACACTGGTGGATCCATGTGTGGTCTCTGAAGAGAACACACATTTCAATGACACTGGTGGATCCATATGTGGTATTTGAAAAGAACACACATGAAATGACTCCAGTTGTTGTTAGTAAAAGAACACACATGCAATGACACTAGTAGATCCATGTGTGGTCTATGAAGAGAACACACATGCAATGACTCTGGTTGTGGTTAGTAAAAAGAGCACACATGCAATGACATTAGTGGATCCATAAGTGGATTGTGAAAAGAACACACATGCAATGACACTGGTGGATCCATGTTTGGTCCCTGAAGAGAATACACATTTCAATGACACTGGTGGATCCATATGTGGTATGTGAAAAGAACACACATGAAATTACTCCAGTTGTGATTAGTAAAAAGAACACACATGCAATGACACTGGTTGTTGTTAGTAAAAAGAACACACATGCAATGACACTTGTGGATCCACAGGTGGATTGTGAAAAGAACACACATGTAATGACTCTGGTTGTTGTTAGTAAAAAGAACACACATGCAATGACACTAGTGGATCCATAGGTGGATTGTTAAAAGAACACGGATGCAATGACATTGGTGGATCTATATGTGGTATGTGAAAAGAATAGTCATGATATGACTCTAGTTGTTGTTAGTAAAAAGAACACACATGCAATGCCACTGGTGGATCCATGTGTGGTCTCTAAAGAGAACACACATGCAATGATTCTAGTTGTTGTTAGTAAAAAGAGCACACATTTCAATGACACTAGTGGTTCCATATGTGGTATGTGAAAAGAACACACATGAAATGACTCCAATTGTTGTTAGTAAAAAGAACACACATGCAATGACACTGGTGGATCCATGTGTGGTCTTTGAAGAGAACACACATCCAATGACTCTAGCTATTGTTAGTAAGAAGAGCACACATTTCAATGACACTGGTGGATCCATATGTGGTATGTGAAAAGAACACACATGCAATGACTCCGTTTGTTGTTAGTAAAAAGAACACACATGTAATGACACTGGTGGATCCATGTGTGGTCTCTGAAGAGAACACACATTTCAATAACACTGGTGGATCCATATGTGGTATGTGAAAATAATAGTCATGAAATGACTCTAGTTGTTGTTCATAAAAAGAACACACATGCAATGACACTGGTGGATCCATGTGTGGTCTCTGAAAAGAACACACCTGAAATGACTCTGGCTGTTGTTAGTAAAAAGAGCACACATTTCAATGACACTGGTGGATCGATATGTGTTATGTGAAAAGAATAGTCATGAAATGACTCCAGTTGTTGTTAGTAAAAAGAACACACATGCAATGACACTGGTGGATCCATGTGTGGTCTCTGAAGAGAACACACATGCAATGGTTCTGGCTGTTGTTAGTAAAAAGAGCACACATCTCAATGACACTGCTGGATCCATATGTGGTATGTGGAAAGAACACACATGAAATGACTCCAGTTGTTGTTAATAAAAAGAACACACATGCAATGACACTGGTGGATCCATGTGTGGTCTTTGAAGAGAACACACATTTCAATGACACTGGTGGATCCATATGTGGTATTTGAAAAGAACACACATGGAATGACTCTAGTTGTTGTTAGTAAAAGAACACACATGCAATGACACAAGTGGATCCATGTGTGGTCTATGAAGAGAACACACATGCAATGACTCTGGTTGTTGTTAGTAAAAAGAGCACACATGCAATGACACTAGTGGATCCATACGTGGATTGTGAAAAGAACACACATGCAATGACATTGGTGGATCCATAGGTGGTATGTGAAAAGAACACACATGCTATGACTCTAGTTGTTGTTAGTAAAAAGAACACACATGGAATGACACTGGTCGATCCATGTTTGGTCTCTGAAGAGAATACACATTTCAATGACACTGGTGGATCCATATGTGGTATGTGAAAAGAACGCACATGAAATTACTCCAGTTGTGATTAGTAAAAAGAACACACATGCAATGACACTGGTTGTTGTTAGTAAAAAGAACACACATGCAGTGACACTTGTGGATCCATAGGTGGATTGTGAAAAGAACACACATGTAATGACTCTGGTTGTTGTTAGTAAAAATAACACACATGGAATGACACTAGTGGATCCATAGGTGGATTGTGAAAAAAACACGGATGCAATGACATTGGTGGATCCATATGTGGTATGTGAAAAGAATAATCATGATATGACTCTAGTTGTTGTTAGTAAAAAGAACACACATGCAATGCCACTGGTGGATCCATGTTTGGTCTCTGAAGAGAACACACATGCAATAACTCTGGTTGTTGTTAGTAAAAAGAGCACACATTTCAATGACACTAGTGGATCCATATGTGGTATGTGAAAAGAACACACATGAAATGACTCCAGTTGTTGTTAGTAAAAAAGAACACACATGCAATGACACTGGTGGATCCATGTGTGGTCTTTGAAGAGAACACACATCCAATGACTCTAGCTATTGTTAGTAAGAAGAGCACACATTTCAATGACCCCGGTGGATCCATTTGTGGTATGTGAAAAGAACACACATGCAATGAATCAAGTTGTTGTTAGTAAAAAGAACACACATGTAATGACACTGGTGGATCCATCTGTGGTCTCTGAAGAGAACACACATTTCAATAACACTGGTGGATCCATATGTGGTATGTGAAAATAATAGTCATGAAATGACTCCGGTTGTTGTTAGTAAAAAGAACACACATGCAATGACACTGGTGGATCCATGTGTGGTCTCTGAAAAGAACACACATGAAATGACTCTGGCTGTTGTTAGTAAAAAGAGCACACATTTCAATGACACTGGTGGATCGATATGTGTTACGTGAAAAGAATAGTCATCAAATGACTCCAGTTATTGTTAGTAAAAAGAACACACATGCAATGACACTGGTGGATCCATGTGTGGTCTCTAAAGAGAACAGACATGCAATGGATCTGGATGTTGTTAGTAAAAAGAGCACACATCTCAATGACACTAGTGGATCCATATGTGGTATGTGAAAAGAACACACATGAAATGACTCCAGTTGTTGTTAGTAAAAAGAACACACATGCAGTGACACTGGTGGATCCATGTGTGGTCTCTGACGAGAACACACATTTCAATGACACTGGTGGATCCATATGTGGTATTTGAAAAGAATACACATGAAATGACTCCAGTTGTTGTTAGTAAAAAGAACACACATGCAATGACACTAGTGGATCCATGTGTGGTCTATGAAGAGAACACACATGCAATGACTCTTGTTGTTGTTAGTAAAATGAGCACACATGCAATGACACTAGTGGATCCATAAGTGGATTGTGAAAAGAACACACATGCAATGACACTGGTGGATCCATAGGTGGTATGTGAAAAGAACACACATGCCATGACTCCAGTTGTTGTTAGTAAAAAGAACACACATGGAATGACACTGGTGGATCCATGTTTGGTCTCTGAAGAGAATACACATTTCAATGACACTGGTGGATCCATATGTGGTATGTGAAAAGAACACACATGAAATTAGTCCAGTTGTGATTAGTAAAAAGAACACACATGCAATGACACGGATTGTTGTTAGTAAAAAGAACACACATGCAATGACACTTGTGGATCCATAGGTGGATGGTGAAAAGAACACACATGTAATGACTCTGGTTGTTTTTAGTAAAAAGAACACACATGCAATGACACTAGTGGATCCATAGGTGGATTGTGAAAAGAACACGGATGCAATGACATTGGTGGATCCATATGTGGTATGTGAAAATAATAGTCATGATATGACTCTAGTTGTTGTTAGTAAAAAGAACACACATGCAATGACACTGGTAGATCCATAGGTTGATTATGAAAAGAACACACATGCCATGACTCTGGTTGTTGTTAGTAAAAAGAACATGCATGCAATGACACTGGTGGAGGCATAGGTGGATTGTGAAAAGAACACATATGCAATGACACTGGTGGATCCATATGTGGTATGTGAAAAGAATAGTCATGAAATGACTCCAGTTGTTGTTAGTAAAAAGAACACACATGCAATGACACTGGTGGATCCATGTGTGGTCTCTGAAAAGAACACACCTGCGATGACTCTGGCTGTTGTTAGTAAAAAGAGCACACATTTCAATGACACTGGTGGATCGATATGTGGTATGTGAAAAGAATATTCATGAAATGACTCTAGTTGTCTATAGTAAAAAGAACACACATGCAATGACATCAGGTCCATGTCTGGTCTCCAAGAGAATGCACATGTAATGACTCTGGTTGTTGTTAGTAAAAAGAGCACACATGCAATGACACTAGTGGATCCATAAGTGGATTGTGAAAAGAACACACATGCAATGACACTGGTGGATCCATAGGTGGTATGTGAAAAGAACACACATGCCATGACTCCAGTTGTTGTTAGTAAAAAGAACACACATGGAATGACACTGGTGGATCCATGTTTGGTCTCTGAAGAGAATACACATTTCAATGACACTGGTGGATTCATATGTGGTATGTGAAAAGAACACACATGAAATTAGTCCAGTTGTGATTAGTAAAAAGAACACACATGCAATGACACTGATTGTTGTTAGTAAAAAGAACACACATGCAATGACACTTGTGGATCCATAGGTGGATGGTGAAAAGAACACACATGTAATGACTCTGGTTGTTGTTAGTAAAAAGAACACACATGCAATGACACTAGTGGATCCATAGGTGGATTGTGAAAAGAACACGGATGCAATGACATTGGTGGATCCATATGTGGTATGTGAAAATAATAGTCATGATATGACTCTAGTTGTTGTTAGTAAAAAGAACACACATGCAATGACACTGGTGGATCCATAGGTTGATTATGAAAAGAACACACATGCCATGACTCTGGTTGTTGTTAGTAAAAAGAACATGCATGCAATGACACTGGTGGAGGCATAGGTGGATTGTGAAAAGAACACAGATGCAATGACACTGGTGGATCCATATGTGGTATGTGAAAAGAATAGTCATGAAATGACTCCAGTTGTTGTTAGTAAAAAGAACACACATGCAATGACACTGGTGGATCCATGTGTGGTCTCTCAAAAGAACACACCTGCGATGACTCTGGCTGTTGTTAGTAAAAAGAGCACACATTTCAATGACACTGGTGGATCGATATGTGGTATGTGAAAAGAATATTCATGAAATGACTCTAGTTGTCTATAGTAAAAAGAACACACATGCAATGACACAGGTGGGTCCATGTGTGGTCTCTGAAGAGAACAGACATGTAATGACTCTGGTTGTTGTTAGTAAAAAGAGCACACATTTCAATGACACTAGTGGATCCATATGTTGTATGTGAAAAGAACACACATGAAATGACTCCGGTTGTTGTTAGTAAAAAGAACACACATGCAATGACACTGGTGGATCCATGTGTGGTCTTTGAAGTGAACACACATCCAATGACTCTAGCTATTGTTAGTAAGAAGAGCACACATTTCAATGACACCGGTGGATACATATGTGGTATGTGAAAAGAACACACATGCAATGACTCCAGTTGTTGTTAGTAAAAAGAACACACATGTAATGACATCAGGATCCATGTGGTCTCTGAAGAGAACACACATTTCAATAACACTGGTGGATCCATATGTGGTATGTGAAAATAATAGTCACAAAATGACTCCAGTTGTTGTTAGTAAAAAGAACACACATGCAATGAACTTGTGGATCCATAGGTGGTATGTGAAAATAACACACATGCAATGACTCCAGATGTTGTTTGTAAAAATAACATAGATGTAATGACACTGGTGGATCCATATGTGGTATGTGAAAAGAACACACAAGAAACGACTGTAGTTGTTGTTAGTAAAAAGAACACACATGCAATGACACTGGTGGATCCATGTGTGGTCTCTGAAGAGAACACACATTTCAACGACCCGGGTGGATCCATATGTGGTATGTGAAAAGAACACACATGCAATGACTCCAATTGTTGTTAGTAAAAAGAACACACATGCAATGACACTGGTGGATCCATGTGTGGTCTCTGAAGAGAACACGCATTTCAATGACACTGGTGGATCCATATGTGGTATGTGAAAATAACACACATGAAATGACTCCTATTGTTGTTAGTAAAAAGAACACATATGCAATGACACTAGTGGATCCATAGGTGGATTGTGAAAAGAACACAAATGTAATGACACTGGTGGATCCATATGTGGTATGTGAAAAGAATAGTCATGAAATGACTCTAGTTGTTGTTAGTAAAAAGAACACACATGCAATGTGACTAGTGGATCCATGTGTGGTCTCTGAGAAGAACACACCTGCAATGACTCTGGCTGTTGTTAGTAAAAAGAGCACATATTTCAATGACACTGGTGGATAGATATGTGGTATTGATGACCCACAAGTATAGGGGGTGTATCGCAGTATTTTCGATAAGTAAGAGTGTCGAACCCAACGAGGAGCAGAAGGTGTTGTCTAGTGGTATGGATCAGGAATTCTCTGCAAATACTTAGCAAACGGATTTTTAGGGGTTTTCGATAAAGCAAGTAAACAAAGTACGAGTAAATAAAAGACAGTAGGAATAAATGCAGCAAGTGGCCCAATCCTTTATGCAGCGAAGGACAAGCCGGTTGTATTACTTAAGATGACCAAACGTTCTCGAGGACACATGGGAAGACTGTCAAGTGCTTTCGCTTCATATAGTTTATTAATCTTCTTTAGCTTGCTAAGTGTTGTGTGGGTGAACCTGTGCTAATGTACCGCCCCATCCAATACTAATACATACTTGTGATTATACCCCTTGCAAACATCCGTAAGTACAAGAAAGTAATAAAGGTAGAAAGCTAACCACAACTTTAAACTCTAAGACCCTTACATCCCTTGTGCAATGGTTTCCTAACGGGGGTTGAGGTTTCTGTCACTCCGGCAACCCCTACGATTACTAGCCAAATACACAATGCATTCCCCTAGGCCCATATAGGTGAAGTGTCATGTAGTCGATGTTCACATGACACCACTAGAAGAAGTACACCACAACTTAAATAACAATCTATTGAATCTTTCTCAACACAACTCCACTACTAACAACAAGGCTTCTCCCATGTCCTCAAGAACAAAACGAACTACTCCCGAGACATCATATGGATCATGATCAGAGATGGAATAATGATGTATAACAATCTGAACATAAACAATAATTTAATGGTTCACTCAATAGCATCAACTACAAAGAGTAATCAACACCGGGAAAGTTTCCCCTATGAACTATGCAAGATTCAATGCAATTGTTACAACAATATGGTGATGGTGATGAGGGTGCTGATGGTGATGATGGTGGTGATGATGATGATCCCGATGAAGTCCAGGTTGATGGTGGTGTTGATGGCGATGATCTCCCCTCTCCGGGAAGGAATTCCCCCGGCAGAAATCTGTCTGCCAGAGAGATCTTTCTCTCTCGGTGTTTTCAGCCCCGCAGAGGCGGCGGAATCTTTTTGTGGTCCCTCCCTGAGTCTTAGTGTTTCGGGAGGATGATATACGCCAGAAGAGAGAGGCTGGAGTGGGCCAAGGTGGCCACCCCACCTCCAGGCGTGACCTAGGGCTGCCCGCGCCAGGGGGTGGTGTGGGCCCCTTGTGGCCCATCTCCACTCCGTCTTCTGGCATCCTTAGTCTTCTAGAAAAAATAGGATTTTCCGTATATTTTCCCGGATTTTCTAATCTTCGCGAATTTTGCCTCCAAACAACACCTTTCCCATGAGAATCCTGACTGCAGCGGTCCATGCTCCAAAAGTCATCAACCATGCAAAAACAGATGAAATAACATAAGTATCACCTCTCAATACGAAATATATCAATGAATAATAGTGAATTAAGACATAGAATAGTGATTCAAAATGGACGTATCAACTCCCCCCAAGCTTAGACTTCGCTTGTCCCCAAGCGAAACTGAGCTTAATAAACATGGCCTCAGGTTTATGGAGTGAAGAGTCGATAAAAGAATATGGACAAGAAGCATCACATTCATCAAATACATAGATCATAATAGAAGACAACTCACTATTATATAACTCAACTTGTAATAAGTAAAGGAAACATAATAAAGATACATAAAGTGAATCATAATTGGTAATGGCAAACTTAGCTCTTGGTCGAAGAATAGTTGATAATTTGCTGGAGTTCACAAATAGCTGGTTTTTCAATGATAGCTTTCAAAGTAGTAAACATCAAGATAAGAGCAATGTGCAAAGCAAGGAACATAAGAAACATGAGTGAATAAATCATCATATGAATGAATGAAACACAGCAACTCAAAATACTTGCTGAGATAGAAGGGAGTAGGTTTACTGACTCAACTACAAAGTAAAAGAAAGGCCCTTCAAAGAGGGAAGCAGGGATTGCAAGTCTCATAAAGAGCTCCCAAAAATTATGATACTTACTAGCTTTCAGCTCCCATTGCCCCTATCATAGGCATCTTTAGGTGATTAAGGTTAAAGTGACACAACTAAGAGGATATGCTTGACAAGTTATAAGTTGAAATCTCATGCCCCTTACTTATGAGTAACGATCCTCATGCTACTCAACTTCAGTCACGAGCAAGCTCTTGCCATTGTAAATAGATGCGTATCATTGAGAACCGCCAACGGGGTACCCCTTGCACATGACATAGGAGCTATCCCATAATCATAATGAAAAGGCAAGCAGACAGTGAGCATCTCAGCGATCTTTTTATTTGCTATTTGCATAGGTTTTTATTGAGGATGCTTCATAGAATGCTCACTATAGTTATGCTGCAAGTTTCCACCATGATTAGGCATGGCTTAGGCTAGCCCAGCGCTTTCTAACACATATATAAACTCCATGATCTTACAAGTTCCACTTTTATTTCACACCGCCGGGATCCATAAGCAAAAGAACATGATATCAACTAGGTACAAAGTACCAAATGAAGTGTTAAAAGCGGTCCCCATGATACATGGTTTGGCTAACTTCAACTCATAAAGCGCAAGCATATACGCAACAAAGAAGGACCCAATGGTTCAAGTTTATTAAATGCAAGAAAGTAAAGTGTTCCATCAAGTTCGTGAGAGCTTTAATCACTAATTTTCTCATCACAAGTTTAATTTGGGAGGTAGATAAAACAAGAAATTACTTGGAATAGCAATAATGCTAATAGGTAGGTATGGTGGACACAAATGGCCAAGGTTTTGGTTTAAAGGAGGTGGATGCACGAGAAGAATACCCTCTCAGTACAGGTTTTTGGCTAGCAAGGCTGGGTAGCAAGTATAAGAGTTGAAGGAAACAAACAAACATACAAGTGATAAAGACAAACATGCAATCTTCCTTGGAAGCACAAAAGATCTTAACTAGAGAATACTAAACTTATTAGCAAATCAAGAAAGAAAGATGATGAAATTATTTTTCTTTAAAGGTACTTTTATCTTTTCTTTCAACTCTCAAAAATAGTGTACTCGATGAGCCAGGTTTGCCAAAACCAACTAAATTAACTCAATGATCCCAGAGTGCTACCAATACTAACAACAAGATCAATCATATAACCACGAATTGAAAACTAATATAAGCTATGCAAAAGAGTAAATGATAGAACTTCTCATTAATATTCCATAACAGCAACTCACAGCAAGGGATACATATCTAACGAGAAAGGGGACACTTCCATAATGCAAAACATACTACATAATAACTCCTCTATTCATGATATGACTCTACTAATAAGGTAAAAAGATAGAAGATACTGATGTGATACCGCAGCACTCCCCCAAGCTTGGAACAAACCAAGGGGATGCCAAACCTGATGACGAATTACTCCTTAGGTGGTGGTGGTATCCTCTCGATGAGCTCTCTAATCAGCTTCCTCAAGTCCTCAATCTCGAAGGTGAGATTACGAATCAGCTGTGAGTTTTGCCCAATGCGGCTCATGATCATGTCGTGCTGAGAATTCCAGCTCTTGCTATTCTTTCCCCACTCTTCCTCCTTGAAGTCTTCTTTTCTTGCATGGCTAGAACGAGTCAAATCCCAATTGAAGGGTAATTTCCCTTTGGGCATATTCTGGTATTGATGCTCATGGATAAGGGTATGGAAAGGATTCTTGGTGCATGGAGGAAGTGACCAGGGCTCTAAACGGTGATGAGGAGGCTTCCCTCCAATGGCTGGATTTTCCACCACTCCAATGCTTGCAATGGTAGTGCCGGTATGCGGATGTTGGCCTTCCTCCTCTTCACCTTCACTCTTGATCTTCTTCTCCTTCCCGGGGTCTTGGAGGTCTTCCTCCATGGGCTCATTCCCTTTATCCTTGGCGGACACCATTGTGCTTCTAAACCTTCAAAGAGTATGTCTTGGCAGAAACAGATCGAAATGAAAACACGAGGAAAACACGATATACGAACCTCGGAAGATCCGGGGGATTATATATTACGAAGTTTCACATCAAAAGGAAGGTACTGGGAGAAAACGGGTCGGAGGCGGAGTCCGGGGTGGACTCACCACCTGGTGGCGCGGCTAGGGGTGGGTTCACGCCACAGGGTGGTGTGAGACCCTGGCTCTATTTCCGTACCTTTTTTGCTTCGTAGCTCTCTTTATTGACTAAAAACTGCAAAAATATAGTTGGATAGTGTTTTCGCGGAACTTTTCTTACCAGAACTGTTACCTATTTGAAAACAGACTCTGCAGGTCTCTGAATTTGGTATTTAGTGGATTCTTCCGGAGTCACCACTTGAATAACATCAATATCTTCATCTTCATACACTTATTACTTTAGTCATAAAACCTTTCTCTTCCTTATTACACCATTATCTCCACTTCCTGGAAATTTCTTTCACACAAAACTTCACACAGTTCTCATTAGCAACATTAGTATAAGTGAAGTGACAAAACCTTTTGAGTCCAACTTCAACTGAAATCCATCAAAACATAAGCTGTTGTAGCAACTCCTTCCGAAAACCCAAAAATAATTTAAAAAGGAAATCGAATAAAGAAGCAAATGCAAAAGTGGCAAAATCTGTCAAAACAGACCAGCAGGTAAAGATCAATTTTTTAGAAAATCTTCTGTTGTTCAAATCAAAAAATTCAAATCTAACTAAAGTTAAATAACAACCTGGGGCAGAAGCACAAAAAATTACAGCTCAATTCGACAGACAGAGGTCTCTCACGAATTTTTACGGTGAAGCACAAAAATCTGTTTCGGGACAGCAACTTCCCCAAATCTTACTTCTCTCTCATTAGAGGTTGATCTTGACACAAAAACCAAACAAAACGGATAAAGAGCAGTTATTACCGAAGTAATAACTTCCAAGACTCAAAGAAACAAAAACAAACTAAAAGCAAAAACAAATTGGGTTGTCTCCCATAAAGCTCTTTCTTTATAGCCATTAAGATGGGCATGATAATTTTGAAGAAGCTCTCATAGGGATATGAATTGAAGTGAAAGAGAGTATTAAGAAGCAAAAACACACACACATTTAAGTCTAACCCACTTCCTATGCAAGGGAATTTTGTAAACAAACAAGTTGTTGAAACCAGAGGCAACTTGCATAAGAATGCAAAAGAAGTGCAACATAAAAACTTTCAGCATAAAGCGAGGAAACTTGATATTATTGAGATACATAAGAACATTTTTCCCTCTCTCATAGTAACTTTTAGTATCATGCATAAACTTAACAATATAGCTATCACAAGGACCATCATAGCAATGATCACTTATTCTAACAGAAAACACAGGAATACTAGCTCTCATAACACTACTATGTGAAACAATATTAGAGGTATCCTTATAAAGGATAGTGTGTCCCTCTTTTTCATAATTAGTAACAAAGTCTTTCACATTTGCTATAATAGGTTCATCAACCATTTTTTTATCAGGTTCAATAGCTTTATTTGTACTTTCATTAACCATACTAGCTATCATAGAATGTTCCTTAATCCTAACTGGGAAAGGCATTTTCTCAATATAAGGTTCAGGTAAAACATGATTAGCAGTATAAACTTCAGTATTTCTTGCAGGAACACTCTTAGAAACATCTTTATAAGGTTTATGATACTTATTCCACTTCTTTTTAGGCACTTCAATGTAGAAAGCAAAAGTCTTAAAATAAGAAGCAATAGCTTGAGAGTCTAGACCATAAGCATTTTTAATATTTTGAAAGTCATCAGTTCCCATAAAAGATTCAATGCATTCATAATCATAATTTATACCTGACTTTCTACCTTTTTCATTCTCCCATGCTTCAGCATTGTCTTGAATACGGTCCAGAAGATCCCATTTAGCTTCTTCTTCCATGCGAGTGAATGATCCAGCACAAGAAGCATCCAATGAATCTTTATCATGTAGAGGGAGCCTTGCATAAAAGTTATTGATAATAATATTGTTGGGGAGCTCATGAATGGGACATTTGAGCATTAGTAACTTCAATCTCCCCCAAGCTTGAGCTGTACTCTCTCCATCAAGAGGCCAAAAGTTGTATATTTGATTCCGATCTTTATGAATCTCACTAGGAGGTAAAACTTTGAATAAAAGAGAGGCACTATTTCCTCCCATTCCAGAGCTTGACCATTCTTCAGCAGCTTATACCATTCCTCAGCTCTTCCTTTCAGTGATAATGAGAATAACTTCTTCTTAACTTGATCTGTAGTAATACCTGCACACTTCAACAACACGCATAATTCGTGTATAAAGAGTAAATGATCACCGGGATGGACAGTTCCATCCCCAACATAGTAGTTATCCATAACACGATCAATAATTCTTGTAGGTATTTTGAAAACATCATTCTCAGCATGTGGTGGTTTATCTACTACCTTAGCAGTGGTAGTAGCATTACCAAATAATAAACTCAGCGAATTATTCATAACGAAAATAAAGCAACTAGCAGAAGTAAACAATACTCACAGTAGAAGTTTCCTTTACCAGTTCCACCCTCCAATAGCGCTTCACTCCCCGGCAACGGCACCAGAAAATAGTCTTGATGACCCACAAGTATAGGGGGTGTATCGCAGTATTTTCGATAAGTAAGAGTGTCGAACCCAACGAGGAGCAGAAGGTGCTGGCTAGTGGTATGGATCAAGAATTCTCTGCAAATCCATAGCAAACGGATTTTTAGGGGTTTTCGATAAAGCAAGTAAACAAAGTACGAGTAAATAAAAGACAATAGGAATAAATGCAGCAAGTGGCCCAATCCTTTATGCAGCAAAGGACAAGCCGGTTGTATTACTTAAGATGACCAAACGTTCTCGAGGACACATGGGAAGAATTTCAAGTGCTTTCGCTGCATATAGTTTATTAATCTTCTTTAGCTTGCTAAGTGTTGTGTGGGTGAACCTGTGCTAATGTACCGCCCCATCCAAGACTAATACATACTTGTGATTATACCCCTTGCAAACATCCGTAAGTACAAGAAAGTAATTAAGGTAGAAACCTAACCACAACTTTAAACTCTAAGACCCTTACGTCCCTTGTGCAATGGTTTCCTAACGGGGATTCAGGTTTCTGTCACTCCGGCAACCCCTACGATTACTAGCCAAATACACAATGCATTCCCCTAGGCCCATATAGGTGAAGTGTCATGTAGTCGACGTTCACATGACACCACTAGAAGAAGTACACCACAACTTAAATAACAATCTATTGAATCTTTCTCAACACAACTCCACTAGTAACAATAAGGCTTCTCCCATGTCCTCAAGAACAAAACGAACTACTCACGAGACATCATATGGATCATGATCAGAGATGGAATAATGATGTATAACAATCTGAACATAAACAATAATTCAATGGTTCACTCAATAGCATCAACTACAAAGAGTAATCAACACCGGGAAAGTTTCCCCTATGAACTATGCAAGATTCAACGCAATTGTTACAGCAATATGGAGATGGTGATGAGGGTTCTGATGGTGATGATGGTGGTGATGATGATGATGATGATACCGATGAAGTCCAGCTTGATGGTGGTGTTGATGGAGACGATCTCCCCTCTCTGGGAAGGAATTCCCCCGGCAGAAATCTGTCTGCGGAGAGATCTTTCTCTCTCGGTGTTTTCAGCCCCGCAGAGGCGGAGGAATCTTTCTGTGGTCCCTCCCCGAGTCTTAGGGTTTCGGGAGGATGATATATGCCAGAAGAGAGAGGCTGGAGTGGGCCAGGGTGGCCACACCACCTCCAGCGACCTAGGGTCGCCGCGCCAGGGGTGGTGTGGGCCCCCTCTGGCCCATCTCCACTCCGTCTTATGGCATCCTTAGTCTTCTGGAAAAATAGGATTTTCCGTATATTTTCCCGGATTTTCTGATCTTCGCGAATTTTGCCTCCAAACAGCACCTTTCCCATCAGAATCCTGACTGCAGCGGTCCATGCTCCAAAGTCATCAACCATGCAAAAACAGATCAAATAACATAAGTATCACCTCTCAATACGAAATATATCAATGAATAATAGTGAATTAAGACATAGAATAGTGATGCGAAATGGACGTATCAGGTATGTGAAAAGAATAGTCATGAAATGACTCCTGTTGTTGTTATTAAAAAGAACACACATGCAATGACACTGGTGGATCCATGTGTGGTCTCTGAAGAGAACACACATGCAATAACTCTAGCTGTTGTTAGTAAAAAGAGCACACATTTCAATGACACTGGTGGATCCATATGTGGTATGTGAAAAGAACACACATGAAATGACTCCAGTTGTTGTTAGTAAAAACAATACACATGCACTGACACTGGTGGATCCATGTGTGGTCTCTGAAGAGAACACACATTTCAATGACACTGGTGGATCCATATGTGGTATGTGAAAAGAACACACATGAAATGACTCCAGCTGTTGTTAGTAAAAAGAACACACATGCAATGACACTAGTGGATCCATGTGTGTTCTATGAAGAGAACACACATGCAATCACTCTGGTTGTTGTTAGTAAAAAAGCACACATGCAATGACACTAGTGGATCCATAGGTGGATTGTGAAAAGAACACACATGCAATGACACTGGTGGATCCATAGGTGGTATGTGAAAAGAACAAACATGCCATGACTCCAGTTGTTGTTAGTAAAAAGAACACACATTCAATGACACTGGTGGATCCATGTTTGGTCTCTAAAGAGTACACACATTTCAATGACACTGGTGGATCCATATGTGTTATGTGAAAAGAACGCACATGAAATAACTCCAGTTGTTGTTAGTAAAAAGAACACACATGCAATGACACTGGTTGTTGTGAGTGAAAATAACACACATGCAATGACACTTGTTGTTGTTAGTAAAAAGAACACACATGCAATGACTCTGGTTGTTGTTAGTTAAAAGAACACACATGCAATGACACTAGTGGATCCATAGGTGGATTGTGGAAAGAACACAGATGCAATGACACTGGTGGATCCATATGTGGTATGTGAAAAGAATAGTCATGAAATGACTCTAGTTGTTGTTTGTAAAAAGAACACACATGCAATGACACTGGTGGATCCATGTGTGGTCTCTAAAAAGAACACACCTGCAATGACTCTGGCTGTTGTTAGTAAAAAGAGCACACATTTCAATGACATTGGTGGATCGATATGTGGTATGTGAAAAGAATAGTCATGAAATGACTCGAATTATTGTTAGTAAAAAGAACACACATGCAATGACACTGCTGGATCCATGTGTGGTCTCTGAAGAGAACACACATGCAATGACTTTGGCTGTTGTTAGTAAAAAGAGCACACATTTCAATGACACTGGTGGATCCATGTGTGGTATGTGAAAAGAACACACATGAAATGACTCCAGTTGTTGTTAGTAAAAAGAACACACATGCAATGCCACTGGTGGATCCATGTGTGGTCTTTGAAGAGAACACACATCCAATGACTCTAGCTATTGTTAGTAAGAAGAGAACACATTTCAATGACACTGGTGGATCCATATGTGGTATGTGAAAAGAACACACATGAAATGACTCCAGTTGTTGTTAATAAAAAGAACACACATGCAATGACACTGGTGGATCCATGTGTGGTCTCTGAAGAGAACACACATTTCAATGACACTGGTGGATCCACATGTGGTGTGTGAAAAGAACACACACGAAATGACTCCAATTGTTGTTAGTGAAAAGAACACACATGCAATGACACTAGTGGATCCATGTGTGGTCTATGAAGAGATCACACATGCAATGACTCTAGCTGTTGTTAGTAAAAAGAGCACACATGCAATGACACTAGTGGATCCATAGGTGGATTGTGAAAAGAACACACATGCAATGACACTAGTGGATCCATTGGTGGTATGTGAAAAGAACACACATGCCATGACTCCAGTTGTTGTTAGTAAAAAAGAACACACATGGAATGACACTGGTGGATCCATGTTTGGTCTCTAAAGAGTACACACATTTCAATGACATTGGTGGATCCATATGTGGTATGTGAAAAGAACACACATGAAATGACTCCAGTTGTTGTTAGTAAAAAGAACACACATGCAATGACACTGTTTGTTGTTAGTAGAAAGAACACACATGCAATGACACTTGTGGATCCATAGGTGGATTGTGAAAAGAACACACATGTAATGACTCTGGTTGTTGTTAGTAAAAAGAACACACATGAAATGACACTAGTGGATCCATAGGTGGATTGTCAAAAGAACACGGATGCAATGACATTGGTGGATCCATATGTGGTATGTGAAAAGAATAGTCATGAAATGACTCTAGTTGTTGTTAGTAAAAAGAACACACATGCAATGACACTGGTGGATCCATGTGTGGTCTCTGAAAAGAACACACCTGCAATGACTCTGACTGTTGTTAGTAAAAAGAGCACACATTTCAATGACACTTCTGGGTCGGTATGTGGTATGTGAAAAGAATAGTCATGAAATGACTCCAGTTGTTGTTAGTAAAAAGAACAGACATGCAATGACACTGGTGGATCCATGTGTCGTCTCTGAAGAGAAGACACATGCAATGACTCTAGCTGTTGTTAGTAAAAAGAGCACACATTTCAATGACACTGGTGGATCCATATGTGGTATGTGAAAAGAACACACATGAAATGACTCCAGTTGTTGTTAGTAAAAATAACACACATGCAATGACACTGGTGGATCCATGTGTGGTCTCTGAAGAGAACACACATTTCAATGACACTGGTGGATCCATATGTGGTATGTGAAAAGAACACGCATGAAATGACTCCAGTTGTTGTTAGTAAAAAGAACACACATGCAATGACACTAGTGGAGCCATGTGTGGTCTATGAAGAGAACACACATGCAATGACTCTGGTTGTTGGTAGTAAAAAGAGCACACATGCAATGACACTAGTGGATCCATAGGTGGATTGTGAAAAGAACACACATGCAATGACACTGGTGGATCCATAGGTGGTATGTGAAAAGAACACACATGCCATGTCTCCAGTTGTTGTTAGTAAAAAGAACACACATGCAATGACAATGGTGGATCCATGTTTGGTCTCTAAAGAGAACACAGATTTCACTGACACTGGTGGATCCATATGTGGTATGTGAAAAGAACACACATGAAATTACTCTAGTTGTTGTTAGTAAAAAGAACAGACATGCAGTGACACTGGTTGTTGTTAGTAAAAAGAACACACATGCAATGACACTGGTGTATCCATAGGTGGATTGTGAAAAGAACACACATGCCATGACTCTGGTTGTTGTTAGTAAAAAGAACACGCATGCAATAACACTAGTGGATCCATAGGTGGATTGTGAAAAGAACACACATGCAATGACACTGGTGGATCCATATGTGGTATGTGAAAAGAATAGTCATAAAATGACTCCATTTGTTGTTAGTAAAAAGAACACACATGCAATAACACTGGTGGATCCATGTGTGGTCTCTGAAAAGAACACACCTGCAATGACTCTGGCTGTTGTTAGTAAAAAGAGCACACATTTCAATGACACTGGTGGATCGATATGTGGTATGTGAAAAGAATAGTCATAAAATGACTCCAGTTGTTGTTAGTAAAAAGAACACACATGCAATGACACTAGTGGATCCATGTGTCGTCTTTGAAGAGAACACACATGCAATGACTCTGGCTGTTGTTAGTAAAATGAGCACACATTTCAATGACACTGGTGGATCCATATGTGGTATGTGAAAAGAACACACATGAAATGACTCCAGTTGTTGTTAGTAAAAAAGAACACACATGCAATGACACTGGTGGATCCATGTGTGGTCTTTGAAGAACACACATCCAATTACTCTATCTATTTTTAGTAATATGAGCACAATTTTCAATGACACCGGTGGATCCATATGTGGTTTGTTAAAAAAACACACATGCAATGACTCCAGTTGTTGTTAGTAACAAGAAAAAACATTTAACGACATCAGGATCCATGTGTGGTCTCTTAAGAGAACACACATTTCAATAACACTGGTGGATCCATATGTGGTATGTGAAAATAATAGTCATGAAATGACTCTAGTTGTTGTTAGTAAAAAGAACACACATGCAATGAACTGGTGGAACCATAGGTGGTATGTGAAAAGAACACACATGCAATGACTCTAGCTATTGTTAGTAAAAAGAACACACATGCAATGACACTAGTGGATTCATAGGTGGTATGTGAAAAGAACACACATGCCATGACTCCAGTTGTTGTTAGTAAAAAGAACACACATGCAATGACACTGGTGGATCCATATGTGGTATGTGAAAAGAACACACATGTCATGACTCCAGTTGTTGTTAGTAAAAAGAACACACATGCAATGACACTGGTGGATCCATGTGTGGTCTCTGAAAAGAACACACCTGCAATGACTCTGGTTGTTGTTAGTAAAAAGAGCACACATTTCAACGACACTGGTGGATCGATATGTGGTATGTGAAAAGAATAGTCATGAAATGACTCCAGTTGTTGTTAGTAAAAAGAACACACATGCAATGACACTAGTGGATCCATGTGTCGTCTTTGAAGAGAACACACATGCAATGACTCTGGGTGTTGTTAGTAAAAAGAGCACACATTTCAATGACACTGGTGGATCCATATGTGGTATGTGAAAAGAATACACATGCAATGACACTAGTGGATCCATGTGTGGTCTATGAAGAGAACACACATGCAATGACTCTAGTTGTTGTTAGTAAAAAGAGCACACATGCAATGACACTAGTGGATCCATAGATGGATTGTGAAAAGAACACACATGCAATGACACTAGTGGATCCATAGGTGGTATGTGAAAAAACACACAGGCCATGACTCCAGTTGTTGTTAGTAAAAAAGAACACACATGCAATGACACTGGTGGATCCATGTTTGGTCTCTAAAGAGTACACACATTTCAATGACACTGGTGGATCCATATGTGGTATGTGAAAAGAACACACATGAAATGACTCCAGTTGTTGTTAGTAAAAAGAACACACATGCAATGACACTGTTTGTTGTTAGTAAAAAGAACACACATGCAATGACACTTGTGGATCCATAGGTGGATTGTGAAAAGAACACACATGTAATGACTCTGGTTGTTGTTAGTAAAAAGAAGACACATGCAATGACACTAGTGGATCCATAGGTGGATTGTGAAAAGAACACGGATGCAATGACATTGGTGGATCCATATGTGGTATGTGAAAATAATAGTCATGAAATGACTCTAGTTGTTGTTAGTAAAAAGAACACACATGCAATGACACTGGTGGATCCATGTGTGGTATCTGAAAAGAACACACCTGCGATGACTCTGGCTGTTGTTAGTAAAAAGAGCACACATTTCAATGACACTGGTGGATCGATATGTGGTCTCTGAAGAGAACACACATTTCAATGACACTGGTGGATCCATATGTGGTATGTGAAAAGAACACGCATGAAATGACTCCAGTTGTTCCTAGTAAAAAGAACACACATGCAATGACACTAGTGGATCCATGTGTGGTCTATGAAGAGAACACACATGCAATGACTCTGGTTGTTGTTAGTAAAAAGAGCACACATGCA
Source organism: Avena insularis (assembly GCA_023614405.1). Taxonomy (NCBI): domain Eukaryota; kingdom Viridiplantae; phylum Streptophyta; class Magnoliopsida; order Poales; family Poaceae; genus Avena; species Avena insularis. The sequence goes on from JAJUPC010000377.1 coordinate 276,903, forward strand.
ATGACACTAGTGGATCCATAGGTGGATTGTGAAAAGAACACACATGCAATGACACTGGTGGATCCATAGGTCGTATGAGAAAAGAACACACATGTCATGACTCTAGTTGTTGTTAGTAAAAAGAACAAACATGCAATGACAATGGTGGATCCATGTTTGGTCTCTAAAGAGAACACAGATTTCACTGACACTGGTGGATCCATATGTGGTATGTGAAAAGAACACACATGAAATTACTCTAGTTGTTGTTAGTAAAAAGAATGTACATGCAAAGTGACACTGGTTGTTGTTAGTAAAAAGAACACACATGCAATGACACTGGTGTATCCATAGGTGGATTGTGAAAAGAACACACATGCCATGACTCTGGTTGTTGTTAGTAAAAAGAACACGCATGCAATAACACTAGTGGATCCATAGGTGGATTGTGAAAAGAACACACATGCAATGACACTGGTGGATCCATATGTGGTATGTGAAAAGAATAGTCATGAAATGACTCCATTTGTTGTTAGTAAAAAGAACACACATGCAATAACACTGGTGGATCCATGTGTGGTCTCTGAAAAGAACACACCTGCAATGACTCTGGCTGTTGTTAGTAAAAAGAGCACACATTTCAATGACACTGGTGGATCGATATGTGGTATGTGAAAAGAATAGTCATAAAATGACTCCAGTTGTTGTTAGTAAAAAGAACACACATGCAATGACACTAGTGGATCCATGTGTCGTCTTTGAAGAGAACACACATGCAATGACTCTGGTACATTGTTAGTAAAATGAGCACACATTTCAATGACACTGGTGGATCCATATGTGGTATGTGAAAAGAACACACATGAAATGACTCCAGTTGTTGTTAGTAAAAAAGAACACACATGCAATGACACTGTTGGATCCATGTGTGGTCTTTGAAGAGAACACACATCCAATGACTCTAGCTATTGTTAGTAAGAAGAGCACACATTTCAATGACACCGGTGGATCCATATGTGGTATGTGAAAAAAACACACATGCAATGACTCCAGTTGTTGTTAGTAACAAGAACAAACATGTAACGACACTGGTGGATCCATGTGTGGTCTCTTAAGAGAACACACATTTCAATAACACTGGTGGATCCATATGTGGTATGTGAAAATAATAGTCATGAAATGACTCTAGTTGTTGTTAGTAAAAAGAACACACATGCAATGAACTGGTGGAACCATAGGTGGTATGTGAAAAGAACACACATGCAATGACTCTAGCTATTGTTAGTAAAAAGAACACACATGCAATGACACTAGTGGATTCATAGGTGGTATGTGAAAAGAACACACATGCCATGACTCCAGTTGTTGTTAGTAAAAAGAACACACATGCAATGACACTGGTGGATCCATATGTGGTATGTGAAAAGAACACACATGTCATGACTCCAGTTGTTGTTAGTAAAAAGAACACACATGCAATGACACTGGTGGATCCATGTGTGGTCTCTGAAAAGAACACACCTGCAATGACTCTGGTTGTTGTTAGTAAAAAGAGCACACATTTCAACGACACTGGTGGATCGATATGTGGTATGTGAAAAGAATAGTCATGAAATGACTCCAGTTGTTGTTAGTAAAAAGAACACACATGCAATGACACTAGTGGATTCATGTGTCGTCTTTGAAGAGAACACACATGCAATGACTCTGGGTGTTGTTAGTAAAAAGAGCACACATTTCAATGACACTGGTGGATCCATATGTGGTATGTGAAAAGAATACACATGCAATGACACTAGTGGATCCATGTGTGGTCTATGAAGAGAACACACATGCAATGACTCTAGTTGTTGTTAGTAAAAAGAGCACACATGCAATGACACTAGTGGATCCATAGATGGATTGTGAAAAGAACACACATGCAATGACACTAGTGGATCCATAGGTGGTATGTGAAAAAACACACAGGCCATGACTCCAGTTGTTGTTAGTAAAAAAGAACACACATGCAATGACACTGGTGGATCCATGTTTGGTCTCTAAAGAGTACACACATTTCAATGACACTGGTGGATCCATATGTGGTATGTGAAAAGAACACACATGAAATGACTCCAGTTGTTGTTAGTAAAAAGAACACACATGCAATGACACTGTTTGTTGTTAGTAAAAAGAACACACATGCAATGACACTTGTGGATCCATAGGTGGATTGTGAAAAGAACACACATGTAATGACTCTGGTTGTTGTTAGTAAAAAGAAGACACATGCAATGACACTAGTGGATCCATAGGTGGATTGTGAAAAGAACACGGATGCAATGACATTGGTGGATCCATATGTGGTATGTGAAAATAATAGTCATGAAATGACTCTAGTTGTTGTTAGTAAAAAGAACACACATGCAATGACACTGGTGGATCCATGTGTGGTATCTGAAAAGAACACACCTGCGATGACTCTGGCTGTTGTTAGTAAAAAGAGCACACATTTCAATGACACTGGTGGATCGATATGTGGTCTCTGAAGAGAACACACATTTCAATGACACTGGTGGATCCATATGTGGTATGTGAAAAGAACACGCATGAAATGACTCCAGTTGTTCCTAGTAAAAAGAACACACATGCAATGACACTAGTGGAGCCATGTGTGGTCTATGAAGAGAACACACATGCAATGACTCTGGTTGTTGTTAGTAAAAAGAGCACACATGCAATGACACTAGTGGATCCATAGGTGGATTGTGAAAAGAACACACATGCAATGACACTGGTGGATCCATAGGTCGTATGAGAAAAGAACACACATGTCATGACTCTAGTTGTTGTTAGTAAAAAGAACAAACATGCAATGACAATGGTGGATCCATGTTTGGTCTCTAAAGAGAACACAGATTTCAATGACACTGGTGGATCCATATGTAGTATGTGAAAAGAACACACATGAAATTACTCTAGTTGTTGTTAGTAAAAAGAACAGACATGTAGTGACACTGGTTGTTGTTATTAAAAAGAACACACATGAAATGACACTGGTGTATCCATAGGTGGATTGTGAAAAGAACACACATTCCATGACTCTGGTTGTTGTTAGTAAAAAGAACACGCATGCAATAACACTAGTGGATCCATAGGTGGATTGTGAAAAGAACACACATGCAATGACACTAGTGGATCCATATGTGGTATGTGAAAAGAATAGTCATGAAATGACTCCAGTTGTTGTTAGTAAAAAGAACACACATGCAATAACACTGGTGGATCCATGTGTGGTCTCTGAAAAAGAACACACCTGCAATGACTCTGGCTGTTGTTAGTAAAAAGAGCACACATTTCAATGACACTGGTGGATCGATATGTGGTATGTGAAAAGAATAGTCATGAAATGACTCCAGTTGTTGTTAGTAAAAAGAATACACATGCAATGACACTAGTGGATCCATGTGTCGTCTTTGAAGAGAACACACATGTAATGACTCTGGCTGTTGTTAGTAAAATGAGCACACATTTCAATGACACTGGTGGATCCATATGTGGTATGTGAAAAGAACAGACATGAAATGACTCTAGTTGTTGTTAGTAAAAAAGAACACACATGCAATGACACTGGTGGATCCATGTGTGGTCTTTGAAGAGAACACACATCCAATGACTCTAGCTATTGTTAGTAAGAAGAGCACACATTTCGATGACACCGGTGGATCCATATGTGGTATGTGAAAAGAACACCCATGCAATGACTCCAGTTGTTGTTAGTAACAAGAACAAACATGTAACGACACTGGTGGATCCATAGGTGGTATATGAAAATAATAGTCATGAAATGACTCTAGTTGTTGTTAGTAAAAAGAACACACATGCAATGAACTGGTGGAACCATAGGTGGTATGTGAAAAGAACACACATGCAATGACTCTAGCTATTGTTAGTAAAAAGAACACACATGCAATGACTCCAGTTGTTGTTAGTAAAAAGAACACACATGCAATGACACTGGTGGATCCATGTGTGGTCTCTGAAAAGAACACACCTGCAATGACTCTGGCTGTTCTTAGTGAAAAGAGCACACATTTCAATGACACTTGTGGATCGGTATGTGGTATGTGAAAAGAATAGTCATGAAATGACTCCAGTTGTTGTTAGTAAAATGGAACACACTTGCAATGACACTGGTGGATCCATGTGTGGTCTCTGAAGAGAACACACATGCAATGACTCTAGCTGTTGTTAGTAAAAAGAGCACACATTTCAATGACACTGGTGGATCCATATGTGGTATGTGAAAAGAACACACATGAAATGACTCCAGTTGTTGTTAGTAAAAATAACACACATGCAATGACACTGGTGGATCCATGTGTGGTCTCTGAAGAGAACACACATTTCAATGACACTGGTGGATCCATATGTGGTATGTGAAAAGAACACGCATGAAATGACTCCAGTTGTTGTTAGTAAAAAGAACACACATGCAATGACACTAGTGGAGCCATGTGTGCTCTATGAAGAGAACACACATGCAATGACTCTGGTTGTTGGTAGTAAAAAGAGCACACATGCAATGACACTAGTGGATCCATAGGTGGATTGTGAAAAGAACACACATGCAATGACACTGGTGGATCCATAGGTGGTATGTGAAAAGAACACACATGCCATGTCTCCAGTTGTTGTTAGTAAAAAGAACACACATGCAATGACAATGGTGGATCCATGTTTGGTCTCTAAAGAGAACACAGATTTCAATGACACTGGTGAATCCATATGTGGTATGTGAAAAGAACACACATGAAATTACTCTAGTTGTTGTTAGTAAAAAGAACAGACATGCAGTGACACTGGTTGTTGTTAGTAAAAAGAACACACATGCAATGACACTGGGGTATCCATAGGTGGATTGTGAAAAGAACACACATGCCATGACTCTGGTTGTTGTTAGTAAAAAGAACACGCATGCAATAACACTAGTGGATCCATAGGTGGATTGTGAAAAGAACACACATGCAATGACACTGGTGGATCCATATGTGGTATGTGAAAAGAATAGTCATGAAATGACTCCATTTGTTGTTAGTAAAAAGAACACACATGCAATAACACTGGTGGATCCATGTGTGGTCTCTGAAAAGAACACACCTACAATGACTCTGGCTATTGTTAGTAAAAAGAGCACACATTTCAACGAAACTGGTGGATCGATATGTGGTATGTGAAAAGAATAGTCATGAAATGACTCCAGTTGTTGTTAGTAAAAAGAACACACATGCAATGACACTAGTGGATCCATGTGTCGTCTTTGAAGAGAACACACATGCAATGACTCTGGGTGTTGTTAGTAAAAAGAGCACACATTTCAATGACACTGGTGGATCCATATGTGGTATGTGAAAAGAATACACATGCAATGACACTAGTGGATCCATGTGTGGTCTATGAAGAGAACACACATGCAATGACTCTAGTTGTTGTTAGTAAAAAGAGCACACATGCAATGACACTAGTGGATCCATAGGTGGATTGTGAAAAGAACACACATGCAATGACACTAGTGGATCCATAGGTGGTATGTGAAAAGAACACACAGGCCATGACTCCAGTTGTTGTTAGTAAAAAAGAACACACATGCAATTACACTGGTGGATCCATGTTTGGCCTCTAAAGAGTACACACATTTCAATGACACTGGTGGATCCATATGTGGTATGTGAAAAGAACACACATGAAATGACTCTAGTTGTTGTTAGTAAAAAGAACACACATGCAATGACACTGTTTGTTGTTATTACAAAGAACACACATGCAATGACACTTGTGGATCCATAGGTGGATTGTGAAAAGAACACACATGTAATGACTCTGGTTGTTGTTAGTAAAAAGAACACACATGCAATGACACTAGTGGATCCATAGGTGGATTGTGAAAAGAACACGGATGCAATGACATTGGTGGATCCATATGTGGTATGTGAAAAGAATAGTCATGAAATGACTCTAGTTGTTTTTAGTAAAAATAACACACATGCAATGACACTGGTGGATCCATGTGTGGTCTCTAAAAAGAACACACCTGCAATGACTCTTGCTATTGTTAGTAAGAAGAGCACACATTTCAATGACACTGGTGGATCGATATGTGGTCTCTGAAGAGAACACACATTTCAATGACACTGGTGGATCCATATGTGGTATGTGAAAAGAACACGCATGAAATGACTCCAGTTGTTCTTAGTAAAAAGAACACACATGCAATGACACTAGTGGAGCCATGTGTGGTCTATGAAGAGAACACACATGCAATGACTCTGGTTGTTGTTAGTAAAAAGAGCACACATGCAATGACACTAGTGGATCCATAGGTGGATTGTGAAAATAACACACATGCAATGACACTGGTGGATCCATAGGTCGTATGTGAAAAGAACACACATGTCATGACTCCAGTTGTTATTAGTAAAAAGAACACACATGCAATGACAATGGTGGATCCATGTTTGGTCTCTAAAGAGAACACAGATTTCAATGACACTTGTGGATCCATATGTGGTATGTGAAAAGAACACACATGAAATTACTCTAGTTGTTGTTAGTAAAAAGAACAGACATGCAGTGACACTGGTTGTTGTTAGTAAAAAGAACACACATGCAATGACACTGGTGTATCCATAGGTGGATTGTGAAAAGAACACACATGCCATGACTCTGGTTGTTGTTAGTAAAAAGAACACGCATGCAATAACACTAGTGGATCCATAGGTGGATTGTGAAAAGAACACACATGCAATGACACTGGTGGATCCATATGTGGTATGTGAAAAGAATAGTCATGAAATGACTCCATTTGTTGTTAGTAAAAAGAACACACATGCAATGACACTGGTGGATCCATGTGTGGTCTCTGAAAAGAACACACCTGCAATGACTCTGGCTGTTGTTAGTAAAAAGAGCACACATTTCAATGACACTGGTGGATCGATATGTGGTATCTGAAAAGAATAGTCATGAAATGACTCCAGTTGTTGTTAGTAAAAAGAACACACATGCAATGACAATAGTGGATCCATGTGTCGTCTTTGAAGAGAACACACATGCAATGACTCTGGGTGTTTTTAGTAAAAAGAGCACACATTTCAATGACACTGGTGGATCCATATGTGGTATGTGAAAAGAATAAACATGAAATGACTCCAGTTGTTGTTAGTAAAAAGAACACACATGCAATGACACTGGTGGATCCATGTGTGGTCTTTGAAGAGAACACACATCCAATGACTCTAAATATTGTTAGTAAGAAGAGCACACATTTCAATGACACTGGTGGATCCATATGTGGTATGTGAAAAGAACACACATGCAATGACTCCAGTTGTTGTTAGTAACAAGAACAAACATGTAATGACACTGGTGGATCCATGTGTGGTATCTGAAGAGAACACACATTTCAATAACACTGGTGGATCCATATGTGGTATGTGAATATAATAGTCATGAAATGACTCTAATTGTTGTTAGTAAAAAGAAAACACATGCAATGAACTGGTGGAACCATAGGTGGTATGTGAAAACAACAAACATGCAATGACTCTAGCAGTTGTTAGTAAAAAGAACACACATGCAATGACACTGGTGGATTCATAGGTGGTATGTGAAAAGAACACACATGCCATGACTCCAGTTGTTGTTAGTAAAAAGAACACACATGCAATGACACTGGTGGATCCATATGTGGTATGTGAAAAGAAAACACATGAAATGACTTCAGTTGTTGTTAGTAAAAAGAACACACATGCAATGACACTGGTTGTTGTTAGTAAAAAGAATACACATGCAATGACACTGGTGGATCCATAGGTGGATTGTGAAAAGAACACACATGCAATGACTCTGGTTGTTGTTAGTAAAAAGAACACACATGCAATGACACTAGTGGATCCATAGGTGGATTGTGAAAAGAACACAGATGCAATGACACTGGTGGATCCATATGTGGTATGTGAAAAGAATAGCCATGAAATGACTCCAGTTGTTGTTAGTAAAAAGAACACACATGCAATGACACTGGTGGATCCATGTGTGATCTCTGAAAAGAACACACCTGCAATGACTCTGACTGGTGTTAGTAAAAAGAGCACACATTTCAATGACATTGGTGGATCGATATGTGGTATGTGAAAAGAATAGCCATAAAATGACTCCAGTTGTTGTTAGTAAAAAGAACACACATGCAATGACACTGGTGGATCCATGTGTGATCTCTGAAGAGAACACACATGCAATGGCTCTGGCTGTTGTTAGTAAAAAGAGCACACATTTCAATGACACTGGGGGATCCATATGTGGTATGTGAAAAGAACACACATGAAATGACTCTGGTTGTTGTTAGAAAAAAGAACACACATGCAATGACACTGGTGGATCCATGTGTGGTCTCTGAAGAGAACACACATTTCAATGACACTGGTGGATCCATATGTGGTATGTGAAAAGAACACACATGAAATGACTCCAGTTGTTGTTAGTAAAAAGAACACACATGCAATGACACTAGTGGATCCATGTGTGGTCTATGAAGAGAACACACATGCAATGACTCTAGTTGTTGTTAGTAAAAAGAGCACACATGCAATGACACTGGTGGATCCATATGTGGTATGTGAAAATAACACACATGAAATTACTCCAATTGTTGTTAGTAGAAAGAACACACATCCAATGACACTGGTTGTTGTTAGTAAAAAGAACACACATGCAATGACACTGGTGGATCCATAGGTGGATTGTGAAAAGAACACACATGCCATGACTCTGGTTGTTGTTAGTAAAAAGAACATGCATGCAATGACACTAGTGGATCCATACGGGGATTGTGAAAACAACACACATGCAATGACACTGGTGGATCCATATGTGGTATGTGAAAAGAATAGTCATGAAATAACTCCAGTTGTTGTTAGTAAAAAGAACACACATGCAATGACACTGGTGGATCCATATGTGGAATGTGAAAAGAACACACATGAAATTACTCTTATTGTTGTTAGTAAAAAGAACACACATGCAATGACACTGGTGGATCCATGTGTGGTCTCTGAAGAGAACACACATGCAATGGCTCTGGCTGTTGTTAGTAAAAAGAGCACACATTTCAATGACACTGGTGGATCCATATGTGGTATGTGAAAAGAACACACATGAAATGACTCCAGTTGTTGTTAGTAAAAAGAACACACATGCAATGGCACTGGTGGATCCATGTGTGGTCTATGACGAGAACACACATTTCAATGACACTGGTGGATCCATATCTGGTATGTGAAAAGAACACACATGAAATGACTCCAGTTGTTGTTAGTAAAAAGAACACACATGCAATGACACTAGTGGATCCATGTGTGGTCTATGAAGAGAACACACGTGCAATGACTCTAGTTGTTGTTAGTAAAAATAGCACACATGCAATGACACTAGTGGATCCATAGGTGGATTGTGAAAAGAACACACATGCAGTGACACTGGTGGATCCATTAGTGGTATGTGAAAAGAACACACATGCCATGACTCCAGTTGTTGTTAGTAAAAAGAACACACATGCAATGACACTGGTGGATCCATGTTTGGTCTCTAAAGAGAACACACATTTCAATGACAATGGTGGATCCATATGAGGTATGTGAAAATAACACACATGAAATTACTCCAATTGTTGTTAGTAAAACGAACACACATGCAATGACACTGGTGGATCCATAGGTGGATTGTGAAAAGAACACACAAGCCATGACTCTGGTTGTTGTTAGTAAAAAGAACACGGATGCAATGACACTAGTGGATCCATAGGTGGATTGTGAAAACATGTTATGACCTCGGATCTGGTAGAGATCCTAAGTCCCTGTGATTAACATGCTAGTCCCTGGATCAATAGCTAACACTTCACAGTCGATGGATATCATGTAAAACACAAGTCATTATTACATGAATAATCCAAAGTATAATTATTACAACTTGCATAGCTTATAGCTAGCTCAGATAAAACGGCGGAAACTAAGCAGAACTTGAGTCCATCAACGCCACAGGCTAGTTGCGTGAAGACCCGCGATCCCTATGCACCTTTCAGTCTTCGGATTCTGCACATAAGATGTGCAACCAACAAGTTGGGTCAATACTTTGAATGTATTAGCAAATTACACCAAGGAAAGAGTAAGTCTATATCTACATGCAGGGCTAGGAGTAGGCTCTAGGTTCATTTGCGTAAAGCCAATTTTATGAATGTAATAAGACAAGAGGAAGAATGTTTTCCCTACTTTGTAAACTTTGATAAATAGTATAGGGTCGAATGGAACACGTGGATATTACTCACCAAGTGCCCAATCAACCTAGCACTTGGATATTACACACCAAGTTCCCAAAAACCCGCCCAACGGTGATATTACTCACGCCTTGGGTTTTATAAAACGTTAGGTTTGGAAAAGAGAGAGGAAGATCCTTCAGAGGCTCCATCCTTCAGATGCTCATAGTTGTTCTGTTTCCTTGAACACGACTGATCGATCAGATTGCAATCCTCTCGAGAGGTTGTGCACTTTCCCCACAATCCACGATCAAGTCCTTTTATAGAAAAGACCATGGCGAAGCCTTCCCTTAGTAGCCCCTCTACCAGCTGGATCCAACCGTGCCAAGAACCTCCAAATGTTGGTACCCCGGTGAGGTTTCCCACTAAGTACTAAGCCAAGACAGAGCCCATATGTATTGTGGTTGCACTGGAAGCTTTTGAATTATGAAACATGGCAGACTTCTTTGATTCCTGGGCGGCCGTCCTCCACCAAATATCCACTCGTTGACCCGACAACCATTCCGCCTAGAAGAAAACTTAGTTTTATTTTTAAGGGGGTTTTGAGAAGAAAAATTCGCTCGAGAGAGCTCTCATACTTAGAATTTTTTTGAGTCTTTCGAACCCTCCCAACGGTACTTGATATAGATAAGTATATAGCATAGCAAGCATAACTTAGAAAAACATGATAACCTATTGGGATAGAAAATCCTAAGCATAGAGCTACTCATGGCATACTACAAATCCGCACTTACAAAATAGTACTAAGAATTTCTACCAAAATCCTACACATGCATACTACAGAATTTGAAGAGTAAAACATGCATAGTCAAAACTGGGACATAAACATGAATAAGTGGTGTAACTTGCCTTGATCCGAGCAGCAATCTACACAACAGTACTCCTCAGCACACTCCGAGCAAGCTAACAAAACAAACATGGATCCAATCATAATTTGCACAAAACAAAGTCACGAAGTCGAATATGCATGCATGCAACATGGGAATATGCATGCATGCAACATGGTAATATGCAAGGATGAATTCGATTTCGACCAAGGGTTTTATTCAGGGGTGTTGTTGAGTTGGGGATGTCATTAAAATCGATTCCCACAGATTTTAAGTATTTTGGATAAAACCCTAAATAACCAAGCTCAAAACTAGATCTACAACTCCAATCTACCTCGAGATAGATCTGAACACCCTAAGCATGATATGACAATTTTCTATAGAAGGTCTCGTCGATACAAAGCCAAATCAACAAAAATCAACTAAAACGGATCTACGAATAATTTTCTAGAATTAAAATACTCTAATCTAAACTTTAAATCCTACTGCAAGATTTCTGTGGCAAAACAGCAATATTATTGTAGATCTGTGTTCTACTCAAAATTATGAATCCAACGGTATATTATACGCAAATTTTGGACTAATACTCGAATTACTATGGATTTTACAAGATTGGAGTAATTTCTGCCTAATTAAAAGAGAAATAAAAAATGGCCAGCTACGCGGCGACACGTGGCGGCTCAGGATTGGCCAGTGGGGCGCGCGTGACGCCGACGCGGTGGTGACGTGGCGACGACGTGGAAGCTGCCACGCGGCGTGACACGGTTGGCCGGGGCTCTTTGACCTTTTGTAGCCGTTGGATCTCGATCTGATGGTCGGAGAGGGGGGGCTTACCGCGGTGGCGACGATGGATGGCGGCGGAGCGTCGGCGACGGACGACGACGATGGACGGCGGCGCGGTGGTGCTCCTCCGGCCCGACGAAATAGATGACGGTGACCGGCTACTCGCCGTGGTCGCGTTCCCGGGGGCGACGTCAGCTGTTTCTTCGCGAGGTGGCGGCGGGCGGCGGCAGGAGGCGGCGGAGCTCTGGCGAGCGATTGGCGGCGGCTCGGTGGCGGTGGGGTGGAAAAAAGGCTAGGGTTTCACCGGAGGCATGCCGGGGTACTTATAGGTGGCTTTGCTTGGCGCGGGGGTCACAAAATCCGTTCCGATTCGGCCGGAGTTGGTTGGCGCCGATGCGGCCGACGCCGTGTTCGTCCTAGACTCGGACGGAGGGGGATGACGGGTGGGTTCGGTCTGTCAACGGCCGGAGGCGGTGGCTGGCGGCGCGGCATCTGGGCAGCCCACGACTGGCGTCGCCCACCCGGCCAGGCGGGCGGTAGGTAAGTCCCGGGCTGGCTCGGCCGGCCCGGTTAGGTTAGGTTTAGCTTTTTTTTTATTCTTTTTATTTTTTTCTGTTTTCCTATTTGTTTAATAACTTTTGCAAACGGACTCCGAAATAAAGGAAATTTGTTTCTAAAATTTTGTAAAAAGAAGGGGGTTAGAGTAGGACTATAAAATAACACTTTTGCAAGGGTTTTGGTGGTTCAAAAAGGTTTTACCCCTTTTAGTCTATAAATGACTATGGGATTTAGGAAGAAAATATCTATGCAGTTTTTATTATGTGTTGCCATGATGCAAGGATATGATGCATGCTTCTAGTAACATCTGAAATCATAAAATTTGGGATGTTACAAACCTACCCCCCTTAAGAAGAATCTCGTCCCCGAGATTTATGTTGGTTAGCAAAAAGGTGTGGGTGTTCTTTCTTCAGGTCTTCTTCACGTTCCCACGTGGCCTCTTCCTCGGAATGGTGATTCCATTGAACTTTGCAAAACGTGATAGTCTTGGTACGAGTTATTCTCTCGTCTATTTCCAGAATCCTGGTGGGTTTTTCCTCATAGGTGAGATCATTTTCCAGTTGAACTTCTTCCAACGGAACCGTATCCTTTAGTGGGGTTTCAGCCATTTTCGGGTGACACTTCTTTAGTTGCGACACATGGAAAACATCGTGAACTGTTAGTATTTCGGGCAATTCCAAATGATAGGCAACTTCCCCTCTACGACCCAAGATTTTGTAGGGCCCTATGAATCGGGGTGCTAAGTTACCCTTGATTCCAAATCTCTTAACTCCTCGTAGTGGCGAATCTCGGAGATACGCACGGTCTCCCACTTCATAAGTCACATCCCTGCTCTTGGAATCAGCATAACTCTTTTGTCTGGATTGGGCTATTTTTAACCTGTCTTGAATCTGTCTCACTTTTTCTTCGGCATCCTTGATCAGTTCATGTCCAAACAAACTACGTTCTCCAACTCCACTCCATAGCAGCGGAGTCCTACACTTTCTGCCATATAGAACTTCAAATGGAGCCATCTTGATACTAGTTTGGTAGCTATTATTATATGAGAATTCCGCATATGGCAAGTTATCATCCCAACTAGACCCATAGTCTAGCGCACAGGCTCTTAACATGTCCTCCAAGATCTGATTAACTCTTTCCGTTTGTCCATCTGTTTGTGGGTGGAAGGTAGTACTAAACTCCAGTCGTGTCCCTAGAGACTCGTGTAGTTGTCGCCAAAACTTAGAGGTGAATTGGGTACCTCTATCAGAGACAATCCCCTTGGGTACACCATGAAGGCTTATGATCCTTGACATGTAAATCTTGGCAAGTTTAGCACTCGTATAGGTGGTCTTTACGGGAATAAAGTGGGCCACCATTGTGAAGTGGTCGACCACTACCCAGATGGAGTCATACCCAGAACGAGTCCGCGGTAGTCCTGTGATAAAATCCATGCCTACCTTGTCCCACTTCCAATCGGGCACAGGTAATGGTCTAGCGGCTTTTGGTGTTCGGCCTTGACTCTGTTGCACACGCCACACAAGGAGATGTATTCAGCAATTTCTCTTTTCATGTTGTTCCACCAGAATCTATCTTTCACATCCATGTACATCTTTGTATTACCAGGATGAATTGAGTAAGTCGAATCGTGAGCTTCCTGAAGGATTAACTTCCTGATATTGGGATCATCGGGAACGCACAAACGCTTCTCATACCAAAGCGTTCCTTGTTCATCCGTGTGAAACCCTTTTGCTTTACCCTTGCTTATATTAGTTCTTATCTCTTCCAACTCTTTGTCCCCCTTCTGGGCCTCTTTGATTTGGTCCAGAAGCATTGATACTATCTCCATATTCGCTAAGTATCCCTTAGGAACTATCTCTAACCTGAGGTCCTTGAACTGTTCACACAAATCATTCGGAAGTTCACCCACGGTAAGTCCATTTACATAGACCTTCCGGCTTAAGGCGTCAGCCACAACATTGGCCTTTCCGGGATGGTACTGCAGGTCCAAATCATAGTCTTTGATCAGCTCAAGCCATCTCCTTTGCCTCATATTTAGTTCCTTTTGTGTGAAGATGTATTGAAGGCTCTTGTGATCCGTGAACACATCACAATGTTTGCCCATTAGGTAATGTCTCCATACCTTGAGCGCATGCACAACTGATGCTAGTTCCAAATCATGCATGGGGTAGTTATTCTCATGGTGCTTAAGTTGCCGAGAGGCGTAAGACACTACTTTTCCATCTTCAATCAGAACACTACCAAGTCCTTGTCAAGAAGCGTCGCAATAGACTTGGAAATCCTTTTGGATATCAGGGAGACACAAAACTGGTGCTGTTACTAGGCGCTTCTTTAATTCCTGAAAGCTTGGTTCACAAGAATCGGTCCATTGGAACTTCTTCTCTTTCTTCAGCAACTCTGTCATAGGCTTTGCTATCTTGGAAAAGTTTTCAATGAACCTTCGGTACTATCCTGCAAGGCCCAGGAAACTCCTAATATCACCCACATTCTTAGGGGACTCCCATTCTATCACGGAAGCTACCTTACTTGGGTCCACGGCAACACCTTTAGCTGATACAATATGGCCAAGGAATCCCACTTCTTTCAACCAGAACTCACATTTGCTAAATTTGGCATACAACTTGTGTTCCCTTAACTTTTCCATGATTAGGCGCAAGTGCCGCTCATGTTCCTTCTCGTCCTTGGAGTATATGAGTATGTCATCAATGAATACCACAATAAACTTATCCAAGTACTCCATGAATACCTTGTTCATCATATTCATGAAGTATGCTGGGGCATTGGTTAAGCCAAACGACATCACGGTGTACCCATATAATCCATATCTTGTGGTGAAGGCTGTCTTGGGTACATCCTATTCTTGGATCTTTAACTGAAAATAACCTGATCGGAGATCAATCTTAGAGAACACACTAGCTCCCTTTAATTGGTCAAACAGGTCGTTAATGTTGGGTAGAGGGTACTTGTTCTTGATTGTCACCTCATTTAACGACTGGTAGTCCACGACTAGTCTCTTGGTTTTATCCTTCTTCTCCACGAATAAGACAGGTGCTCCCCAAGATGACGCACTTGGTTGAATGAAGCCTTTGTCCAATTGCTCTCTAAGATGTTTCTTAAGTTCCTTCAACTCATCCACATCCATCTTGTACGGTCTCTTTGCTATCGGTCCAGTACCTGGCATCAAGTCAATGAGAAACTCGATGTCTCGGTCGGGAGGCATACCTGGCAATTCTTCCGGAAACACATATGGGTACTCCTTCACAATTGGCACATCCTCCAGGCTACCCCCCTTAAGAGAGTTCACCATACTTACTTTGAGTGCGAATGCTGACTTAAAGCGGATCCTTTTCTTATCTGGAGTCGTGAGTGCGATAGTCCTTTTGGCACAATCTATGACTCCCTCATATTCGGTCATCCAATTCATGCCCAAAATTATGTCTAAGCCTTGTGATTCCAGAACGACAAGGCTGGTGGGAAAGATGGTGTGCCCCAATCCTTAGTTCTAACCCACGGCATCCAGAGTTTGCCACTATTTCTCCACCAGGAGAACTTACCCTTAGAGGAGTACTAATATTCTCCGTAGGTATCTTGCCTCTATCCACAAATACCCTTGATATGAATGAATGCGATGCACCAGTATCAAAAAGAATAACTGCGGGGGTGGAGTTAAGCTTGAACTTACCAATCACGGAGTCAGGTGGCTCACGAGCATCCTCCACGGAGACATGATTCACCATGGCTTTGACAAACGGATTCGGCTTCTTCCCATTTCCATTACCATTGTCATGGTTGTGTCCGTTGCCGTTTCCATTGCCATTCCCATTCTTCATCTTTTCGGGGCAAGTAGTTGCATAGTGCCCTGTCTTGTTACACTTGAAGCATGTCACTTCACTCAGATCCTTCCCATTGCCATTTCCATTGCGGTGTTTATGGCCATTGTGGTTATGTCCTCCATGACGATGACCATTGTGGTTGTGGCCATTGTGGTTGTGGGGTGGTGGTGACGAAGTGCGTTGCTTCTGATATGGGGCTGAGTTGTGCTTATGCGAGGTGGACTTTCTCTTTCGGTTCTCTATACTCCTTTGCTTTGCTTCAACCACCACTCCCCTGTCCAGGAGTTCCTGGTAGTTATCAAACTTCAGTGCCACAAGCTGAATAGATATTTCATCATTAAGTTCCCTTAAGAACTCCTCCTGTCTCTTGGCATCAGTGGATACATTATCAGGTGCATAACGTGCCAGCTTGTTGAAAAGGTCCCATACTCGGAGACAGAGCGGTGCAGTTGTTTCAAGTCGCAGAACTCACGTCTCTTAAGTGACATGACTCCCGCGGCTACGTGATGAGTACGAAAGGCCGCTTCGAACTGGTTCCAGGTGATAGCTTCAATGTCGGGGTGGGTGACCTGGTAATTATCCCACCATTCAGCAGCTGGTCCCTCAAGTTGGTGCGCGACAAAGCGCACCCTATCAGCTCCAACAACTTGGACGGTGTCTAACTTCTTGTTGGTGGTGCGGAGCCAGTCATCTGCCACAATTGGCTCAGAACTACTTGAGAAAATTGGAGGGTTCAGCCTCAAGAACCGAGTCAAGCGATCATGTTGGGGCGGTGGGGGTGGTGGAGGCGGCGGGTTATTGTTGTTGTTGTTTTGCATGTTTTGAGTGAGGAGTTGGATCAGCTGATTCTGGGAGTTCAGAAGTTGTGCTATCTCTGGGGGCATGTTGTTATTGTTGTTTCCACGTCTCGCCATCTGGAGGGTTTGGGAGACAAGTCAAGAAATAGATAGATAGCCTAAGGAATAAACTCCTACCCTTATGTAAACAAGAGAAAAACACACGAAAAAAAACAAGGCACACCAAGCACATAGTTCCATACACTCAACCAAGTTTAACTAACCAATATAATTTTTGGTACTCATTACAATCGCGAACAACGTTTGACTATAGAACTAAAGGTGGTCCAACTACTCTACTCATCATCCACTTCCTCATCCTCAATGATGAAGCCTTTCTTTTCCAGCAGTGACTTGTATAACTCCATGTCCCTCGTCGTGGCTTCAAGCTTCTCCTGAAGTTCCTTCACCTCCTGTAGCTCTGGTGTAGCAGCTTCGAGCCTCTCTTGAAGTTCCTTCACCTCTTGCAGCTCCTAGGTAGCAGCTCCTAGTTTCTCTTGGAGTTCCTTCTTCTCCTTCTGTAGCTTCTTGATCAAACTTGACCCCATAGTCACGGGCGTGATCTTCTCCTCCAAGATCCTCTTGGCTTCTCGCAGGTCCTTCAACATGGTGGCAATGTTCTTGAACTCCATCTCATTCTTTGCGAGCACAAGACTTTGCTCCCTAATCTTCTTGTTCTTATCTTGCACCCTCTTCTCTTGATTAGTGAACCTCTTGTCTTGGGCGGTGAGCTCCCCTCCTAGGGACTTGATCTTCTCTTCCAGCTCCTCGATCTTCTCGTCCTTCTCCTTGACTAGGGCACAAAGCTTGTCATTCCTCACGATCTCAAGGCAACTCCCATTCTGAAGGTCATTGATGTGGAACTCCAAGTCTTGATATTGGATCCTTTGATGCTTGCATGTCTTCCTTTCCTTCGGGGTTAACTCGATTGGAACTCCCTTCTCATCACGTCTTCCAAAGAGTTTGATGTAGTGGCCTTCAACCTCTTCATGGTGGCGTCCGCAAAGGCGTCCAATGAGCTCCTGCAAGATGATGCTAAGTCCTTTCTCCTTGGAGTCGCTGGTGACGTTGAGTACAATGGCCTCTGTCTTGGGTTCTGTCTGACTGCGCCCTGGTTGGATGACTTCAATCGCCCAGCATCCTTCCTTGTGCATCTTCCTCAACTCGCTTCCCTTGATTGATGGCATGGGTAACTGTAATGTCTTGATGATGTCCAGAAGGCATTCCCCGAAGCGCAAGCACTTGATGTCTTCAGCGGTGTCGTAGTAGAAGGCCGTCATCTTTAGGTTAGGAGAAGAAAAATTAGGCACAAGGTGATAAAGGAAGAGAAATACTAGAAGAGTGCAAATAACTTAGAAGAATATAGAAAGCAAAAACACACATGGTAACGGTGGTTTCCAATCCTAGGGGTCACGTCCTACAGGCAACTTTGTGCTCTGATACCATCTGTTATGACCTCGGATCTGGTAGAGATCCTAAGTCCCTGTGATTAACATGCTAGTCCCTGGATCAATTGCTAGAATTTCACAGTCGATGAATATCAAGTAAAACACAAGTCATTATTACACGAATAATCCAGAGTATAGTTATTACAACTTGCATAGCTTATAGCTAGGTCAGATAAAATGGAGGAAACTAAGCAGAACTTGAGTCCATCAATGCCACAGGCTAGTTTCGTGAAGACCCGCGATCCCTACGCACCTTTCATTCTTCGGATTCTGCACATAAGACGTGCAACCAACAAGTTGGGTCAATACTTTGAATGTATTGGCAAATTACACCAAGGAAAGAGTAAGTCTATATCTACATGCAGGGCTAGGAGTAGGCTCTGGGGTTCATTTGCGTAAAGCCAATTTTATGAATGTAATAAGAAAAGAGGAAGAAAGTTTTCCCTACTTTGTAAACTTTGATAAATAGTATAGGATCGAATGGAACACGTGGATATTACTCACCAAGTGCCCAATCAACCTAGCACTTGGATATTACACACCAAGTTCCCAAAAACCCGCCCAACGGCGATATTACTCACGCCTTGGGTTTTATAAAACGTTAGGTTTGGAAAAGAGAGAGGAAGATCCTTCAGAGGCTCCATCCTTCAGATGCTCATAGTTGTTCTGTTTCCGTGAACACGGCTGATCGATCAGATTGCAATACTCTCGAGAGGTTGTGCACTTTCCCCACAATCCACGATCAAGTCCTTTTACAGACAAGACCATGGCGAAGCCTTCCCTTAGTAGCCCCTCTACCAGCTGGATCCAACCGTGCCAAGAACCTCCAAATGTTGGTACCCCAGTGAGGTTTCCCACTAAGTACTAAGCCAAGACAGAGCCCATATGTATTGTGGTTGCACTAGAAGCTTTATAATTATGAAACATGGCAGACTTCTTTGATTCCTGGGCGGCCGTCCTCCACCAAATATCCACTCGTTGACCCGACAACCATTCTGCCCAGAAGAAAACTTAGTTTTATTTTGAAGGGGGTTTTGAGAAGAAAAAATCGCTCGAGAGAGCTCTCATACTTAGAAATTTTTTGAGTCTTTCGAACCCTCCCAATGGTACTTGATATAGATAAGTATATAGCATAGCAAGCATAACTTAGAAAAACAAGATAACCTATTGGGATAGAAAATCCTAAGCATAGAGCTACTCATGGCATACTACAAAACCGCACTTACAAAATAGTACTAAGAATTTCTACCAAAATACTACACATGCATACTACAGAATTTGAAGAGTAAAACATGCATAGTCAAAACTGGGACATAAACATGAACAAGTGGTGTAACTTGCCTTGATCCGAGCAGCAATCTACACAACAGTACTCCTCAGACTCAAGCAATCTAACGAAACAAACATGGATCCAATCACAATTTGCACAAAACAAAGTCATGAAGTCGAATATGCATGCATGCAACATGGTAATATGCAAGGATGGATTCGATTTCGACCAAGGGTTTTATTCAGGGGTGTTGTTGAGTTGGGGATGTCATTAAAATCGATTCCCACAGATTTTAAGTATTTTGGATAAAACCCTAAATAACCAAGCTCAAAACTAGATCTACAACTCCAATCTACCTCGAGATAGATCTGAACACCCTAAGCATGATATGACAATTTTCTATAGAAGGTCTCGTCGATACAAAGCCAACGCAACAAAAATCAACTAAAACGGATCTACGAATAATTTTCTAGAATTAAAATAATTTAATCTAAACTTTAAATCCTACTGCAAGATTGCTGTGGCAAAACAGCAATATTATTGTAGATCTGTGTTCTACTCACAATTATGAATCCAACGGTATATTATATACAAATTTTTGACTAATACGCGAATTACTATGGATTTTACAAGATTGGAGTAATTTCTACCTAATTAAAAGAGAAATAAAAAGATGGCCAGCTACGCGGCGACACGTGGCGGCTCGGGATTGGCCAGCGGGGCGCGCGTGACACCGATGCGGTGGTGACGTAGCGACGACGTGGAGGCGGCCACGCGGAGCGACGCGGTTGGCCGGGGCTCTTTGACCGTTTGTAGCCGTTGGATCTCGATCTGATGGTCGGAGAGGGGGGGCTTACTGCGGTGGCGACAAAGGATGGCGGCTGAGCGTCGGTGGCGGCCGGCGACGATGGACGGCGGCGCGGCGGTGCTCCTCCGGCCCGGCAAAATAGATGACGGCGACCGGCTCCTCGCAGTGGTCGCGTTCCCGGGGGCGACGTCGGCTGTTCCTTCCCGAGGTGGCGGCGGGCGGCGGCTGGAGGCGGCGAAGTCCGGCGAAGCTCCGGCGAGAGATTGGCGGTGGCTCGGTGGCGGTGGGGTGAAAAAAAGGCTAGGGTTTCGCGGGAGGCGTGTCGGGGTACTTATAGGCGGCTTTGCTTGGCGCGGGGGTCATGGAATCCGTTCCGATTCGGCCGGAGTTGGCTGGCGCCGACGCGGCCGACGCCGTGTTCGCCCCAGACGGAGGGATGACGGGTCCGGGTCGTCAGCCGGCCGCTGGCGAGGCGGCTAGCTGGCGGCTACTGGTCGCCCACCCGCCAGCAAGCGAGAAGTCCCGTGGGGGCTCGCCGCCCGTTAGGTCGAGTTTTAGCTTTTTTTTTTTCGGCTGGCTCTGGTACCCCGCTAGGTCAGTTTAGGCTTTTTTTTTTTATTTTTTTCTGTTTTCCTATTTGTTTAATAAATTTTGCAAACGAACTCCGAATTAAACGAAATTTGTTTCTAAAATTTTGTAAAAAGAAGGGGGTTAGAGTAGGACTATAAAATAACACTTTTGCAAGGGTTTTGGTGGTTCAAAAAGGTTTTACCCCTTTTAGTCTATAAATGACTATGGGATTTAGGAAGAAAATATCTATGCAGTTTTTATTATGTGTTGCCATGATGCAAGGATATGATGCATTCTTCTAGTAACATATGAAATCGTAAAATTTGGGATGTTACAAAACAACACACATGCAATGACACTGGTGGATCCATATGTGGTATGTGAAAAGAATAGTCATGAAATAACTCCAGTTGTTGTTAGTAAAAAGAACACATATGCAATGACACTGGTGGATCCATATGTGGAATGTAAAAAGAACACACATGAAATTACTCCAGTTGTTGTTAGTAAAAAGAACACACATGCAATGACACTGGTTGTTGTTAGTAAAAATAACACACATGCAATGACACTTGTGGATCCATAGGTGGATTGTGAAAAGAACACACATGCAATGACTCTGGTTGTTGTTAGTAAAAAAGAACACCCATACAATGACACTAGTGGATCCATAGGTGGATTGTGAAAAGAACACAGATGCAATGACACTGGTGGATCCATATGTGGTATGTGAAAAGAATAGTCATGAAATAACTCCAGTTGTTGTTAGTAAAAAGAACACACTAGCAATGACTCTGGCTTTTGTTAGTAAAAAGAGCACACACTTCAATGACACTGGTGGATCGATATGTGGTATGTGAAAATAATAGTCATGAAATGACTCTAGTTGTTGTTAGTAAAAAGAACACACATGCAATGACACTGGTGGATCCACGTGTGGTCTCTGAAGAGAACACACATGTAATGGCTCTGGCTGTTGTTAGTAAAAAGAGCACACATTTCAATGACACTGGTGGATCCATATGTGGTATGTGAAAAGAACACACATGAAATGACTCGAGATGTTGTTAGTAAAAAGAACACACATGCAATGACACTGGTGGATCCATGTGTGGTCTCTGAAGAGAACACACATTTCAATGACACTGGTGGATCCATATGTGGTGTGTGAAAAGAACACACATGAAATAACTCCAGTTGTTGTTAGTAAAAATAACACACATGCAATGACACGAGTGGATCCATGTGTGGTCTATGAAGAGAACACACATGCAATGACTCTGGTTGTTGTTAGTAAAAAGAGCACATATGCAATGACACTAGTGGATCCATAGGTGGATTTTGAAAAGAACACACATGCAATGACACTGGTGGATCCATAGGTGGTATGTGAAAAGAACACACATGCCATGACTCCAGTTATTGTTAGTAAGAAGAACACACGTGCAATGACACTGGTGGATCCATGTTTGGTCTCTGAAGATAACACACATTTCAATGACACTGGTGGATCCATATGTGGTATGTGAAAATAACACACATGAAATTACTCCAATTGTTGTTAGTAAAAAGAACACACATGCAATGACACTGGTTGTTGTTAGTAAAAAGAACACACATGCAATGACACTGGTGGATCCATAGGTGGATTGTGAAAAGAACGAACATGCCATGAGTCTGGTTGTTGTTAGTAAAAAGAACATGCATGCAATGACACTAGTGGATCCATAGGTGGATTGTGAAAACAACACACATGCAATGACACTGGTGGACCCATATGTGGTATGTGAAAAGAATAGTCATGAAATGACTCCAGTTGTTGTTAGTAAAAAGAACACACATGCAATGACACTGGTGGATCCATGTGTGGTCTCTGCAAAGAACACACACCCAATGACTCGCTATTGTTAGTAAAAGAGCACACATTTCAATGACACTGGTGGATCGATATGTGGTATGTGAAAAATAGTCATGAAATGACTCCAGTTGTTGTTAGTAAAAAGAACACACATGCAATGACACTGGTGGATCCATGTGTGGTCTCTGAAGAGAACACACATGCAATGACTCTGGCTGTTGTTAGTAAAAAGAGCACACATTTCAATGACACTGGTGGATCCATATGTGGTATGTGAAAAGAACACACATGAAATGACTCTAGTTGTTGTTAGTAAAAAGAACACGCATGCAATGACACTGGTGGATCCATGTATGGTCATTGAAGAGAACACACATCCAATGACTCTAGCTATTGTTAGTAAGAAGAGCACACATTTCAATGACACCGGTGGATCCATATGTGGTATGTGAAAAGAAGACACATGAAATGACTCCAGTTGTTGTTAGTAAAAAGAACACACATGCAATCACACTCGTGGATCCATGTGGTCTCCGAAGATAACAGATAATTTAATTACACTGGTGGATCCATGTTTGGTCTCTAAAGAGAACACACATTTCGATGACACTGGTGGATCCATATGTGGTCTCTAAAGAGAACACACATTTCAATGACACTGGTGGAACCATATGTGGTATGTGAAAATAACACACACGAAATTACTCCAATTTTTGTTAGTGAAAAGAACACACATGCAATGACACTGGTTGTTGTTAGTAAAAATAACACACATGCAATGACACCGGGTCGATCCATAGGTGGATTGTGAAAAGAACACACATGCCATGAGTCCTGGTTGTTGTTAGTAAAAAGAACACGCATGCAATGACACTAGTGGATCCATAGGTGGATTATGAAAACAACACACATGAAATGACACTGGTGGATCCATATGTGGTATGTGAAAAGAATAGTCATGAAATTACTCCAGTTGTTTTTAGTAAAAAGAACACACATGCAATGACACAGGTGGATCGATGTGTGGTCTCTAAAAAGAACACACCTGCAATGACTGGCTGTTGTTAGTAAAAAGAGCACATATTTCAATGACACTGGTGGATCGATATGTGGTATATGAAAAGAATAGTCATGAAATGACTCCAGTTGTTAGTAAAAAGAACACACATGCAATGACATCAGGATCCATGTGTGGTCTCTGAAGAGAACACATGCAATGAATCGCTGTTGTTAGTAAAAAGAGCACACATTTCAATGACACTGTGGATCTATATGTGGTATGTGAAAAGAACACACATGAAATGACTCCGTTGTTGTTAGTAAAAGAACACACATGCAATGACATCGGTGGATCCATGTGTGGTCTTTGAAGAGAGCACATCCAATGAATCTAGCTATTGTTAGTAAGAAGAGCACACATTTCAATGACACCGGTGGATCCATATGTGGTATGTGAAAAGAACACACATGAAATGACTACAGTTGTTGTTAGTAAAAAGAACACACATGCAATGACACTGGTGAATCGATGTGTGGTCTCTCAAGAGAACACACATTTCAATGACACTGGTGGATCCATATGTGGTATGTGAAAATAACACACATGAAATTACTCCAATTGTTGTTAGTAAAAAGAACACACATGCAATGACACTGGTTGTTGTTAGTAAAAAGAACACACATGCAATGACACTGGTGGATCCATAGGTGGATTGTGAAAAGAACGAACATGCCATGAGTCTGGTTGTTGTTAGTAAAAAGAACATGCATGCAATGACACTAGTGGATCCATAGGTGGATTGTGAAAACAACACACATGCAATGACACTGGTGGACCCATATGTGGTATGTGAAAAGAATAGTCATGAAATGAGTCCAGTTGTTGTTAGTAAAAAGAACACACATGCAATGACACTGGTGGATCCATGTGTGGTCTCTGCAAAGAACACACCTGCAATGACTCTGGCTATTGTTAGTAAAAAGAGCACACATTTCAATGACACTGGTGGATCGATATGTGGTATGTGAAAAATAGTCATGAAAAGACTCCAGTTGTTGTTAGTAAAAAGAACACACATGCAATGACACTGGTGGATCCATGTGTGGTCTCTGAAGAGAACACACATGCAATGACTCTGGCTGTTGTTAGTAAAAAGAGCACACATTTCAATGACACTGGTGGATCCATATGTGGTATGTGAAAAGAACACACATGAAATGACTCTAGTTGTTGTTAGTAAAAAGAACACGCATGCAATGACACTGGTGGATCCATGTATGGTCATTGAAGAGAACACACATCCAATGACTCTAGCTATTGTTAGTAAGAAGAGCACACATTTCAATGACACCGGTGGATCCATATGTGGTATGTGAAAAGAAGACACATGAAATGACTCCAGTTGTTGTTAGTAAAAAGAACACACATGCAATGACACTGGTGGATCCATGTGTGGTCTCCGAAGAGAACAGAGATTTTAATGACACTGGTGGATCCATGTTTGGTCTCTAAAGAGAACACACATTTCGATGACACTGGTGGATCCATATGTGGTCTCTAAAGAGAACACACATTTCAATGACACTGGTGGAACCATATGTGGTATGTGAAAATAACACACACGAAATTACTCCAATTTTTGTTAGTGAAAAGAACACACATGCAATGACACTGGTTGTTGTTAGTAAAAATAACACACATGCAATGACACTGGTCGATCCATAGGTGGATTGTGAAAAGAACACACATGCCATGAGTCTGGTTGTTGTTAGTAAAAAGAACACGCATGCAATGACACTAGTGGATCCATAGGTGGATTATGAAAACAACACACATGAAATGACACTGGTGGATCCATATGTGGTATGTGAAAAGAATAGTCATGAAATTACTCCAGTTGTTTTTAGTAAAAAGAACACACATGCAATGACACAGGTGGATCGATGTGTGGTCTCTAAAAAGAACACACCTGCAATGACTGGCTGTTGTTAGTAAAAAGAGCACATATTTCAATGACACTGGTGGATCGATATGTGGTATATGAAAAGAATAGTCATGAAATGACTCCAGTTGTTGTTAGTAAAAAGAACACACATGCAATGACACTGGTGGATCCATGTGTGGTCTCTGAAGAGAACACACATGCAATGAATCTGGCTGTTGTTAGTAAAAAGAGCACACATTTCAATGACACTGGTGGATCTATATGTGGTATGTGAAAAGAACACACATGAAATGACTCCCGTTGTTGTTAGTAAAAAGAACACACATGCAATGACACTGGTGGATCCATGTGTGGTCTTTGAAGAGAGCACACATCCAATGAATCTAGCTATTGTTAGTAAGAAGAGCACACATTTCAATGACACCGGTGGATCCATATGTGGTATGTGAAAAGAACACACATGAAATGACTACAGTTGTTGTTAGTAAAAAGAACACACATGCAATGACACTGGTGAATCGATGTGTGGTCTCTCAAGAGAACACACATTTCAATGACACTGGTGGATCCATTTGTGGTATGTGAAAAGAACACACATGAAATGACACCAGTTGTTGTTAGTAAAAAACACACATGCAATGACACTAGTGGATCCATGTGTGGTCTATGAAGAGAACACACATGCAATGACTCTGGTTGTTGTTCGTAAAAAGAGCACACATGCAATGACACTAGTGGATCCATAGGTGGAATGTGAAAAAAAAACACATGAAATTACACCGGTAGATCCATAGGTGGTATGTGAAAAGAACACACATGCCATGACTCCAGTTGTTGTTAGTAAAAAGAACACACATGCAATGACACTGGTGGATCCATGTTTGGTGTCTGAAGAGAACACACATTTCAATGACACTGGTGGATCCATATGTGGTATGTGAAAATAAGACACATGAAATTACTCCAATTGTTGTTAGTAAAAAGAACACACATGCAATGACACTGGTTGTTGTTAGTAAAAAGAACACACATGCAATGACACAGGTGTATCCATAGGTGGATTGTGAAAAGAACACACAAGCCATGAGTCTGGTTGTTGTTAGTAAAAAGAACACCCATACAATGGCACTAGTGGATCCATAGGTGGATTGTGCAAACAACACACATGCAATGACACTGGTGGATCCAAATGTGGTATGTGAAAAGAATAGTCATGAAATGACTCTAGTTGTTGTTAGTAAAAACAACACACATGCAATGACACTGGTGGATCCATGTGTGGTCTCTGAAAAGAACACACCTGCAATGACTCTGGCTATTGTTAGTAAAAAGAGCACACATTTCAATGACACTGGTGGATCGATATGTGGTATGTGAAAAGAATAGTCATGAAATGACTCCAGTTGTTGTTAGTAAAAAGAACACACATGCAATGACACTTGTGGATCCATGTGTCGTCTCTGCAGAGAACACACATGCAATGACTCTGGCTGTTGTTAGTAAAAAGAGCACACATTTCAATGACACTGGTGGATCCATATGTGGTATGTGAAAAGAAGACACATGAAATGACTCCAGTTGTTGTTAGTAAAAATAACACACATGCAATGACACTGGTGGATCCATGTGTGGTCTCTGAAGAGAACACACATTTCAATGACACTGGTGGATCCATGTTTGGTCTCTGAAGAGAACAGACATTTCAATGACACTGGTGGATCCATATGTGGTATGTGAAAATAACACACATGAAATTACTCCAATTGTTGTTAGTAAAAAGAACACACATGCAATGACACTGGTTGTTGTTAGTAAAAAGAACACACATGCAATGACACTGGTGGATCCATAGGTGGATTGTGAAAATAACACAGATGCCATGAGTCTGGTTGTTGTTAGTAAAAAGAAGACGCATGCAATGACACTAGTGGATCCATACGTGGATTGTGAAAACAACACACATGCAATGACACTAGTGGATCCATATGTGGTATGTGAAAAGAATAGTCATGAAATGACTCCAGTTGTTGTTAGTAAAAAGAACACACATGCAATGACACTTGTGGATCAATGTGTGGTCTCTGAAAAGTACACACCTACAATGACTCTTGCTGTTGTTAGCAAAAAGAGCACACATTTCAATGACACTGGTGGATCGATATGTGGTATGTGAAAAGAATAGTCATGAAATGACTCCAGTTGTTAGTAAAAAGAACACACATGCAATGACACTGGTGGATCCATGTGTGGTCTCTGAAGAGAACACACATGCAATGACACTGGTGGATCAATGTGTGGTCTCTGAAGAGAACACACATGCAATGAATCTGGTTGTTGTTAGTAAAAAGAGCACACATTTCAATGACACTGGTGGATCCATATGTGGTATGTGAAAAGAACACACATGAAATGACTCCAGTTGTTGTTAGTAAAAAGAACACACATGCAATGACACTGGTGAATCCATGTGTGGTCTCTGAAGAGAACACACATTTCAATGACACCGGTGGATCCATATGTGGTATGTGAAAAGAACACACATGAAATAACTCCAGTTGTTGTTAGTAAAAGAACACACATGCAATGACACTGGTGGATCCATGTGTGGTCTCCGAAGAGAACACACATTTCAATGACACTGGTGGATCCATGTTTGGTCTCTGAAAAGAACACACATTTTGATGACACTTGTGGATCCATGTTTGGTCTCTGAAGAGAACACACATTTCAATGACACTGGTGGATCCATATGTGGTATGTGAAAATAACAGACATGAAATTACTCCAATTTTTGTTAGTGAAAAGAACACACATGCAATGACACTGGTTGTTGTTAGTAAAAATAACACACATGCAATGACACTGGTCGATCCATAGGTGGATTGTGAAAAGAACACACATGCCATGAGTCTGGTTGTTGTTAGTAAAAAGAACACGCATGCAATGACACTAGTGGATCCATAGGTGGATTCTGAAAACAACACACATGAAATGACACTGGTGGATCCATATGTGGTATGTGAAAAGAATAGTCATGAAATGACTCAGCTTGTTTTAGTAAAAAGAACACACATGCAATGACACAGGTGGATCAATGTGTGGTCTCTAAAAAGAACACACCTGCAATGACTCTGGCTGTTGTTAGTAAAAAGAGCACATATTTCAATGACACTGGTGGACCGATATGTGGTATGTGAAAAGAATAGTCATGAAATGACTCTAGTTGTTGTTAGTAAAAAGAACACACATGCAATGACACTGGTGGATCCATGTGTGGTCTCTAAAGAGAACACACATGCAATGAATCTGGCTGTTGTTAGTAAAAAGAGCACACATTTCAATGACACTGGTGGATCCATATGTGGTATGTGAAAAGAACACACATGAAATGACTCCCGTTGTTGTTAGTAAAAAGAACACACATGCAATGACACTGGTGGATCCATGTGTGGTCTTTGAAGAGATCACACATCCAATGACTCTAGCTATTGTTAGTAAGAAGAGCACACATTTCAATGACACCGGTGGATCCATATGTGGTATGTGAAAATAACACACATGAAATGACTCCAGTTGTTGTTAGTAAAAAGAACACACATGCAATGACACTGGTGGATCCATAGGTGGATTGTGAAAATAACACACATGCCATGAGTCTGGTTGTTGTTAGTAAAAAGAACACGCATGCAATGACACTAGTGGATCCATAGGTGGATTGTGAAAACAACACACATGCAATGACACTAGTGGATCCATATGTGGTATGTGAAAAGAATAGTCATGAAATGAGTCCAGTTGTTGTTAGTAAAAACAACACACATGCAATGACACTTGTGGATCAATGTGTGGTCTCTGAAAAGAACACACCTACAATGACTCTGGCTGTTGTTAGCAAAAAGAGCACACATTTCAATGACACTGGTGGATCGATATGTGGTATGTGAAAAGAATAGTCATGAAATGACTCCAGTTGTTGTTAGTAAAAAGAACACACATGTAATGAGACCACACATACAATGACACTGGTGGATCCATGTGTGGTCTCTGAAGAGAACACACATGCAATGAATCTGGTTGTTGTTAGTAAAAAGAGCACACATTTCAAAGACACTGGTGGATCCATATGTGGTATGTGAAAAGAACACACATGAAATGACTCTAGTTGTTGTTAGTAAAAAGAACACACATGCAATGACACTTGTGGATCCATGTGTGGTGTTTAAAGAGATCACACATCCAATGACTCTAGCTATTGTTAGCAAGAAGAGCACACATTTCAATGACACCGGTGGATCCATATGTGGTATGTGAAAAGAACAGACATGAAATGACTCCAGTTGTTCTTAGTAAAAAGAACACACATGCAATGACACTGGTTAATCCATGTGTGGTCTCTGAAGAGAACACACATTTCAATGACACTGGTGGATCCATATGTGGTATGTGAAAAGAACACACATGAAATAACTCTAGTTGTTGTTAGTAAAAAGAACACACATGCAATGACACTGGTGGATCCATGTGTGGTCTCCAAAGAGAACACACATTTCAATGACACTGGTGGATCCATGTTTGGTCTCTGAAGAGAACACACATTTCGATGACACTGGTGGATCCATGTTTGGTCTCTGAAGAGAACACACATTTCAATGACACTGGTGGATCCATATGTGGTATGTGAAAATAACACACATGAAATTACTCCAATTTTTGTTAGTGAAAAGAACACACATGGAATGACACTGGTTGTTGTTAGTAAAAATAACACACATGCAATGACACTGGTCGAACCATAGGTGGATTGTGAAAAGAACACACATGCCATGAGTCTGGTTGTTGTTAGTAAAAAGAACACGCATGCAATGACACTAGTGGATCCATAGGTGGATTGTGAAAACAACACACATGAAATGACACTGGTGGATCCATATGTGGTATGTGAAAGGAATAGTCATGAAATGACTCCAGTTGTTGTTGGTAAAAAGAACACACATGCAATGACACTTGTGGATCAATGTGTGGTCTCTGAAAAGAACACACCTATAATGACTCTGGCTGTTGTTAGCAAAAAGAGCACACATTTCAATGACACTGGTGGATCGATATGTGGTATGTGAAAAGAATAGTCATGAAATGACTCCAGTTGTTGTTAGTAAAAAGAACACACATGCAATGACACTGGTGGATCCATGTGTGGTCTATGAAGAGAACAAACATGTAATGACACTGGTGGATCCATGTGTGGTCTCTGAAGAGAACACACATGCAATGAATCTGGTTGTTGTTAGTAAAAAGAGCACACATTTCAAAGACACTGGTGGATCCATATGTGGTATGTGAAAAGAACACACATGAAATGACTCTAGTTGTTGTTAGTAAAAAAGAACACACATGCAATGACACTTGTGGATCCATGTGTGGTCTTTGAAGAGATCACACATCCAATGACTCTAGCCGTTGTTAGTAAAAAGAGCACACATTTCAATGACACTGGTGGATCCATATGTGGTATGTGAAAAGAACACACATGAAATGACTCCAGTTGTTGTTAGTAAAAAGAACACACATGCAATGACACTGGTGAATCCATGTGTGGTCTCTGAAGAGAACACACATTTCAATGACACTGGTGGATCCATATGTGGTATGTGAAAAGAACACACATGAAATAACTCCAGTTGTTGTTAGTAAAAAGAACACACATGCAATGACACTGGTGGATCCATGTGTGGTCTCCGAAGAGAACACACATTTCAATGACACTGGTGGATCCATGTTTGGTCTCTGAAAAGAACACACATTTTGATGACACTTGTGGATCCATGTTTGGTCTCTGAAGAGAACACACATTTCAATGACACTGGTGGATCCATATGTGGTATGTGAAAATAACAGACATGAAATTACTCCAATTTTTGTTAGTGAAAAGAACACACATGCAATGACACTGGTTGTTGTTAGTAAAAATAACACACATGCAATGACACTGGTCGATCCATAGGTGGATTGTGAAAAGAACACACATGCCATGAGTCTGGTTGTTGTTAGTAAAAAGAACACGCATGCAATGACACTAGTGGATCCATAGGTGGATTCTGAAAACAACACACATGAAATGACACTGGTGGATCCATATGTGGTATGTGAAAAGAATAGTCATGAAATGACTCCAGTTGTTTTTAGTAAAAAGAACACACATGCAATGACACAGGTGGATCAATGTGTGGTATCTAAAAAGAACACACCTGCAATGACTCTGGCTGTTGTTAGTAAAAAGAGCACATATTTCAATGACACTGGTGGATCGATATGTGGTATGTGAAAAGAATAGTCATGAAATGACTCCAGTTGTTGTTAGTAAAAAGAACACACATGCAATGACACTGGTGGATCCATGTGTGGTCTCTGAAGACAACACACATGCAATGAATCTGGCTGTTGTTAGTAAAAAGAGCACACATTTCAATGACACTGGTGGATCCATATGTGGTATGTGAAAAGAACACACATGAAATGACTCCCGTTGTTGTTAGTAAAAAGAACACACATGCAATGACACTGGTGGATCCATGTGTGGTCTTTGAAGAGATCACACATCCAATGACTCTAGCTATTGTTAGTAAGAAGAGCACACATTTCAATGACACCGGTGGATCCATATGTGGTATGTGAAAATAACACACATGAAATGACTCCAGTTGTTGTTAGTAAAAAGAACACACATGCAATGACACTGGTGGATCCATAGGTGGATTGTGAAAATAACACACATGCCATGAGTCTGGTTGTTGTTAGTAAAAAGAACACGCATGCAATGACACTTGTGGATCCATAGGTGGATTGTGAAAACAACACACATGCAATGACACTAGTGGATCCATATGTGGTATGTGAAAAGAATAGTCATGAAATGAGTCCAGTTGTTGTTAGTAAAAACAACACACATGCAATGACACTTGTGGATCAATGTGTGGTCTCTGAAAGAACACACCTACAATGACTCTGGCTGTTGTTAGCAAAAAGAGCACACATTTCAATGACACTGGTGGATCGATATGTGGTATGTGAAAAGAATAGTCATGAAATGACTTCAGTTGTTGTTAGTAAAAAGAACACACATGTAATGAGACCACACATACAATGACACTGGTGGATCCATGTGTGGTCTCTGAAGAGAACACACATGCAATGAATCTGGTTGTTGTTAGTAAAAAGAGCACACATTTCAAAGACACTGGTGGATCCATATGTGGTATGTGAAAAGAACACACATGAAATGACTCTAGTTGTTGTTAGTAAAAAGAACACACATGCAATGACACTTGTGGATCCATGTGTGGTGTTTAAAGAGATCACACATCCAATGACTCTAGCTATTGTTAGCAAGAAGAGCACACATTTCAATGACACCGGTGGATCCATATGTGGTATGTGAAAAGAACAGACATGAAATGACTCCAGTTGTTCTTAGTAAAAAGAACACACATGCAATGACACTGGTTAATCCATGTGTGGTCTCTGAAGAGAACACACATTTCAATGACACTGGTGGATCCATATGTGGTATGTGAAAAGAACACACATGAAATAACTCCAGTTGTTGTTAGTAAAAAGAACACACATGCAATGACACTGGTGGATCCATGTGTGGTCTCCGAAGTTAACACACATTTCAATGTCACTGGTGGATCCATGTTTGGTCAC
The DNA here is from genome assembly GCA_023614405.1 of Avena insularis. Lineage (NCBI taxonomy): Eukaryota > Viridiplantae > Streptophyta > Magnoliopsida > Poales > Poaceae > Avena > Avena insularis. The sequence goes on from JAJUPC010000377.1 coordinate 310,667, forward strand.
TGAAGAGAACACGCATTTCGATGACACTAGTGGATCCATGTTTGGTCTCTGAAGAGAACACACATTTCAATGACAGTGGTGGATCCATATGTGGTATGTGAAAATAACACACATGCAATTACTCCAATTTTTGTTAGTGAAAAGAACACACATGCAATGACACTGGTTGTTGTTAGTAAAAATAACACACATGCAATGACACTGGTCGATCCATAGGTGGATTGTGAAAAGAACACACAGGCAATGACTCTGGTTGTTGTTAGTAAAAAAGAACACCCATACAATGACACTAGTGGATCCATAGGTGGATTGTGAAAAGAACACAGATGCAATGACACTTGTGGATCCATATGTGGTATGTGAAAAGAATAGTCATGAAATAACTCCAGTTGTTGTTAGTAAAAAGAACACACTAGCAATGACACTGGTGGATGCATGTGTCATCTCTGAAAAGAACACACCTGCAATGACTCTGGCTTTTGTTAGTAAAAAGAGCACACATTTCAATGACACTGGTGGATCGATATGTGGTATGTGAAAATAATAGTCATGAAATGACTCTAGTTGTTGTTAGTAAAAAGAACACACATGCAATGACACTGGTGGATCCACGTGTGGTCTCTGAAGAGAACACACATGCAATGGCTCTGGCTGTTGTTAGTAAAAAGAGCACACATTTCAATGACACTGGTGGATCCATATGTGGTATGTGAAAAGAACACACATGAAATGACTCGAGATGTTGTTAGTAAAAAGAACACACATGCTATGACACTGGTGGATCCATGTGTGGTCTCTGAAGAGAACACACATTTCAATGACACTGGTGGATCCATATGTGGTATGTGAAAAGAACACACATGAAATGACTCCAGTTGTTGTTAGTAAAAATAACACACATGCAATGACACGAGTGGATCCATGTGTGGTCTATGAAGAGAACACACATGCAATGACTCTAGTTGTTGTTAGTAAAAAGAGCACATATGCAATGACACTAGTGGATCCATCGGTGGATTGTGAAAAGAACACACATGCAATGACACTGGTGGATCCATAGGTGGTATGTGAAAAGAACACACATGCCATGACTCCAGTTATTGTTAGTAAAAAGAACACACATGCAATGACACTGGTGGTTCCATGTTTGGTCTCTGAAGATAACACACATTTCAATGACACTAGTGGATCCATATGTGGTATGTGAAAATAACACACATGAAATTACTCCAATTGTTGTTAGTAAAAAGAACACACATGCAATGACACTGGTTGTTGTTAGTAAAAAGAACACACATGCAATGACACTGGTGGATCCATAGGTGGATTGTGAAAAGAACACACATGCCATGAGTCTGGTTGTTGTTAGTAAAAAGAACATGCATGCAATGACACTAGTGGATCCATAGGTGGATTGTGAAAACAACACACATGCAATGACACTGGTGGACCCATATGTGGTATGTGAAAAGAATAGTCATGAAATGACTCCAGTTGTTGTTAGTAAAAAGAACACACATGCAATGACACTGGTGGATCCATGTGTGGTCTCTACAAAGAACACACCTGCAATGACTCTGGCTATTGTTAGTAAAAAGAGCACACATTTCAATGACACTGGTGGATCGATATGTGGTATGTGAAAAATAGTCATGAAATGACTCCAGTTGTTGTTAGTAAAAAGAACACACATCCAATGACACTGGTGGATCCATGTGTGGTCTCTGAAGAGAACACACATGCAATGACTCTGGCTGTTGTTAGTAAAAAGAGCACACATTTCAATGACACTGGTGGATCCATATGTGGTATGTGAAAAGAACACACATGAAATGACTCTAGTTGTTGTTAGTAAAAAGAACACGCATGCAATGACACTGGTGGATCCATGTGTGGTCATTGAAGAGAACACACATCCAATGACTCTAGCTATTGTTAGTAAGAAGAGCACACATTTCAATGACACTGGTGGATCCATATGTGGTATGTGAAAAGAACACACATGAAATAACTCCAGTTGTTGTTAGTAAAAAGAACACACATGCAATGACACTGGTGGATCCATGTGTGGTCTCCGAAGAGAACACACATTTCAATGACACTGGTGGATCCATGTTTGGTCTCTGAAAAGAACACACATTTCGATGACACTTGTGGATCCAGTTTGGTCTCTGAAGAGAACACACATTTCAATGACACTGGTGGATCCATATGTGGTATGTGAAAATAACACACATGAAATTACACCAATTTTTGTTAGTGAAAATAACACACATGCAATGACACTGGTTGTTGTAAGTAAAAATAACACACATGCAATGACACTGGTCGATCCATAGGTGGATTGTGAAAAGAACACACATGCCATGAGTCTGGTTGTTGTTAGTAAAAAGAACAAGCATGCAATGACACTAGTGGATCCTTAGGTGGATTGTGAAAACAACACACATGAAATGACACTGGTGGATCCATATGTGGTATGTGAAAAGAATAGTCATGAAATGACTCCAGTTGTTTTTAGTAAAAAGAACACACATGCAATGACACAGGTGGATCAATGTGTGGTCTCTAAAAAGAACACACCTGCAATGACTCTGGCTGTTGTTAGTAAAAAGAGCACATATTTCAATGGCACTGGTGGATCGATATGTGGTATGTGAAAAGAATAGTCATGAAATGACTCCAGTTGTTGTTAGTAAAAAGAACACACATGCAATGACACTGGTGGATCCATGTGTGGGCTCTGAAGAGAACACACATGCAATGAATCTGGCTGTTGTTAGTAAAAAGAGCACACATTTCAATGACACTGGTGGATCCATATGTGGTATGTGAAAAGAACACACATGAAATGACTCCCGTTGTTGTTAGTAAAAAGAACACACATGCAATGACACTGGTGGATCCATGTGTGGTCTTTGAAGAGATCACACATCCAATGACTCTAGCTATTGTTAGTAAGAAGAGCACACATTTCAATGACACCGGTGGATCCATATGTGGTATGTGAAAAGAACACACATGAAATGACTCCAGTTGTTGTTAGTAAAAAGAACACACATGCAATGACACTGGTGGATCCATAGGTGGATTGTGAAAATAACACACATGCCATGAGTCTGGTTGTTGTTAGTAAAAAGAACACGCATGCAATGACACTAGTGGATCCATAGGTGGATTGTGAAAACAACACACATGCAATGACACTAGTGGATCCATATGTGGTATGTGAAAAGAATAGTCATGAAATGAGTCCAATTGTTGTTAGTAAAAAGAACACACATGCAATGACACTTGTGGATCAATGTGTGGTCTCTGAAAAGAACACACCTACAATGACTCTGGCTGTTGTTAGCAAAAAGAGCACACATTTCAATGACACTGGTGGATCGATATGTGGTATGTGAAAAGAATAGTCATGAAATGACTCCAGTTATTGTTAGTAAAAAGAACACACATGTAATGAGACCACACATACAATGACACTGGTGGATCCATGTGTGGTCTCTGAAGAGAACACACATGCAATGAATCTGGTTGTTGTTAGTAAAAAGAGCACACATTTCAAAGACACTGGTGGATCCATATGTGGTATGTGAAAAGAACACACATGAAATGACTCCCGTTGTTGTTAGTAAAAAGAACACACATGCAATAACACTGGTGGATCCATGTGTGGTCTTTGAAGAGATCACACATCCAATGACTCTAGCTATTGTTAGTAAGAAGAGCACACATTTCAATGACACCGGTGGATCCATATGTGGTATGTGAAAAGAACACACATGAAATGACTCCAGTTGTTGTTAGTAAAAAGAACACACATGCAATGACACTGGTGGATCCATAGGTGGATTGTGAAAATAACACACATGCCATGAGTCTGGTTGTTGTTAGTAAAAAGAACACGCATGCAATGACACTAGTGGATCCATAGGTGGATTGTGAAAACAACACACATGCAATGACACTAGTGGATCCATATGTGGTATGTGAAAAGAATAGTCATGAAATGAGTCCAATTGTTGTTAGTAAAAAGAACACACATGCAATGACACTTGTGGATCAATGTGTGGTCTCTGAAAAGAACACACCTACAATGACTCTGGCTGTTGTTAGCAAAAAGAGCACACATTTCAATGACACTGGTGGATCGATATGTGGTATGTGAAAAGAATAGTCATGAAATGACTCCAGTTATTGTTAGTAAAAAGAACACACATGTAATGAGACCACACATACAATGACATCAGGGATCCATGTGTGGTCTCTGAAGAGAACACACATGCAATGAATCTGGTGGTGGTTAGTCAAAAGAGCACACGTTTCAAAGACACTGGTGGATCCATATGTGGTATGTGAAAAGAACACACATGAAATGACTCTAGTTGTTGTTAGTAAAAAGAACACACATGCAATGACACTTGTGGATCCATGTGTGGTGTTTAAAGAGATCACACATCCAATGACTCTAGCTATTGTTAGTAAGAAGAGCACACATTTCAATGACACCGGTGGATCCATATGTGGTATGTGAAAAGAACAGACATGAAATGACTCCAGTTGTTGTTAGTAAAAAGAACACACATGCAATGACACTGGTTAATCCATGTGTGGTCTCTGAAGAGAACACACATTTCAATGACACTGGTGGATCCATATGTGGTATGTGAAAAGAACACACATGAAATAACTCCAGTTGTTGTTAGTAAAAAGAACACACATGCAATGACACAGGTGGATCCATGTGTGGTCTCCGAAGATAACACACATTTCAATGACACTGGTGGATCCATGTTTGGTCTCTGAAGAGAACACACATTTCGATGACACTGGTGGATCCATGTTTGGTCTCTGAAGAGAACACACATTTCAATGACACTGGTGGATCCATATGTGGTATGTGAAAATAACACACATGCAATTACTCCAATTTTTGTTAGTGAAAAGAACACACATGCAATGACACTGGTTGTTGTTAGTAAAAATAACACACATGCAATGACACTGGTCGATCCATAGGTGGATTTTGAAAAGAACACACATGCCATGAGTCTGGTTGTTGTTAGTAAAAAGAACACGCATGCAATGACACTAGTGGATCCATAGGTGGATTGTGAAAACAACACACATGCAATGACACTGGTGGATCCATATGTGGTATGTGAAAAGAATAGTCATGAAATGACTCTAGTTGTTGTTAGTAAAAAGAACACACATGCAATGACACTTGTGGATCAATGTGTGGTCTCTGAAAAGTACACACCTACAATGACTCTTGCTGTTGTTAGCAAAAAGAGCACACATTTCAATGACACTGGTGGATCGATATGTGGTATGTGAAAAGAATAGTCATGAAATGACTCCAGTTGTTAGTAAAAAGAACACACATGCAATGACACTGGTGGATCCATGTGTGGTCTTTGAAGAAAACACACATGCCATGACACTGGTGGATCCATGTGTGGTCTCTGAAGAGAACACACATGCAATGAATCTGGTTGTTGTTAGTAAAAAGAGCACACATTTCAAAGACACTGGTGGATCCATATGTGGTATGTGAAAAGAACACACATGAAATGACTCTAGTTGTTGTTAGTAAAAAGAACACACATGCAATGACACTTGTGGATCCATGTGTGGTCTTTGAAGAGATCACACATCCAATGACTCTAGCTATTGTTAGTAAGAAGAGCACACATTTCAATGACACCGGTGGATCCATATGTGGTATGTGAAAAGAACAGACATGAAATGACTCCAGTTGTTGTTAGTAAAAAGAACACACATGCAATGACATCAGAATCCATGTGTGGTCTCAAGAGAACACACATTTCAATGACACTGGTGGATCCATATGGGGTATGTGAAAAGAACACACATGAAATAACTCTAGTTGTTGTTAGTAAAAAGAACACACATGCAATGACACTGGTGGATCCATGTGTGGTCTCCGAAGAGAACACACATTTCAATGACACTGGTGGATCCATGTTTGGTCTCTGAAGAGAACACACATTTCGATGACACTGGTGGATCCATGTTTGGTCTCTGAAGAGAACACACATTTCAATGACACTGGTGGATCCATATGTGGTATGTGAAAATAACATACATGAAATTACTCCAATTTTTGTTAGTGAAAAGAACACACATGGAATGACACTGGTTGTTGTTAGTAAAAATAACACACATGCAATGACACTGGTCGATCCATAGGTGGATTGTGAAAAGAACACACATGCCATGAGTCTGGTTGTTGTTAGTAAAAGGAACACGCATGCAATGACACTAGTGGATCCATAGGTGGATTGTGAAAACAACACACATGAAATGACACTGGTGGATCCATATGTGGTATGTGAAAGGAATAGTCATGAAATGACTCCAGTTGTTGTTAGTAAAAAGAACACACATGCAATGACACTTGTGGATCAATGTGTGGTCTCTGAAAAGAACACACCTACAATGACTCTGGCTGTTGTTAGCAAAAAGAGCACACATTTCAATGACACTGGTGGATCGATATGTGGTATGTGAAAAGAATAGTCATGAAATGACTCAGTTGTTGTTAGTAAAAGAACACACATGCAATGACATCAGTGGATCCATGTGTGGTCTCAAGAGAACACACATGTAATGACATCAGGATCCATGTGGTCTCTGAAGAGAACACACATGCAATGAATCTGGTTGTTGTTAGTAAAAAGAGCACACATTTCAAAGACACTGGTGGATCCATATGTGGTATGTGAAAAGAACACACATGAAATTACTCCAATTTTTGTTAGTGAAAAGAACACACATGCAATGACACTTGTGGATCCATGTGTGGTCTTTGAAGATCAGAACATCCAATGACTCTAGCTGTTGTTAGTAAAAGAGCACACATTTCAATGACACTTTGGTGGATCCATATGTGGTATGTGAAAAGAACACACATGAAATGACTCCAGTTGTTAGTAAAAGAACACACATGCAATGACACTGGTGAATCCATGTGTGGTCTGAAGAGAACACACATTTCAATGACACTGGTGGATCCATATGGTATGTGAAAAGAACACACATGAAATAACTCCAGTTGTTGTTAGTAAAAAGAACACACATGCAATGACACTGGTCGATCCATATGTGGTCTCCGAAGAGAACACACATTTCAATGACACTGGTGGATCCATGTTTGGTCTCTGAAAAGAACACACATTTCGATGACACTTGTGGATCCATGTTTGGTCTCTGAAGAGAACACACATTTCAATGACACTGGTGGATCCATATGTGGTATGTGAAAATAACACACATGAAATTACTCCAATTTTTGTTAGTGAAAAGAACACACATGCAATGACACTGGTTGTTGTAAGTAAAAATAACACACATGCAATGACACTGGTCGATCCATAGGTGGATTGTGAAAAGAACACACATGCCATGAGTCTGGTTGTTGTTAGTAAAAAGAACACGCATGCAATGACACTAGTGGATCCATAGGTGGATTGTGAAAACAACACACATGAAATGACACTGGTGGATCCATATGTGGTATGTGAAAAGAATAGTCATGAAATGACTCCAGTTGTTTTTAGTAAAAAGAACACACATGCAATGACACAGGTGGATCAATGTGTGGTCTCTAAAAAGAACACACCTGCAATGACTCTGGCTGTTGTTAGTAAAAAGAGCACATATTTCAATGACACTGGTGGATCGATATGTGGTATGTGAAAAGAATAGTCATGAAATGACTCCAGTTGTTGTTAGTAAAAAGAACACACATGCAATGACACTGGTGGATCCATGTGTGGGCTCTGAAGAGAACACACATGCAATGAATCTGGCTGTTGTTAGTAAAAGAGCACACATTTCAATGACACTTTGGTGGATCCATATGTGGTATGTGAAAAGAACACACATGAAATGACTCCCGTTGTTGTTAGTAAAAAGAACACACATGCAATGACACTGGTGGATCCATGTGTGGTCTTTGAAGAGATCACACATCCAATGACTCTAGCTATTGTTAGTAAGAAGAGCACACATTTCAATGACACCGGTGGATCCATATGTGGTATGTGAAAAGAACACACATGAAATGACTCCAGTTGTTGTTAGTAAAAAGAACACACATGCAATGACACTGGTGGATCCATAGGTGGATTGTGAAAATAACACACATGCCATGAGTCTGGTTGTTGTTAGTAAAAAGAACACGCATGCAATGACACTAGTGGATCCATAGGTGGATTGTGAAAACAACACACATGCAATGACACTAGTGGATCCATATGTGGTATGTGAAAAGAATAGTCATGAAATGAGTCCAATTGTTGTTAGTGAAAAGAACACACATGCAATGACACTTGTGGATCAATGTGTGGTCTCTGAAAAGAACACACCTACAATGACTCTGGCTGTTGTTAGCAAAAAGAGCACACATTTCAATGACACTGGTGGATCGATATGTGGTATGTGAAAAGAATAGTCATGAAATGACTCCAGTTGTTGTTAGTAAAAAGAACACACATGCAATGACACTGGTGGATCCATGTGTGGTCTCTGAAGAGAACACACATGTAATGACACTGGTGGATCCATGTGTGGTCTCTGAAGAGAACACACATGCAATGAATCTGGTTGTTGTTAGTAAAAAGAGCACACATTTCAAAGACACTGGTGGATCCATATGTAGTATGTGAAAAGAACACACATGAAATGACTCTAGTTGTTGTTAGTAAAAAGAACACACATGCAATGACACTTGTGGATCCATGTGTGGTCTTTGAAGAGATCAGACATCCAATGACTCTAGCTGTTGTTAGTAAAAAGAGCACACATTTCAATGACACTGGTGGATCCATATGTGGTATGTGAAAAGAACACACATGAAATGACTCCAGTTGTTGTTAGTAAAAAGAACACACATGCAATGACACTGGTGAATCCATGTGTGGTCTCTGAAGAGAACACACATTTCAATGACACTGGTGGATCCATATGTGGTATGTGAAAAGAACACACATGAAATAACTCCAGTTGTTGTTAGTAAAAAGAACACACATGCAATGACACTGGTCGATCCATATGTGGTCTCCGAAGAGAACACACATTTCAATGACACTGGTGGATCCATGTTTGGTCTCTGAAAAGAACACACATTTCGATGACACTTGTGGATCCATGTTTGGTCTCTGAAGAGAACACACATTTCAATGACACTGGTGGATCCATATGTGGTATGTGAAAATAACACACATGAAATTACTCCAATTTTTGTTAGTGAAAAGAACACACATGCAATGACACTGGTTGTTGTAAGTAAAAATAACACACATGCAATGACACTGGTCGATCCATAGGTGGATTGTGAAAAGAACACACATGCCATGAGTCTGGTTGTTGTTAGTAAAAAGAACACGCATGCAATGACACTAGTGGATCCATAGGTGGATTGTGAAAACAACACACATGAAATGACACTGGTGGATCCATATGTGGTATGTGAAAAGAATAGTCATGAAATGACTCCAGTTGTTTTTAGTAAAAAGAACACACATGCAATGACACAGGTGGATCAATGTGTGGTCTCTAAAAAGAACACACCTGCAATGACTCTGGCTGTTGTTAGTAAAAAGAGCACATATTTCAATGACCTTTGGTGGATCGATATGTGGTATGTGAAAAGAATAGTCATGAAATGACTCCAGTTGTTGTTAGTAAAAAGAACACACATGCAATGACACTGGTGGATCCATGTGTGGGCTCTGAAGAGAACACACATGCAATGAATCTGGCTGTTGTTAGTAAAAAGAGCACACATTTCAATGACACTGGTGGATCCATATGTGGTATGTGAAAAGAACACACATGAAATGACTCCGTTGTTGTTAGTAAAAGAACACACATGCAATGACACTGGTGGATCCATGTGTGGTCTTTGAAGAGATCACACATCCAATGACTCTAGCTATTGTTAGTAAGAAGAGCACACATATCAATGACACCGGTGGATCCATATTTGGTATGTGAAAAGAACACACATGGAATGACTCCAGTTGTTGTTAGTAAAAAGAACACACATGCAATGACATTGGTGGATCCATAGGTGGATTGTGAAAATAACACACATGCCATGAGTCTGGTTGTTGTTAGTAAAAAGAACACGCATGCAATGACACTAGTGGATCCATAGGTGGATTGTGAAAACAACACACATGCAATGACACTAGTGGATCCATATGTGGTATGTGAAAAGAATAGTCATGAAATGAGTCCAATTGTTGTTAGTCAAAAGAACACACATGCAATGACACTTGTGGATCAATGTGGTCTCTGAAAAAGAACACACCTACAATGACTGGGCTGTTGTTAGCAAAAGAGCACACATTTCAATGACACTGGTGGATCGATATGTGGTATGTGAAAAGAATAGTCATGAAATGACTCCAGTTATTGTTAGTAAAAAGAACACACATGTAATGAGACCACACATACAATGACACTGGTGGATCCATGTGTGGTCTCTGAAGAGAACACACATGCAATGAATCTGGTTGTTGTTAGTAAAAAGAGCACACATTTCAAAGACACTGGTGGATCCATATGTGGTATGTGAAAAGAACACACATGAAATGACTCTAGTTGTTGTTAGTAAAAAGAACACACATGCAATGACACTTGTGGATCCATGTGTGGTGTTTAAAGAGATCACACATCCAATGACTCTAGCTATTGTTAGTAAGAAGAGCACACATTTCAATGACACCGGTGGATCCATATGTGGTATGTGAAAAGAACAGACATGAAATGGCTCCAGTTGTTGTTAGTAAAAAGAACACACATGCAATGACACTGGTTAATCCATGTGTGGTCTCTGAAGAGAACACACATTTCAATGACACTGGTGGATCCATATGTGGTATGTGAAAAGAACACACATGAAATAACTCTAGTTGTTGTTAGTAAAAAGAACACACATGCAATGACACAGGTGGATCCATGTGTGGTCTCCGAAGATAACACACATTTCAATGACACTGGTGGATCCATGTTTGGTCTCTGAAGAGAACACACATTTCGATGACACTGGTGGATCCATGTTTGGTCTCTGAAGAGAACACACATTTCAATGACACTGGTGGATCCATATGTGGTATGTGAAAATAACACACATGCAATTACTCCAATTTTTGTTAGTGAAAAGAACACACATGCAATGACACTGGTTGTTGTTAGTAAAAATAACACACATGCAATGACACTGGTCGATCCATAGGTGGATTGTGAAAAGAACACACATGCCATGAGTCTGGTTGTTGTTAGTAAAAAGAACACGCATGCAATGACACTAGTGGATCCATAGGTGGATTGTGAAAACAACACACATGAAATGACACTGGTGGATCCATATGTGGTATGTGAAAAGAATAGTCATGAAATGACTCTAGTTGTTGTTAGTAAAAAGAACACGCATGCAATGACACTAGTGGATCCATAGGTGGATTGTGAAAACAACACACATGCAATGACACTAGTGGATCCATATGTGGTATGTGAAAATAATAGTCATGAAATGAGTCCAATTATTGTTAGTAAAAAGAACACACATGCAATGACACTTGTGGATCAATGTGTGGTCTCTGAAAAGAACACACCTACAATGACTCTGGCTGTTGTTAGCAAAAAGAGCACACATTTCAATGACACTGGTGGATCGATATGTGGTATGTGAAAAGAATAGTCATGAAATGACTCCAGTTATTGTTAGTAAAAAGAACACACATGTAATGAGACCACACATACAATGACACTGGTGGATCCATGTGTGGTCTCTGAAGAGAACACACATGCAATGAATCTGGTTGTTGTTAGTAAAAAGAGCACACATTTCAAAGACACTGGTGGATCCATATGTGGTATGTGAAAAGAACACACATGAAATGACTCTAGTTGTTGTTAGTAAAAAGAACACACATGCAATGACACTTGTGGATCCATGTGTGGTGTTTAAAGAGATCACACATCCAATGACTCTAGCTATTGTTAGTAAGAAGAGCACACATTTCAATGACACCGGTGGATCCATATGTGGTATGTGAAAAGAACAGACATGAAATGGCTCCAGTTGTTGTTAGTAAAAAGAACACACATGCAATGACCTTTGGTTAATCCATGTGTGGTCTCTGAAGAGAACACACATTTCAATGACACTGGTGGATCCATATGTGGTATGTGAAAAGAACACACATGAAATAACTCTAGTTGTTGTTAGTAAAAAGAACACACATGCAATGACACAGGTGGATCCATGTGTGGTCTCCGAAGATAACACACATTTCAATGACACTGGTGGATCCATGTTTGGTCTCTGAAGAGAACACACATTTCGATGACACTGGTGGATCCATGTTTGGTCTCTGAAGAGAACACACATTTCAATGACACTGGTGGATCCATATGTGGTATGTGAAAATAACACACATGCAATTACTCCAATTTTTGTTAGTGAAAAGAACACACATGCAATGACACTGGTTGTTGTTAGTAAAAATAACACACATGCAATGACACTGGTCGATCCATAGGTGGATTGTGAAAAGAACACACATGCCATGAGTCTGGTTGTTGTTAGTAAAAAGAACACGCATGCAATGACACTAGTGGATCCATAGGTGGATTGTGAAAACAACACACATGAAATGACACTGGTGGATCCATATGTGGTATGTGAAAAGAATAGTCATGAAATGACTCTAGTTGTTGTTAGTAAAAAGAACACACATGCAATGACACTTGTGGATCAATGTGTGGTCTCTGAAAAGAACACACCTACAATGACTCTGGCTGTTGTTAGCAAAAAAGAGCACACATTTCAATGACCTTTGGTGGATCGATATGTGGTATGTGAAAAGAATAGTCATGAAATGACTCCAGTTGTTGTTAGTAAAAAGAACACACATGCAATCACACTGGTGGATCCATGTGTGGTCTCTGAAGAGAACACACATGGAATGACACTGGTGCATCCATGTGTGGTCTCTAAAAAGAACACACATGCAATGAATCTGGTTGTTGTTAGTAAAAAGAGCACACATTTCAAAGACACTGGTGGATCCATATGTGGTATGTGAAAAGAACACACATGAAATGACTCTAGTTGTTGTTAGTAAAAAGAACACACATGCAATGACACTTGTGGATCCATGTGTGGTCTTTGAAGAGATCACACATCCAATGACTCTAGCTATTGTTAGTGAGAAGAGCACACATTTCAATGACACCGGTGGAGCCATATGTGGTATGTGAAAAGAACAGACATGAAATGACTCTAGTTGTTGTTAGTAAAAAGAACACACATGCAATGACACTGGTCAATCCATGTGTGGTCTCTGAAGAGAACACACATTTCAATGACACTGGTGGATCCATATGTGGTATGTGAAAAGAACACACATGAAATAACTCCAGTTGTTAGTAAAAAGAACACACATGCAATGACACTGGTGGATCCATGTGTGGTCTCCGAAGAGAACACACATTTCAATGACACTGGGGGATCCATGTTTGGTCTCTGAAGAGAACACACATTTCGATGACACTGGTGGATCCATGTTTGGTCTCTGAAGAGAACACACATTTCAATGACACTGGTGGATCCATATGTGGTATGTGAAAATAACACACATGAAATTACTCCAATTTTTGTTAGTGAAAAGAACACACATGCAATGACACTGGTTGTTGTTAGTAAAAATAACACACATGCAATGACACTGGTCGATCCATAGGTGGATTGTGCAAAGAACACACATGCCATGAGTCTGGTTGTTGTTAGTAAAAAGAACACGCATGCAATGACACTAGTGGATCCATAGGTGGATTGTGAAAACAACACACATGAAATGACACTGGTGGATCCATATGTGGTATGTGAAAAGAATAGTCATGAAATGACTCCAGTTGTTTTTAGTAAAAAGAACACACATGCAATGACACAGGTGGATCAATGTGTGGTCTCTAAAAAGAACACACCTGCAATGACTATGGCCGTTGTTAGTAAAAAGAGCACATATTTCAATGACACTGGTGGATCGATATGTGGTATGTGAAAAGAATAGTCATGAAATGACTCCAGTTGTTGTTAGTAAAAAGAACACACATGCAATGACACTTGTGGATCCATGTGTGGTCTCTGAAGAGAACACACATGCAATGAATCTGGCTGTTGTTAGTAAAAAGAGCACACATTTCAATGATACTGGTGGATCCATATGTGGTATGTGAAAAGAACACACATGAAATGACTCCCGTTGTTGTTAGTAAAAAGAACACACATGCAATGACACTGGTGGATCCATGTGTGGTCTTTGAAGAGATCACACATCCAATGACTCTAGCTATTGTTAGTAAGAAGAGCACACACTTCAATGACACCGGTGGATCCATATGTGGTATGTGAAAAGAACACAAATGAAATGACTCCAGTTGTTGTTAGTAAAAAGAACACACATCCAATGACACTAGTGAATCGATGTGTGGTCTCTCAAGAGAACACACATTTCAATGACACTCGTGGATCCATATGTGGTATGTGAAAAGAACACACATGAAATGACACCAGTTGTTTTAGTAAAAAAAACACATGCAATGACACTAGTGGATCCATGTGTGGTCTATGAAGAGAACACACATACAATGACTCTGGTTGTTGTTCGTAAAAAGAGCACACATGCAAAGACACTAGTGGATCCATAGGTGGAATGTGAAAAAAACACACATGAAATTACACTGGTAGATCCAAAGGTGGTATGTGAAAAGAACACACATGCCATGACTCCAGTTGTTGTTAGTAAAAAGAACACACATGCAATGACACTGGTGGATCCATGTTTGGTCTCTGTAGAGGACACAACTTTAAATGACACTGGTGGATCCATATGTGGTATATGAAAATAACACACATGAAATTACTCCAATTGTTGTTAGTAAAAAGAACACACATGCAATGACACTGGTTGTTGTTAGTAAAAAGAACACACATGCAATGACACAGGTGTATCCATAGGTGGATTGTGAAAAGAACACACATGCCATGAGTCTGCTTGTTGTTAGTAAAAAGAACACCCATACAATGACACTAGTGGATCCATAGGTGGATTGTGCAAACAACACACATGCAATGACACTGGTGGATCCAAATGTGGTATGTGAAAAGAATAGTCATGAAATGACTCTAGTTGTTGTTAGTAAAAACAACACACATGCAATGACACTGGTGGATCCATGTGTGGTCTCTGAAAAGAACACACCTGCAATGACTCTGGCTGTTGTTAGTAAAAAGAGCACACATTTCAATGACACTGGTGGATCAATATGTGGTATGTGAAAAGAATAGTCATGAAATGACTCCAGTTGTTGTTAGTAAAAAGAACACACATGCAATGACACTAGTGGATCCATGTGTCGTCTCTGCAGAGAACACACATGCAATGACTCTGGCTGTTGTTAGTAAAAAGAGCACACATTTCAATGACACTGGTGGATCCATATGTGGTATGTGAACAGAAGACACATGAAATGACTCCAGTTGTTGTTAGTAAAAAGAACACACATGCAATGACACTGGTGGATCCATGTGTGGTCTCTAAAGAGAACACACATTTCAATGACACTGGTGGATCCATATGTGGTATGTGAAAAGAACACACATGAAATTACTCTAGTTGTTGTTAGTAAAAAGAACAGACATGCAGTGACACTGGTTGTTGTTAGTAAAAAGAACACACATGCAATGACACTTGTGTATCCATAGGTGGATTGTGAAAAGAACACACATGCCATGACTCTGGTTGTTGTTAGTAAAAAGAACACGCATGCAATAACACTAGTGGATCCATAGGTGGATTGGGAAAAGAACACACATGCAATGACACTGGTGGATCCATATGAGGTATGTGAAGAGAATAGTCATGAAATGACTCCAGTTGTTGTTAGTAAAAAGAACACACATGCAATGACACTGGTGGATCCATGTGTGGTCTCTGAAAAGAACACACCTGCAATGACTCTGGCTGTTGTTAGTAAAAAGAGCACACATTTCAATGACACTGGTGGATCGATATGTGGTATGTGAAAAGAATAGTCATGAAATGACTCCAATTTTTGTTAGTGAAAAGAACACACATGCAATGACACTGGTTGTTGTTAGTAAAAATAACACACATGCAATGACACTGGTCGATCCATAGGTGGATTGTGAAAAGAACACACATGCCATGAGTCTGGTTTTTGTTAGTAAAAAGAACACACATGCAATGACACTAGTGGATCCATAGGTGGATTGTGAAAACAACACACATGAAATGACACTGGTGGATCCATATGTGGTATGTGAAAAGAATAGTCATGAAATGACTCCAGTTGTTTTTAGTAAAAAGAACACACATGCAATGACACAGGTGGATCAATGTGTGGTCTCTAAAAAGAACACACCTGCAATGACTCTGGCTGTTGTTAGTAAAAAGAGCACATATTTCAATGACACTGGTGGATCAATATGTGGTATGTGAAAAGAATAGTCATGAAATGACTCCAGTTGTTGTTAGTAAAAAGAACACACATGCAATGACACTGGTGGATCCATGTGTGGTCTCTGAAGAGAACACACATGCAATGAATCTGGCTGTTGTTAGTAAAAAGAGCACACATTTCAATGACACTGGTGGATCCATATGTGGTATGTGAAAAGAACACACATGAAATGACTATAGTTGTTGTTAGTAAAAAGAACACACATGCAATGACACTGGTGAATCGATGTGTGGTCTCTCAAGAGAACACACATTTCAATGACACTGGTGGATCCATTTGTGGTATGTGAAAAGAACACACATGAAATGACACCAGTTGTTGTTAGTAAAAAACACACATGCAATGACACTAGTGGATCCATGTGTCGTCTATGAAGAGAACACACATGCAATGACTCTGGTTGTTGTTCGTAAAAAGAGCACACATGCAATGACACTAGTGGATCCATAGGTGGAATGTGAAAAAATCACACATGAAATTACACTGGTAGATCCATAGGTGGTATGTGAAAAGAACACACATGCCATGACTCCAGTTGTTGTTAGTAAAAAGAACACACATGCAATGACACTGGTGGATCCATGTTTGGTGTCTAAAGAGAACACACATTTCAATGACACTGGTGGATCCATATGTGGTATGTGAAAATAACACACATGAAATTGCTCCAATTGTTGTTAGTAAAAAGAACACACATGCAATGACACTGGTTGTTGTTAGTAAAAAGAACACACATGCAATGACACAGGTGTATCCATAGGTGGATTGTGAAAAGAACACACATGCCATGAGTCTGGTTGTTGTTAGTAAAAAGAACACCCATACAATGGCACTAGTGGATCCATAGATGGATTGTGCAAACAACACACATGCAATGACACTGGTGGATCCAAATGTGGTATGTGAAAAGAATAGTCATGAAATGACTCTAGTTGTTGTTAGTAAAAACAACACACATGCAATGACACTGGTGGATCCATGTGTGGTCTCTGAAAAGAACACACCTGCAATGACTCTGGCTATTGTTAGTAAAAAGAGCACACATTTCAATGACACTGGTGGATCGATATGTGGTATGTGAAAAGAATAGTCATGAAATGACTCCAGTTGTTGTTAGTAAAAAGAACACACATGCAATGACACTAGTGGATCCATGTGTCGTCTCTGCAGAGAACACACATGCAATGACTCTGGCTGTTGTTAGTAAAAAGAGCACACATTTCAATGACACTGGTGGATCCATATGTGGTATGTGAAAAGAAGACACATGGAATGACTCCAGTTGTTGTTAGTAAAAAGAACACACATGCAATGACACTGGTGGATCCATGTGTGGTCTCTGAAGAGAACACACATTTCAATGACACTGGTGGATCCATGTTTGGTCTCTAAAGAGAACACACATTTCAATGACACTGGTGGATCCATATGTGGTATGTGAAAATAACACACATGAAATTACTCCAATTGTTGTTAGTAAAAAGAACACACATGCAATGACACTGGTTGTTGTTAGTAAAAAGAACACACATGCAATGACACTGGTGGATCCATAGGTGGATTGTGAAAATAACACACATACCATGAGTCTGGTTGTTGTTAGTAAAAAGAACACGCATGCAATGACACTAGTGGATCCATAGGTGGATTGTGAAAACAACACACATGCAATGACACTGGTGGATCCATATGTGGTATGTGAAAAGAATAGTCATGAAATGACTCCAGTTGTAGTTAGTAAAAAGAACACACATGCAATGACACTTGTGGATCAATGTGTGGTCTCTGAAAAGTACACACCTACAATGACTCTTGCTGTTGTTAGCAAAAAGAGCACACATTTCAATGACACTGGTGGATCGATATGTGGTATGTGAAAAGAATAGTCATGAAATGACTCCAGTTGTCAGTAAAAAGAACACACATGCAATGACACTGGTGGATCCATGTGTGGTCTCTGAAGAAAACACACATGCAATGACACTGGTGGATCCATGTGTGGTCTCTGAAGAGAACACACATGCAATGAATCTAGTTGTTGTTAGTAAAAAGAGCACACATTTCAAAGACACTGGTGGATCCATATGTGGTATGTGAAAAGAACACACATGAAATGACTCTAGTTGTTGTTAGTAAAAAGAACACACATGCAATGACACTTGTGGATCCATGTGTGGTCTTTGAAGAGATCACACATCCAATGACTCTAGCTATTGTTAGTAAGAAGAGCACACATTTCAATGACACCGGTGGATCCATATGTGGTATGTGAAAAGAACAGACATGAAATGACTCCAGTTGTTGTTAGTAAAAAGAACACACATGCAATGACACTGGTAAATCCATGTGTGGTCTTTGAAGAGAACACACATTTCAATGACACTGGTGGATCCATATGGGGTATGTGAAAAGAACACACATGAAATAACTCTAGTTGTTGTTAGTAAAAAGAACACACATGCAATGACACTGGTGGATCCATGTGTGGTCTCCGAAGAGAACACACATTTCAATGACACTGGTGGATCCATGTTTGGTCTCTGAAGAGAACACACATTTCGATGACACTGGTGGATCCATGTTTGGTCTCTGAAGAGAACACACATTTCAATGACACTGGTGGATCCATATGTGGTATGTGAAAATAACACACATGAAATTACTCCAATTTTTGTTAGTGAAAAGAACACACATGGAATGACACTGGTTGTTGTTAGTAAAAATAACACACATGCAATGACACTGGTCGATCCATAGGTGGATTGTGAAAAGAACACACATGCCATGAGTCTGGTTGTTGTTAGTAAAAAGAACACGCATGCAATGACACTAGTGGATCCATAGGTGGATTGTGAAAACAACACACATGAAATGACACTGGTGGATCCGTATGTGGTATGTGAAAGGAATAGTCATGAAATGACTCCAGTTGTTGTTAGTAAAAAGAACACACATGCAATGACACTTGTGGATCAATGTGTGGTCTCTGAAAAGAACACACCTACAATGACTCTGGCTGTTGTTAGCAAAAAGAGCACACATTTCAATGACACTGGTGGATCGATATGTGGTATGTGAAAAGAATAGTCATGAAATGACTCCAGTTGTTGTTAGTAAAAAGAACACACATGCAATGACACTGGTGGATCCATGTGTGGTCTCTGAAGAGAACACACATGTAATGACACTGGTGGATCCATGTGTGGTCTCTGAAGAGAACACACATGCAATGAATCTGGTTGTTGTTAGTAAAAAGAGCACACATTTCAAAGACACTGGTGGATCCATATGTAGTATGTGAAAAGAACACACATGAAATGACTCTAGTTGTTGTTAGTAAAAAGAACACACATGCAATGACACTTGTGGATACATGTGTGGTCTTTGAAGAGATCAGACATCCAATGACTCTAGCTGTTGTTAGTAAAAAGAGCACACATTTCAATGACACTGGTGGATCCATATGTGGTATGTGAAAAGAACACACATGAAATGACTCCAGTTGTTGTTAGTAAAAAGAACACACATGCAATGACACTGGTGAATCCATGTGTGGTCTCTGAAGAGAACACACATTTCAATGACACTGGTGGATCCATATGTGGTATGTGAAAAGAACACACATGAAATAACTCCAGTTGTTGTTAGTAAAAAGAACACACATGCAATGACACTGGTGGATCCATGTGTGGTCTCCGAAGAGAACACACATTTCAATGACACTGGTGGATCCATGTTTGGTCTCTGAAAAGAACACACATATCGATGACACTTGTGGATCCATGTTTGGTCTCTGAAGAGAACACACATTTCAATGACACTGGTGGATCCATATGTGGTATGTGAAAATAACACATGAAATTACTCAATTTTGTTAGTGAAAAGAACACACATGCAATGACACTGGTTGTTGTAAGTAAAAATAACACACATGCAATGACACTGGTCGATCCATAGGTGGATTGTGAAAAGAACACACATGCCATGAGTCTGGTTGTTGTTAGTAAAAAGAACACGCATGCAATGACACTAGTGGATCCATAGGTGGATTGTGAAAACAACACATGAAATGACACTGGTGGATCCATATGTG
This sequence comes from Avena insularis, assembly GCA_023614405.1. Lineage (NCBI taxonomy): Eukaryota > Viridiplantae > Streptophyta > Magnoliopsida > Poales > Poaceae > Avena > Avena insularis. The sequence continues at coordinate 331,350 of JAJUPC010000377.1, forward strand.
GTATGTGAAAAGAATAGTCATGAAATGACTCCAGTTGTTTTTAGTAAAAAGAACACACATGCAATGACACTGGTGGATCAATGTGTGGTCTCTAAAAAGAACACACCTGCAATGACTCTGGCTGTTGTTAGTAAAAAGAGCACATATTTCAATGACACTGGTGGATCGATATGTGGTATGTGAAAAGAATAGTCATGAAATGACTCCAGTTGTTGTTAGTAAAAAGAACACACATGCAATGACACTGGTGGATCCATGTGGGCTCTGAAGAAGAACACACATGCAATGAATCTGGCATTGTTAGTAAAAAGAGCACACATTTCAATGACACTGGTGGATCCATATGTGGTATGTGAAAAGAACACACATGAAATGACTCCAGTTGTTGTTAGTAAAAAGAACACACATGCAATGACACTGGTGGATCCATGTGTGGTCTTTGAAGAGATCACATCCAATGACTCTAGCTATTGTTAGTAAGAAGAGCACACATTTCAATGACACGGTGGATCCATCTGTGGTATGTGAAAAGAACACACATGAAATCACTCCAGTTGTTGTTAGTAAAAAGAACACACATGCAATGACACTGGTAGATCCATAGCTGGATTGTGAAAATAACACACATGCCATGAGTCTGGTTGTTGTTAGTAAAAAGAACACGCATGCAATGACACTAGTGGATCCATAGGTGGATTGTGAAAACAACACACATGCAATGACACTAGTGGATCCATATGTGGTATGTGAAAAGAATAGTCATGAAATGAGTCCAATTGTTGTTAGTAAAAAGAACACACATGCAATGACACTTGTGGATCAATGTGTGGTCTCTGAAAAGAACACACCTACAATGACTCTGGCTGTTGTTAGCAAAAAGAGCACACATTTCAATGACACTGGTGGATCGATATGTGGTATGTGAAAAGAATAGTCATGAAATGACTCTAGTTGTTGTTAGTAAAAAGAACACACATGTAATGAGACCACACATACAATGACACTGGTGGATCCATGTGTGGTCTCTGAAGAGAACACACATGCAATGAATCTGGTTGTTGTTAGTAAAAAGAGCACACATTTCAAAGACACTGGTGGATCCATATGTGGTATGTGAAAAGAACACACATGAAATGACTCTAGTTGTTGTTAGTAAAAAGAACACACATGCAATGACACTTGTGGATCCATGTGTGGTGTTTAAAGAGATCACACATCCAATGAATCTAGATATTGTTAGTAAGAAGAGCACACATTTCAATGACACCGGTGGATCCATATGTGGTCTCTGAAGAGAACACACATGCAATGAATCTGGTTGTTGTTAGTAAAAAGAGCACACATTTCAAAGACACTGGTGGATCCATATGTAGTATGTGAAAAGAACACACATGAAATGACTCTAGTTGTTGTTAGTAAAAAGAACACACATGCAATGACACTTGTGGATACATGTGTGGTCTTTGAAGAGATCAGACATCCAATGACTCTAGCTGTTGTTAGTAGAAAGAGCACACATTTCAATGACACTGGTGGATCCATATGTGGTATGTGAAAAGAACACACATGAAATGACTCCAGTTGTTGTTAGTAAAAAGAACACACATGCAATGACACTGGTGAATCCATGTGTGGTCTCTGAAGAGAACACACATTTCAATGACACTGGTGGATCCATATGTGGTATGTGAAAAGAACACACATGAAATAACTCCAGTTGTTGTTAGTAAAAAGAACACACATGCAATGACACTGGTGGATCCATGTGTGGTCTCCGAAGAGAACACACATTTCAATGACACTGGTGGATCCATGTTTGGTCTCTGAAAAGAACACACATATCGATGACACTTGTGGATCCATGTTTGGTCTCTGAAGAGAACACACATTTCAATGACACTGGTGGATCCATATGTGGTATGTGAAAATAACACACATGAAATTACTCCAATTTTTGTTAGTGAAAAGAACACACATGCAATGACACTGGTTGTTGTAAGTAAAAATAACACACATGCAATGACACTGGTCGATCCATAGGTGGATTGTGAAAAGAACACACATGCCATGAGTCTGGTTGTTGTTAGTAAAAAGAACACGCATGCAATGACACTAGTGGATCCATAGGTGGATTGTGAAAACAACACACATGAAATGACACTGGTGGATCCATATGTGGTATGTGAAAAGAATAGTCATGAAATGACTCCAGTTGTTTTTAGTAAAAAGAACACACATGCAATGACACTGGTGGATCAATGTGTGGTCTCTAAAAAGAACACTCCTGCAATGAATAGGTGCGTTGTTAGTAAAAAGAGCACATATTTCAATGACACTGGTGGATCGATATGTGGTATGTGAAAAGAATAGTCATGAAATGACTCCAGTTGTTGTTAGTAAAAAGAACACACATGCAATGACACTGGTGGATCCATGTGTGGGCTCTGAAGAGAACACACATGCAATGAATCTGTTGATAGTAAAAAGAGCACACATTTCAATGACACTGGTGGATCCATATGTGGTATGTGAAAAGAACACACATGAAATGACTCCCGTTGTTGTTAGTAAAAAGAACACACATGCAATGACACTGGTGGATCCATGTGTGGTCTTTGAAGAGATCACACATCCAATGACTCTAGCTATTGTTAGTAAGAAGAGCACACATTTCAATGACACCGGTGGATCCATATGTGGTATGTGAAAAGAACACACATGAAATCACTCCAGTTGTTGTTAGTAAAAAGAACACACATGCAATGACACTGGTGGATCCATAGCTGGATTGTGAAAATAACACACATGCCATGAGTCTGGTTGTTGTTAGTAAAAAGAACACGCATGCAATGACACTAGTGGATCCATAGGTGGATTGTGAAAACAACACACATGCAATGACACTAGTGGATCCATATGTGGTATGTGAAAAGAATAGTCATGAAATGAGTCCAATTGTTGTTAGTAAAAAGAACACACATGCAATGACACTTGTGGATCAATGTGTGGTCTCTGAAAAGAACACACCTACAATGACTCTGGCTGTTGTTAGCAAAAAGAGCACACATTTCAATGACACTGGTGGATCGATATGTGGTATGTGAAAAGAATAGTCATGAAATGACTCTAGTTGTTGTTAGTAAAAAGAACACACATGTAATGAGACCACACATACAATGACACTGGTGGATCCATGTGTGGTCTCTGAAGAGAACACACATGCAATGAATCTGGTTGTTGTTAGTAAAAAGAGCACACATTTCAAAGACACTGGTGGATCCATATGTGGTATGTGAAAAGAACACACATGAAATGACTCTAGTTGTTGTTAGTAAAAAGAACACACATGCAATGACACTTGTGGATCCATGTGTGGTGTTTAAAGAGATCACACATCCAATGAATCTAGATATTGTTAGTAAGAAGAGCACACATTTCAATGACACCGGTGGATCCATATGTGGTATGTGAAAAGAACAGACATGAAATGACTCCAGTTGTTGTTAGTAAAAAGAACACACATGCAATGACACTGGTTAATCCATGTGTGGTCTCTGAAGAGAACACACATTTCAATGACACTGGTGGATCCATATGTGGTATGTGAAAAGAACACACATGAAATAACTCCAGTTGTTGTTAGTAAAAAGAACACACATGCAATGACACAGGTGGATCCATGTGTGGTCTCCGAAGATAACACACATTTCAATGACACTGGTGGATCCATGTTTGGTCTCTGAAGAGAACACACATTTCGATGACACTGGTGGATCCATGTTTGGTCTCTGAAGAGAACACACATTTCAATGACACTGGTGGATCCATATGTGGTATGTGAAAATAACACACATGCAATTACTCCAATTTTTGTTAGTGAAAAGAACACACATGCAATGACACTGGTTGTTGTTAGTAAAAATAACACACATGCAATGACACTGGTCGATCCATAGGTGGATTGTGAAAAGAACACACATGCCATGAGTCTGGTTGTTGTTAGTAAAAAGAACACGCATGCAATGACACTAGTGGATCCATAGGTGGATTGTGAAAACAACACACATAAAATGACACTGGTGGATCCATATGTGGTATGTGAAAAGAATAGTCATGAAATGACTCTAGTTGTTGTTAGTAAAAAGAACACACATGCAATGACACTTGTGGATCAATGTGTGGTCTCTGAAAAGAACACACCTACAATGACTCTGGCTGTTGTTAGCAAAAAGAGCACACATTTCAATGACACTGGTGGATCGATATGTGGTATGTGAAAAGAATAGTCATGAAATGACTCCAGTTGTTGTTAGTAAAAAGAACACACATGCAATGACACTGGTGGATCCATGTGTGGTCTCTGAAGAGAACACACATGGAATGACACTGGTGGATCCATGTGTGGTCTCTAAAAAGAACACACATGCAATGAATCTGGTTGTTGTTAGTAAAAAGAGCACACATTTCAAAGACACTGGTGGATCCATATGTGGTATGTGAAAAGAACACACATGAAATGACTCTAGTTGTTGTTAGTAAAAAGAACACACATACAATGACACTTGTGGATCCATGTGTGGTCTTTGAAGAGATCACACATCCAATGACTCTAGCAATTGTTAGTGAGAAGAGCACACATTTCAATGACACCGGTGGAGCCATATGTGGTATGTGAAAAGAACAGACATGAAATGACTCTAGTTGTTGTTAGTAAAAAGAACACACATGCAATGACACTGGTCAATCCATGTGTGGTCTCTGAAGAGAACACACATTTCAATGACACTGGTGGATCCATATGTGGTATGTGAAAAGAACACACATGAAATAACTCCAGTTGTTGTTAGTAAAAAGAACACACATGCAATGACACTGGTGGATCCATGTGTGGTCTCCGAAGAGAACACACATTTCAATGACACTGGTGGATCCATGTTTGGTCTCTGAAGAGAACACACATTTCGATGACACTGGTGGATCCATGTTTGGTCTCTGAAGAGAACACACATTTCAATGACACTGGTGGATCCATATGTGGTATGTGAAAATAACACACATGAAATTACTCCAATTTTTGTTAGTGAAAAGAACACACATGCAATGACACTGGTTGTTGTTAGTAAAAATAACACATATGCAATGACACTGGTCGATCCATAGGTGGATTGTGCAAAGAACACACATGCCATGAGTCTGGTTGTTGTTAGTAAAAAGAACACGCATGCAATGACACTAGTGGATCCATAGGTGGATTGTGAAAACAACACACATGAAATGACACTGGTGGATCCATATGTGGTATGTGAAAAGAATAGTCATGAAATGACTCCAGTTGTTTTTAGTAAAAAGAACACACATGCAATGACACAGGTGGATCAATGTGTGGTCTCTAAAAAGAACACACCTGCAATGACTATGGCTGTTGTTAGTAAAAAGAGCACATATTTCAATGACACTGGTGGATCGATATGTGGTATGTGAAAAGAATAGTCATGAAATGACTCCAGTTGTTGTTAGTAAAAAGAACACACATGCAATGACATCATGGATCCATGTGTGGTCTCTGAAGAGAACACACATGCAATGAATCTGGCTGTTGTTAGTAAAAAGAGCACACATTTCAATGATACTGGTGGATCCATATGTGGTATGTGAAAAGAACACACATGAAATGACTCCCGTTGTTGTTAGTAAAAAGAAGACACATGCAATGACACTGGTGGATCCATGTGTGGTCTTTGAAGAGATCACACATCCAATGACTCTAGCTATTGTTAGTAAGAAGAGCACACACTTCAATGACACCGGTGGATCCATATGTGGTATGTGAAAAGAACACACATGAAATGACTCCAGTTGTTGTTAGTAAAAAGAACACACATCCAATGACACTAGTGAATCGATGTGTGGTCTCTCAAGAGAACACACATTTCAATGACACTCGTGGATCCATATGTGGTATGTGAAAAGAACACACATGAAATGACACCAGTTGTTTTAGTAAAAAAACACACATGCAATGACACTAGTGGATCCATGTGTGGTCTATGAAGAGAACACACATACAATGACTCTGGTTGTTGTTCGTAAAAAGAGCACACATGCAAAGACACTAGTGGATCCATAGGTGGAATGTGAAAAAAACACACATGAAATTACACTGGTAGATCCAAAGGTGGTATGTGAAAAGAACACACATGCCATGACTCCAGTTGTTGTTAGTAAAAAGAACACACATGCAATGACACTGGTGGATCCATGTTTGGTCTCTGAAGAGAACACACATTTCAATGACACTGGTGGATCCATATGTGGTATGTGAAAATAACACACATGAAATTACTCCAATTGTTGTTAGTAAAAAGAACACACATGCAATGACACTGGTTGTTGTTAGTAAAAAGAACACACATGCAATGACACAGGTGTATCCATAGGTGGATTGTGAAAAGAACACACATGCCATGAGTCTGGTTGTTGTTAGTAAAAAGAACACCCATACAATGACACTAGTGGATCCATAGGTGGATTGTGCAAACAACACACATGCAATGACACTGGTGGATCCAAATGTGGTATGTGAAAAGAATAGTCATGAAATGACTCTAGTTGTTGTTAGTAAAAAAAACACACATGCAATGACACTGGTGGATCCATGTGTGGTCTCTGAAAAGAACACACCTGCAATGACTTTGGCTGTTGTTAGTAAAAAGAGCACACATTTCAATGACACTGGTGGATCAATATGTGGTATGTGAAAAGAATAGTCATGAAATGACTCCAGTTGTTGTTAGTAAAAAGAACACACATGCAATGACACTAGTGGATCCATGTGTCGTCTCTGTAGAGAACACACATGCAACGACTCTGGCTGTTGTTAGTAAAAAGAGCACACATTTCAATGACACTGGTGGATCCATATGTGGTATGTGAACACAAGACACATGAAATGACTCTAGTTGTTGTTAGTAAAAAGAACACACATGCAATGACACTGGTGGATCCATGTGTGGTCTCTAAAGAGAACACACATTTCAATGACACTGGTGGATCCATATGTGGTATGTGAAAAGAACACACATGAAATTACTCTAGTTGTTGTTAGTAAAAAGAACAGACATGCAGTGACACTGGTTATTGTTAGTAAAAAGAACACACATGCAATGACACTGGTGTATCCATAGGTGGATTGTGAAAAGAACACACATGCCATGACTCTGGTTGTTGTTAGTAAAAAGAACACGCATGCAATAACACTAGTGGATCCATAGGTGGATTGGGAAAAGAACACACATGCAATGACACTGGTGGATCCATATGTGGTATGTGAAAAGAATAGTCATGAAATGACTCCAGTTGTTGTTAGTAAAAAGAACACACATGCAATGACACTGGTGGATCCATGTGTGGTCTCTGAAAAGAACACACCTGCAATGACTCTGGCTGTTGTTAGTAAAAAGAGCACACATTTCAATGACACTGGTGGATCGACATGTGGTATGTGAAAAGAATAGTCATGAAATGACTCCAGTTGTTGTTAGTAAAAAGAACACACATGCAATGACACTGGTGGATCCATGTGTGGTCTCTGAAGAGAACACACATGCAATGACACTGGTGGATCCATGTGTGGTCTCTGAAGAGAACACACATGCAATGAATCTGGTTGTTGTTAGTAAAAAGACCACACATTTCAAAGACACTTGTGGATCCATATGTGGTATGTGAAAAGAACACACATGAAATGACTCTAGTTGTTGTTAGTAAAAAGAACACACATGCAATGACACTTGTGGATCCATGTGTGGTCTTTGAAGAGATCACACATCCAATGACTCTAGCTATTGTTAGTAAGAAGAGCACACATTTCAATGACACCGGTGGATCCATATGTGGTATGTGAAAAGAACAGACATGAAATGACTCTAGTTGTTGTTAGTAAAAAGAACACACATGCAATGAAACTGGTGAATCCATGTGTGGTCTCTGAAGAGAACACACATTTCAATGACACTGGTGGATCCATATGTGGTATGTGAAAAGAACACACATGAAATAACTCCAGTTGTTGTTAGTAAAAAGAACACACATGCAATGACACTAGTGGATCCATGTGTGGTCTATGAAGAGAACACACATGCAATGACTCTGGTTGTTGTTAGTAAAAAGAGCACACATGCAATGACACTAGTGGATCCATAGGTGGATTGTGAAAAGAACACACATGCAATGACACTGGTGGATCCATAGGTGGTATGTGAAAAGAACACACATGCCATGACTCCAGTTGTTGTTAGTAAAAAGAACACACATGCAATGACACTGGTGGATCCATGTTTGGTCTCTGAAGAGAACACACATTTCAATGACACTGGTGGATCCATATGTGGTATGTGAAAATAACAAACATGAAATTACTCCAATTGTTGTTAGTAAAAAGAACACAGATGCAATGACAGTGGTTGTTATTAGTAAAAAGAACACACATGCAATGACAGTGGTGTATCCATAGGTGGATTGTGAAAAGAACACACATGCCATGAGTCTTGTTGTTGTTAGTAAAAAGAACACCCATACAATGACACTAGTGGATCCATAGGTGGATTGTGCAAACAACACACCTGCAATGACACTGGTGGATCCATATGTGGTATGTGAAAAGAATAGTCATGAAATGACTCAAGTTCTTGTTAGTAAAAACAACACACATGCAATGATACTGGTGGATCCATGTGTGGTCTCTGAAAAGAACACACCTGCAATGACTCTGGCTGTTGTTAGTAAAAAGAGCACACACTTCAATGACACTGGTGGATCGATATGTGGTATGTGAAAAGAATAGTCATGAAATGACTCCAGTTGTTGTTAGTAAGAAGAACACACATGCAATGACACTTGTGGATCCATGTGGGGTCTCTGAAGAGAACAGACATGCAATGACTCTGGCTGTTGTTAGTAAAAAGAGCACACATTTCAATGACACTAGTGGATCCATATGTGGTATGTGAAAATAACACACATGAAATGACTCCAGTTGTTGTTAGTAAAAAGAACACACATGCAATGACACTGGTGGATCCATGTGTGGTCTTTGAAGAGATCACACATCCAATGACTCTAGCTATTGTTAGTAAGAAGAGCACACATTTCAATGACACCGGTGGATCCATATGTGGTATGTGAAAAGAATAGACATGAAATGACTCCAGTTGTTGTTACTAAAAAGAACACACATGCAATGACACTGGTGAATCCATGTGTGGTCTCTAAAGAGAACACACATTTCAATGACACTGGTGGATCCATGTGTGGTCTCTGAAGAGAACACACATTTCAATGACACTGGTGGATCTATATGTGGTATGTGAAAATAACACACATGAAATTACTCCAATTTTTGTTAGTAAAAGAACACACATGCAATGACACTGGTTGTTGTTAGTAAAAAGAACACACATGCAATGACACTGGTGGATCCATAGGTGGATTGTGAAAGAACACCCATGCCATGAGTCTAGTTGTTGTTAGTAAAAAGAACACGCATGCAATGACACTAGTGGATCCGTAGGTGGATTGTGAAAACAACACACATGCAATGACACTGGTGGATCCATATGTGGTATGTGAAAAGAATAGTCATGAAATGACTCCAGTTGTTGTTAGTAAAAAGAACACACCTGCAATGACACTTGTGGATCAATGTGTGGTCTCTGAAAAGAACACACCTACAATGACTCTGGCTGTTGTTAGTAAGAAGATCACACATTTCAATGACACCGGTGGATCCATATGTGGTATGTGAAAAGAACAGACATGAAATGACTCCAGTTGTTGTTAGTAAAAAGAACACACATGCAATGACACTTGTGGATCCATGTGTGGTCTTTGAAGAGATCACACATCCAATGACTCTAGATATTGTTAGTAAGAAGATCACACATTTCAATGACACCGGTGGATCCATATGTGGTATGTGAAAAGAACAGACATGAAATGACTCTAGTTGTTGTTAGTAAAAAGAACACACATGCAATGAAACTAGTGAATCCATGTGTGGTCTCTGAAGAGAACACACATTTCAATGACACTGGTGGATCCATATGTGGTATTTGAAAATAACAAACATGAAATTACTCCAATTGTTGTTAGTAAAAAGAACACACATGCAATGACACTGGTTGTTGTTAGTAAAAAGAACACACATGCAATGACAGTGGTTTATCCATAGGTGGATTGTGAAAAGAACACACATGCCATGAGTTTGGTTGTTGTTAGTAAAAAGAACACCCATACAATGACACTAGTGGATCCATAGGTGGATTGTGCAAACAACACACCTGCAATGACACTGGTGGATCCATATGTGGTATGTGAAAAGAATAGTCATGAAATGACTCAAGTTGTTGTTAGTAAAAACAACACACATGCAATGATACTGGTCGATCCATGTGTGGTCTCTGAAAAGAACACACCTGCAATGACTCTGGCTGTTGTTAGTAAAAAGAGCACACACTTCAATGACACTGGTGGATCGATATGTGGTATGTGAAAAGAATAGTCATGAAATGACTCCAGTTGTTGTTAGTAAAAAGAACACACATGAAATGACACTTGTGGATCCATGTGGGGTCTCTAAAGAGAACACACATGCAATGACTCTGGCTGTTGTTAGTAAAAAGAGCACACATTTCAATGACACTAGTGGATCCATATGTGGTATGTGAAAATAACACACATGAAATGACTCCAGTTGTTGTTAGTAAAAAGAACACACATGCAATGACACTGGTGGATCCATCTGTGGTCTTTGAAGAGATCACACATCCAATGACTCTAGCTATTGTTAGTAAGAAGAGCACACATTTCAATGACACCGGTGGATCCATATGTGGTATGTGAAAATAATAGACATGAAATGACTCCAGTTGTTGTTAGTAAAAAGAACACACATGCAATGGCACTGGTGAATCCATGTGTGGTCTCTGAAGAGAACACACATTTCAATGACACTGGTGGATCCATATGTGGTATGTGAAAAGAACACACATGAAATAACTCTAGTTGTTGTTAGTAAAAATAACACACATGCAATGACACAAGTGGATCCATGTGTGGTCTATGAAGAGATCACACATGCAATGACTCTGGTTGTTGTTAGTAAAAAGAGCACACATGCAATGACACTAGTGGATCCATAGGTGGATTGTGAAAAGAACACACATGCAATGACACTGGTGGATCCATAGGTGGTATGTGAAAAGAACACACATGCCATGACTCCAGTTGTTGTTAGTAAAAAGAACACACATGCAATGACACTGGTGGATCAATGTTTGGTCTCTGAAGAGAACACACATTTCAATGACACTGGTGGATCCATATGTGGTATGTGAAAATAACACACATGAAATTACTCCAATTGTTGTTAGTAAAAAGAACACACATGCAATGACACTGGTTGTTGTTAGTAAAAAGAACACACATGCAATGACAGTGGTTTATCCATAGGTGGATTGTGAAAAGAACACACATGCCATGAGTCTGGTTGTTGTTAGTAAAAAGAACACCCATACAATGACACTAGTGGATCCATAGGTGGATTGTGCAAACAACACACCTGCAATGACACTGGTGGATCCATATGTGGTATGTGAAAAGAATAGTCATGAAATGACTCAAGTTGTTGTTAGTAAAAACAACACACATGCAATGATACTGGTGGATCCATGTGTGGTCTCTGAAAAGAACACACCTGCAATGACTCTAGCTGTTGTTAGTAAAAAGAGCACACACTTCAATGACACTGGTGGATCGATATGTGGTATGTGAAAAGAATAGTCATGAAATGACTCCAGTTGTTGTTAGTAAGAAGAACACACATGCAATGACACTTGTGGATCCATGTGGGGTCTCTGAAGAGAACAGACATGCAATGACTCTGGCTGTTGTTAGTAAAAAGAGCACACATTTCAATGACACTAGTGGATCCATATGTGGTATGTGAAAATAACACACATGAAATGACTCCAGTTGTTGTTAGTAAAAAGAACACACATGCAATGACACTGGTGGATCCATGTGTGGTCTTTGAAGAGATCACACATCCAATGACTCTAGCTATTGTTAGTAAGAAGAGCACACATTTCAATGACACCGGTGGATCCATATGTGGTATGTGAAAAGAATAGACATGAAATGACTCCAGTTGTTGTTAGTAAAAAGAACACACATGCAATGACACTGGTGAATCCATGTGTGGTCTCTGAAGAGAACACACATTTCAATGACACTGGTGGATCCATATGTGGTATGTGAAAAGAACACACATGAAATAACTCTAGTTGTTGTTAGTAAAAATAACACACATGCAATGACACAAGTGGATCCATGTGTGGTCTATGAAGAGATCACACATGCAATGACTCTGGTTGTTGTTAGTAAAAAGAGCACACATGCAATGACACTAGTGGATCCATAGGTGGATTGTGAAAAGAACACACATGCAATGACACTGGTGGATCCATAGGTGGTATGTGAAAAGAACACACATGCCATGACTCTAGTTGTTGTTAGTAAAAAGAACACACATGCAATGACACTGGTGGATCAATGTTTGGTCTCTGAAGAGAACACACATTTCAATGACACTGGTGGATCCATATGTGGTATGTGAAAATAACACACATGAAATTACTCCAATTGTTGTTAGTAAAAAGAACACACATGCAATGACACTGGTTGTTGTTAGTAAAAAGAACACACATGCAATGACAGTGGTTTATCCATAGGTGGATTGTGAAAAGAACACACATGCCATGAGTCTGGTTGTTGTTAGTAAAAAGAACACCCATACAATGACACTAGTGGATCCATAGGTGGATTGTGCAAACAACACACCTGCAATGACACTGGTGGATCCATATGTGGTATGTGAAAAGAATAGTCATGAAATGACTCAAGTTGTTGTTAGTAAAAACAACACACATGCAATGATACTGGTCGATCCATGTGTGGTCTCTGAAAAGAACACACCTGCAATGACTCTGGCTGTTGTTAGTAAAAAGAGCACACACTTCAATGACACTGGTGGATCGATATGTGGTATGTGAAAAGAATAGTCATGAAATGACTCCAGTTGTTGTTAGTAAAAAGAACACACATGAAATGACACTTGTGGATCCATGTGGGGTCTCTGAAGAGAACACACATGCAATGACTCTGGCTGTTGTTAGTAAAAAGAGCACACATTTCAATGACACTAGTGGATCCATATGTGGTATGTGAAAATAACACACATGAAATGACTCCAGTTGTTGTTAGTAAAAAGAACACACATGCAATGACACTGGTGGATCCATGTGTGGTCTTTGAAGAGATCACACATCCAATGACTCTAGCTATTGTTAGTAAGAAGAGCACACATTTGAATGACACCGGTGGATCCATATGTGGTATGTGAAAAGAATACACATGAAATGACTCCAGTTGTTGTTAGTAAAAAGAGCACACATGCAATGACACTAGTGGATCCATAGGTGGATTGTGAAAAGAACACACATGCCATGACTCCAGTTTTTGTTAGGAAAAAGAACAGACATGCAATGACACTGGTGCATCCATGTTTGGTCTCTAAAGAGTACACACATTTCAATGACACTGGTGGATCCATATGTGGTATGTGAAAAGAACACACATGAAATGACTCTAGTTGTTGTTAGTAAAAAGAACACACATGCAATGACACTGGTTGTTGTTAGTAAAAAGAACACACATGCAATGACACTTGTGGATCCATAAGTGGATTGTGAAAAGAACACACATGCAATGACTCTGGTTGTTGTTAGTAAAAAGAACACACATGCAATGACACTAGTGGATCCATAGGTGGATTGTGAAAAGAACACAGATGCAATGACACTTGTGGATCCATATGTGGTATGTGAAAAGAATAGTCATGAAATGACTCTAGTTGTTGTTCGTAAAAAGAACACACATGCAATGACACTGGTGAATCCATGTGTGGTCTCTGAAGAGAACACACATTTCAATGACACTGGTGGATCCATATGTGGTATGTGAAAAGAACACACATGAAATAACTCTAGTTGTTGTTAGTAAAAAGAACACACATGCAATGACACAAGTGGATCCATGTGTGGTCTATGAAGAGATCACACATGCAATGACTCTGGTTGTTGTTAGTAAAAAGAGCACACATGCAATGACACTAGTGGATCCATAGGTGGATTGTGAAAAGAACACACATGCAATGACACTGGTGGATCCATAGGTGGTATGTGAAAAGAACACACATGCCATGACTCCAGTTGTTGTTAGTAAAAAGAACACACATGCAATGACACTGGTGGATCAATGTTTGGTCTCTGAAGAGAACACACATTTCAATGACACTGGTGGATCCATAGATGGTATGTGAAAAGAACACACATGCAATGACTCCTATTGTTGTTAGTAAAAAGAACACACGTGCAATGACACTGGTTGTTGTTAGTAAAAAGAACACACATGCAATGACACTGGTGTATCCATAGGTGGATTGTGAAAAGAACACACATGCAATGACTCTGGTTGTTGTCAGTAAAAAGAACACACATGCAATGACACTGGTGGATCCATAGGTGGATTGTGAAAAGAACACACATGCAATGACACTGGTGGATCCATATGTGGTATGTGAAAAGAATAGTCATGAAATGACTCTAGTTGATGTTAGTAAAAACAACACACATGCAATGACACTGGTGGATCCATGTGTGGTCTTTGAAAAGAACACACCTGCAATGACTCTGGCTGTTGTTAGTAAAAAGAGCACACACTTCAATGACATTGGTGGATCGATAAGTGGTATGTGAAAAGAATAGTCATGAAATGACTCCAGTTGTTTTTAATAAAAAGAACACACATGCAATGACACTTGTGGATCAATGTTGTGTCTCTTAACAGAAAAGACATGCAATGAATCTGGGTTTTGTTAGTAAAAAGAGCACACATTTTAATGACACTGGTGGATCCATATGTGGTATGTGAACACACATGAAATGACTCCAGTTGTTGTTAGTAAAAAGAACACACATGCAATGACACTGGTGGATCCATGTGTGGTCGTTGAAGAGAACACACATCGAATGACTCTAGCTATTGTTAGTAAGAAGAGCACACATTTGAATGATACCGGTGGATCCATATGTGGTATGTGAAAAGAATACACATGAAATGACTCCAGTTGTTGTTAGTAAAAAGAGCACACATGCAATGACACTAGTGGATCCATAGGTGGATTGTGAAAAGAACACACATGCCATGACTCCAGTTTTTGTTAGGAAAAAGAACACACATGCAATGACACTGGTGCATCCATGTTTGGTCTCTAAAGAGTACACACATTTCAATGACACTGGTGGATTCATATGTGGTATGTGAAAAGAACACACATGAAATGACTCTAGTTGTTGTTAGTAAAAAGAACACACATGCAATGACACTGGTTGTTGTTAGTAAAAAGAACACACATGCAATGACACTTGTGGATCCAAAAGTGGATAGTGAAAAGAACACAAATGCAATGACTCGGTTGTTGTTAGTAAAAGAACACACATGCAATGACACTAGTGGATCCATAGGTGGATTGTGAAAAGAACACAGATGCAATGACACTTGTGGATCCATATGTGGTATGTGAAAAGAATAGTCATGAAATGACTCTAGTTGTTGTTCGTAAAAAGAACACACATGCAATGACACTGGTGGATCCATGTGTGGTCTCTTAAAAGAACACATCTGCAATGACTCTGTCATTGTTAGTAAATAGAGCACACATTTCAATGAAACTGGTGGATCGATATGTGGTATGTGAAAAGAATAGTCATGAAATGACTCCAGTTCTTGTTAGTAAGAAGAACACACATGCAATCACACTAGTGGATCCATGTGTGGTCTCGGAAGAGAACACACATGCAATGACTCTGGCTGTTGTTAGTAAAAAGAGCACACATTTCAATGACACTGGTGGATCCATATGTGGTATGTGAAAAGAACACACATGAAATGACTCCAGTTGTTGTTAGTAAAAAGATCACACATGCAATGACACTGGTGGATCCATGTGTGGTCTCTGAAGAGAACACACATTTCAATGGCACTGGTGGATCCATATGTGATATGTGGAAAGAACACACATGAAATGACTCTAGTTGTTGTTTGTAAAAAGAACACACATGCAATGACACTGGTGGAGCCATGTGTGGTCTATGAAGAGAACACACATGCAGTGACTCTAGTTTTTGTTAGTAAAAAGAGCACACACGCAATGACACTAGTGGACCCATAGGTGGATTGCGAAAAAACACACATGCAATGACACTGGTGGATCCATAGGTGGTATGTGAAAAGAACACACATGCCATGACTCCAGTTGTTGTTAGTAAAAAGAACACACATGCAATGACACTAGTGGATCCATGTTTGGTCTCTAAAGAGAACACACATTTGAATGACACTGGTGGATCCATATGTGCTATGTGAAAAGAACACACATGAAATTACTCCAGTTGTTGTTAGTAAAAAGAACACACATGCAATGACACTGGTTGTTGTTAGTAAAAAGAACACCCATGCAATGACACTGGTGTATCCATAGGTGGATTGTGAAAAGAACACACATGCCATGACTCTGGTTGTTGCTAGTAAAAAGAACACGCATGCAATAACACTAGTGGATCCATAGGTGGATTGTGAAAAGAACACACATGCAATGACACTGGTGGATCCATATGTGGTATGTGAAAAGAATAGTCATGAAATGACTCCAGTTGTTGTTAGTAAAAAGAACACACATGCAATGACACTAGTGGATCCATGTGTGGTCTTTGAAAAGAACACGCCTGCAATGACTCTGGCTGTTGTTAGTAAAAAGAGCACACATTTCAATGACACTGGTGGATCGATATGTGGTATGTGAAAAGAATAGTCATGAAATGACTCTAGTTGTTGTTAGTAAAAAGAACACACATGCAATGACACTAGTGGATCCATGTGTGGTCTCTGAAGAGAACACACATGTAATGACTCTGGCTATTGTTAGTAAAAAGAGCACACATTTCAATGACACCGGTGGATCCATATGTGGTATGTGAAAAGAACACACATGCAATAACTCCAGTTGTTGTTAGTAAAAAGAACACACATGTAATGACACTTGTGGATCCATGTGTGGTCTCTAAAGAGAACACACATTTCAATAACACTAGTGGATCTATATGTGGTATGTGAAAATAATAGTCATGAAATGACTCTAGTTGTTGTTAGTAAAAATAACACACATGCAATGAACTGGTGGAACCATAGGTGGTATATGAAAAGAACACACATAGAATGACTCTAGTTGTTGTTAGTAAAAAGAACACACATGCAATGACACTGGTGGATCCATATGTGGTATGTGAAAAGAACACACATGCAATGACTCTGGTTGTTGTTAGTAAAAAGAACACACATGCAATGACACTGGTGGATCCATGTGCGGTCTCTGAAGAGAACACACATTTCAATGACACTGGTGGATCCATTTGTGGTATGTGAAAAGAACACACATGAAATGACTCCAGTTGTTGTTAGTAAAAAGAACACACATGCAATGACACTGGTGGAGCCATGTGTGGTCTATGAAGAGAACACACATGCAATGACTCTGGTTTTTCTTAGTAAAAACAACACACATGCAATGGCACTAGTGGATCCATAGGTGGATTATGAAAAGAACACACATGCAATGACACTGGAGTATCCATAGGTGCTATGTGAAAAGAACACACATGCCATGACTCCAGTTGTTGTTAGTAAAAATAACACACATGCAATGACACTGGTGGATCCATGTTTGGTCTCTGAAGAGAACACACATTTCAATGACACTAATGGATCCATATGTGGTATGTGAAAAGAACACACATGCAATGACTCTGGTTGTTGTTAGTAAAAAGAACACACATGCAATGACACTGGTGGATCCATATGTGGTATGTGAAAAGAACACACATGAAATGACTCTGGTTGTTGTTAGTAAAAAGAACACACATGCAATGACACTGGTGGATCCATGTGCGGTCTCTGAAGAGAACACACATTTCAATGACACTGGTGGATCCATTTGTGGTATGTGAAAAGAACACACATGAAATGACTCCAGTTGTTGTTAGTAAAAAGAACACACATGCAATGACACTGGTGGAGCCATGTGTGGTCTATGAAGAGAACACACATGCAATGACTCTGGTTTTTCTTAGTAAAAACAACACACATGCAATGGCACTAGTGGATCCATAGGTGGATTATGAAAAGAACACACATGCAATGACACTGGAGTATCCATAGGTGCTATGTGAAAAGAACACACATGCCATGACTCCAGTTGTTGTTAGTAAAAATAACACACATGCAATGACACTGGTGGATCCATGTTTGGTCTCTGAAGAGAACACACATTTCAATGACACTAATGGATCCATATGTGGTATGTGAAAAGAACACACATGAAATTACTCCAGTTGTTGTTAGTAAAAAGAACACACATGCAATTACACTGGTTGTTGTTAGTAAAAAGAACACACATGCAATGACACTGGTGTATCCATAGGTGGATTGTGAAAAGAACACACATGTCATGACTCTGGTTTGTTAGTAAAAAGAACACGCATGCAATAACACTAATGGATCCATAGGTGGATTGTGAAAAGAACACACATACAATGACACTAGTCGATCCATATGTGGTATGTGAAAAGAATAGTCATGAAATGACTCCAGTTGTTGTTAGTAAAAAGAACACACATGCAATGACACTAGTGGATCCATGTGTGGTCTTTGAAAAGAACACACCTGCAATGACTCTGGTTGTTGTTAGTAAAAAGAGCACACATTTCAATGACACTGGTGGATCGATATGTGGTATGTGAATAGAATAGTCATGAAATGACTCTAGTTGTTGTTAGTAAAAAGAACACACATGCTATGACACTAGTGGATCCATGTGTGGTCTCTGAAGAGAACACACATGCAATGACTCTGGCTATTGTTACTAAAAAAGAGCACACATTTCAATGACACTGGTGGATCCATATGTGGTATGTGAAAAGAACACACATGAAATGACTCCAGTTGTTGTTAGTAAAAAGAAAACACATGCAATGACAGTGGTGGATCCGTGTGTGGTCTTTTAAGAGAATACACATCCAATGACTCTAGCTATTGTTAGTAAGAAGAGCACACATTTCAATGACACCGGTGGATCCATATGTTGTATGTGAAAAGAACACACATGCAATGACTCTAGTTGTTGTTTTTAAAAAGAGCACACATGTAATGACACTTGTGGATCCATGTGTGGTCTCTAAACAGAACACACATTTCAATAACACTGGTGGATCCATATGTGGTATATGAAAATAATAGTCATGAAATGACTCTAGTTGTTGTTAGTAAAAAGAACACACATGCAATGAACTGGTTGAACCATAGGTGGTATGTGAAAAGAACACACATGCAATGAGTCTGGCTGTTGTTAGTAAAAAGAACACACATGCAATGACACTGGTGGAACCATAGGTGGTATGTGAAAGGAACACACATGCAATGAGTCTGGCTGTTGTTAGTAAAAAGAACACACATGCAATGACACTGGTGGATACATATGTGGTATGTGAAAAGAACACACATGCAATGACTCTGGTTGTTGTTAGTAAAAAGAACACACATGCAATGACACTGGTGGATCCATGTGTGGTCTCTGAAGAGAACACACATTTCAATGACACGGGTGGATCCATATGTGGTATGTGAAAAGAACACACATGCAATGACTCCAATTGTTGTTAGTAAAAAAACACACTTGGAATGACACTGGTGGATCCATGTGTGGTCTCTGAAGAGAACACGCATTTCAATGACACTTGTGGATCCATATGTGGTATGTGCAAAGAACACACATGAAATGACTCCTGTTGTTCTTAGTAAAGAGAACACACATGAAATGACACTGGTGGATCCATGTGTGGTCTCTGAAGAGAACACACATGCAATGACTCTGGTTGTTGTTAGTAAAAAGAGCACACATGCAATGACACTAGTGGATCCATAGGTGGATTGTGAAAAGAACACACATGCAATGACACTGGTGGATCCATGGGTTATATGTGAAAAGAACACACATGCAATGACTCCAGTTGTTGTTAGTAAAAAGAACACACATGCAATGACACTGGTGGATCCATGTGTGGTCTCTGAAGAGAACAGATATTTCAATGACACTGGTGGATCCATATGTGGTATGTGAAAAGAACACACATGAAATGACTCAAGTTGTTGTTAGTAAAAAGAACACACATGCAATGACACTGGTGGATCCATATGTGGTATGTGAAAAGAACACACATGCAATGACTCTGGTTGTTGTTAGTAAAAAGAACACACATGCAATGACACTGGTGGATCCATGTGTGGTCTCTGAAGAGAACACACATTTCAATGACACGGGTGGATCCATATGTGGTATGTGAAAAGAACACACATGCAATGACTCCAGTTGTTGTTAGTAAAAAGAACACACATGGAATGACACTGGTGGATCCTTGTGTCGTCTCTGAAGAGAACACACATTTCAATGACACTTGTGGATCCATATGTGGTATGTGCAAAGAACACACATGAAATGACTCCTGTTGTTCTTATTAAAAAGAACACACATGCAATGACACTGGTGGATCCATGTGTGGTCTCTGAAGAGAACACACATGCAATGACTCTGGTTGTTGTTAGTAAAAAGAGCACACATGCAATGACACTGGTGGATCCATGGGTGGATTGTGAAAAGAACACACATGCAATGACTCCAGTTGTTGTTAGTACAAAGAACACAGATGCAATGACACTGGTGGATCCATAGGTGGATTCTGAAAAGAACACACATGCAATGACAATGGTGGTTCCATATGTGGTATGTGAAAAGAATAGTCATGAAATGACTCCAGTTGTTGTTAGTAAAAAGAACACACACGCAATGACTCTGGTTGTTGTTAGTAAAAAGAACACACATGCAATGACATCAGGATCCATGTGTGTACTCAAGAGAACACACATTTCAATGACACGGGTGGATCCATATGTGGTATGTGAAAAGAACACACATGCAATGACTCCAGTTGTTCTTAGTAAAAAGAACACACATGGAATGACACTAGTGGATCCTTGTGTGGTCTCTGAAGAGAACACACATTTCAATGACACTTGTGGATCCATATGTGGTATGTGCAAAGAACACACATGAAATGACTCCTGTTGTTCTTACTAAAAAGAACACACATGCAATGACACTGGTGGATCCATGTGTGGTCTCTGAAGAGAACACACATGCAATGACTCTGGTTGTTGTTAGTAAAAAGAGCACACATGCAATGACACTAGTGGATCCATAGGTGGATTGTGAAAAGAACACACATGCAATGACACTGGTGGATCCATGGGTTATATGTGAAAAGAACACACATGCAATGACTCCAGTTGTTGTTAGTAAAAATAACACACATGCAATGACACTGGTGGATCCATGTGTGGTCTCTGAAGAGAACAGACATTTCAATGACACTGGTGGATCCATATGTGGTATGTGAAAAGAACACACATGAAATGACTCAAGTTGTTGTTAGTAAAATGAACACACATGCAATGACACTGATTGTTGTTAGTAAAGAGAACACACATGCACTGACACTGGTGGATCCATGGGTGGATTGTGAAAAGAACACACATGCAATGAATCCGGTTGTTGTTAGTAAAAAGAACACACATGCAATGACACTGGTGGATCCATAGGTGGATTCTGAAAAGAACACACATGCAATGACACTGGTGGATCCATATGTGGTATGTGAAAAGAATAGTCATGAAATGACTCCAGTTGTTGTTAGTAAAAAGAACACACATGCAATGACTCTGGCTTTTGTTAGTAAAAAGAGCACACATTTCAATGACACTGGTGGATCCATATGTGGTATGTGAAAAGAATAGTCACGAACTGACTCCAGTTGTTGTTAGTAAAAAGAATACACATGCAATGACACTAGTGGATCCATGTGTGGTCTCTGAATAGAACACACTTGCAATGACTCTAGCTGTTGTTAGTAAAAAGAGCACACATGCAATGACACTAGTGGATCCATATGTGCTATGTGAAAAGAACACACATGCAATGACTCTAGTGGTTGGTAGTTAAAAGAACACACATGCAATGACATCAGGATTCATGTGTGGTCTCTAAAGAGAACACACATTTCAATGACACTGGTAGATAGATATGTGGTACGTGAAAAGAACACACATGCAATGACTCCAATTGTTGTTAGTAAAAAGAACACACATGCAATGACACTGGTGGATCCATGTGTGGTCTCTGAAGAGAACACACATTTTAATGACACTGGTGGATCCATATGTGTTATGTGAAAAGAAGTCACAGGAAATGACTCCAGTTGGTGTTAGTAAAAGAACACACATGCAATGACACTGGTGGATCCATGTGTGGTCTCTGAATAGAACACACATGCAATGACTCTTGTTGTTGTTAGTTAAAAGAGCACACATGCAATGACTCTAGTGGATCCATACGTGGATTGTGAAAAGAACACACATGCAATGACACTTGTGGATCCATATGTGGTATGTGAAAAGAACACACATTCAGTGACTCCAGTTGTTGTTAGTAAAAAGAACACACATGCAATGACACTGGTTGTTGTTAGTAAAGGGAACACACATGCAATGACACTGGTGGATCCATAGGTGGATTGTGAAAAGAACATACATGCAATGACTCCAGTTGTTGTTAGTAATAAGAACACACATGCAATGACACTGGTGGATCCATAGGTGGATTGTGAAAAGAACACACATGCAATGACACTGGTGGATCCATATGTGGTATGTGAAAAGAATAGTCATGAAATTACTCCAGTTGTTGTTAGTAAAAAGAACACGCATGCAATAAAACTGGTGGATCCATGTGTGGACTCTGAAGAGAACACACATGCAATGACTCTGGCTGTGGTTAGTAAAAAGAGCACACATGCAATGACACTGGTGGATCCATAGGTGGATTTTGAAAATAACACACATGCAATGACTCTGGTTGTTGTTAGAAAAAAGAACACACATGCAATGAGACTAGTGGATCCATAGGTGGATTGTGAAAAGAACACACATACAATGACATCAGGATCCATGTGTGGTCTCCAAGAGAACACACATGCAATGACTCTGTCTGTTGTTAGTAAAAAGAGCACACATTTCGATGACACAAGTGGATCCGTGAGTGGATTGTGAAAAGAACATAAGGACCCACAACCTTTTAATAAGATTGGAAGCCTGTGTTTACAATGCTAGTCCACTGGATCAAAAACTAGCATCTCTGATTTTGAATGTAATATCAAGAAACAAAGGTCATAATACAACTTTATAACCAGGAATAACATAATTTTGTACGTAATACATAGCTCATTAAAACAATACATTACATTGCAGCGGAATAACTATAGTCATTGAGTTCTTCATCTTGAGAATTACCACGAGCGGATGTTAGTTATGAACTTTGTAATCCCTAATCGATCAATCTTCACTAAATCAATCAAACTGCAACATCATAAAATTCTGACCACAAGGTCAATACATTGGAATAAACGGTAGCAAGTGATACATGATATATTTTAAGTGGTTCTAATACTATATGCATTGGCTGTAATTACAGACTTGACACTTTGCTCAAAATAGATTTTCTTTTGAAAATACATAAGTTTGTTTTTGTAAAGCTTCCAAGGTATCTACCAATCAAAAGGCGAAGATCACTCGAGACATCTACCAATCAGACGAAGATCCTTTTAGCCCTTATTTCACCCACAAGTTTTATTTAGAAATTGGTGATAAGTTTTAAGTTTCCATGTCTTGATGCTCAAATTGTCACTAGGACATGGCTAAGTACTTAGGTTTACTCTGCGGTGGTGCACTTTCCCACAAGACTTGGTTTAAGACAAGATCCTTCGATAGCCTTTCCTTAAATAGATGTTTTCAAAACTATCATCCCATCTACCACCCCCCCTCTGTCAAGACAAGTTAGCATCCTAAGATCATGAGAGCCATATTATGATGGTTGCACTTGAAACTTCAACATTTGACATCTCAAATCTCTTTGTTCTGGTGGCCATCACAAGTGGAATACAATCCAAATTAGATGGCCTTGGCCACTCAACATATACCATTCTCCATTTACCCAGGTGATTTAATTAACTTAGTTGTTTGTTAAATAAAAATAAGTCTAGACTTGATGTTTTTCCATAGTGAATATATAGCCACCCTTGTTTTCTAATAGCTAGGCATAAGCATGGCATGTGGCTTATCCTTAGAATTTCCACATACAACAATTTCTAATCTATATAGGACTTCCCAACATCATTTGACAAGTGTGGCATGCAGTCTTAACAAAACTATAATAATGCAAAGTATAAAATATAGAATGGAATATATGATGATATCCTTTTGCCTTTTTGGTAGAGGTATAGGTTCACTTGCCTGACACTTTCTCACTCTTCAGAATTCTTTAATTCAATCAAAGCAAGGCACAAACTTAATCTACCAATCAAGCAAAACCCCCATAAATAACAAAAGTCGAACAAACAATTTTCCACACAAGTAATGGGATCTAAGTCTGGCCATAAGCATACAAGGTTAGTTCATTGTGAGATGGTCTTCACTGAGCTTCTAACTTTGTAAGTTCCAAATTGGTATTTACAAAATGGCAAAGTCATTTTGCAAAGGAATTCTATTAGATTCCTAAACTACCAAAGATCAAAATAGTCATTTACCAAAGTGGCAAAGTTAAAGTAATGCATGCAAACGTAAGCTGCTTTGTTTGTAAAGTGGTTCTAATTAGATTCCATAGACTTTTTTGGGTACATCTAATGGTCATTTCACCAGAAGTGTAATGGAAATTTGCAAGGGTCTCTATTAGAGTTTCCTAAACTTTGTAAGATCAAATTGGTCATTTACCAAGGGAGAGTGGTAAAGTTGTAAAGGCTTTACTATAAAACCATTTTCCAACAAAATTATTCATTCTATATTAGTGTAGAAATATTATTACAAGGCACACTAACCTATAGGGTTTACCAAATGATTGCTATTATAAGAAGAAAACTTGGTGTTTTGGGTCAGGCAGTTTGGTCCAAAACATTTTCTCAAAAGTTTCTTTATGAAGCATTTACATAAATAAAACAATGGTTTTAATTAGATGAGAAATGGTTAAACCAATTAATCCAACATTCTAAACTTTTCAAATCATTTTCAAACTATGGGTTAGTTACTAGGGTCAGTAAAGGTCTGTTTAAACAATTTACCAAAGGTTCTAACCTAAGCATTTTTAAAAATTTTCCTAATGTTATGGCTTACAAAGAATCTACAAAGTTAAACAAAGTTAACATACTATTTCTAAACAGAGGGCAGGTTGGCTAGGTCTTTGTCTTGCTGATTCAACGACAAATTTGTAATTTTTGGGCGTTAATGGATCCAAAGATACAAGGGTTGAAAATGGCAAAGTTTATGTTTTCAATTTTTGTTTCCCTAAACCCTAACGAAGCGACCGGCGTGTTTAATTAACGTCTGGGTTAAATAGGATCGGCAACGACGAACGTTGATCTAAGGATGATACAGCAGTTCATCTTACCTGGTTAGTCATTCTATCCGACCCGGTGGATCGCATCTCGGTTCCTATAGCTTAATGGCGAAGGCGTAAGCGTGTAAAGATGGCGAATGATCGGTCGACGGCGTCTTTACAGTGCTGAGGTGGGGAGGAGGGTTGCTCACCGGACTCGGGAAGTCATGCGAGCCAAAAGGTACGCTGAAAAGCGACAAAGGCGGCAAAGGCGATCGCAATTCCTGCGTCGGAGTTAGGAACAGCGTGATTGGCTGGTTGAGGTGAGGATGAGCTGCAGATCACCTGAAACAAGATGATAGCCCAGTTGACGGTATCAAAACAAGTTGTGTCGTGAAAGAGGCGGAAACTACCACGTAAGAGACCATTTGAGTTGAGGCCCGACATCAGGTACGCTTCGTAAAATGTCGGAAGCCCGTTCTTTATAAAGTCCCCGAAACCAGCAACTTGTGTAAAACGCAAAATACAATGATGATCTGGCGTCTGAAGGAGAGAGGGTGGTCTGGTTGCAGGAATATACCGTAGTTGGAAGCGGTGGCGGCGGCAGCAGGGCTTGTCGGTGTCGAGGTGCAGGGTGCTCACGGGTGAATGGTGGCAGGGAAGATGCAGCGAGGAGATGGGAAGCTATTCATAGCAAAACCGCAGCAAAGCGGGGGTGGTGGACAGACGGTGCGAATTGGCTGGTGAAGCTTCGTCGAACAGCGATGGTCTGAGAAATTGCAAGTGACTGGAAAGCGAAGAAGAAAAGCCCAGTGTCACAGGGAAAAGCGGAGGAGAAGGCGAAGGCGATTAAATAGGCGATAAATCGCGAGGTTTAATGTCACATGGATAGCAGCGGATTGATGGAGCTTCTCAGCAGGCCCGAAAGCGCAGCGGGTGAGGAAGGGGTGATAAAGGAAGAAGAAGAAGAGGTGGCGGTGGGGTCAGTCGATTAGAAGGAGAGCAGGGTCCTTGCAGTATCTTAGCGGGTTCCTTTCATGGTCTGAGAAAATGGTTAGTGGGTGAGAGAGGTGGGTCGTTTAAATGCGATGATGAGGGAGGAGGTAGGTCCTAGTTTTGAATTGTTCGATCAAATTACGATATCTGGGTGTAAATGTTTTTCTTCGGGGAGGAGGAATCTTTAAGTGGGCCCAGGCCCTTGGTAGGTTCTTTAAAAATTTGGTGATATTTTCCTATTTTTTCTAATACCTTCTTTTCCTTTTCTATTTCTTACATTTTTCAAACAATTTTCAAACAACAAACAATTCAACCAATTCTAAACAACACAACAAACCAATTCAAACTAACAGTCAACTTATTTTGAATTTTGGATTACATTTTAACAACATAATCAAATCTCAAAATAAAATAATATTTTATTTATTTTGAATCCATTTAATAATTAAAGAAAATGGTCTTAGTTTATTAACAATTTGATTTATTTAATAAAATTTCCATTTAAATCCAATTATTTTCAAAAACTTCAAACCAGAAGGTTTATTTGAAAATAAAAGAATACTTGAAACTTATTTAATTAAAAAATAAGTTTTGGTGTTTAATTAAATGAGCCTTTATACGTAAATTGAGATATTGAAATCATATTATTTTATTAAATAATTCTTTATATTTAATCAAAACCTTACTTCTAATAAAGATTTCAAGTAGTAATAAAATACTTGGTGTTCATTTAAAATGGGAAAAGCCTTTACTTAAATAAAATTGGATATTTAAATCCTTATTATTTTATTTAAATGACACTTTACTCTCATTTATCAAGCAAAATATTTTATTAAAAGCAATAAGGTAATTTGGTTCCTTTTCATTTGAAAACAAAATCTTTTATTAAAGGTCATCAAATTAATGCACAAAACAATTTATTTTTCCTTTATTAAATGTTTATCCTTATAGTCCTTTAGTATTATTTGATCACCAATTGGTAGGGAGCTTTAGTGAAGCTTTATGTGCAAATTCAATTTCCTTTAACTCATTATGTTAGAAGATTTTCTATGATTTAACGACTAAGTGAGAGCCAATTTCAGGTCTTACTTGATCCTTTGTGATTATTTATTGGTCAAATTTGGTATGGATCGTCCATGGACTGGAATAGCAAATGATTTCCTTCCATTAGGTTTAGGGATTGGATTTATTTTCCAAGTGTTCAAATTTCAGTGTCATTGAGATACATTTCCTTGATTTGGATTTTGGTGAATTGAGCTTTAGCCATTTTGTTCAAGATGGGATTTTAAGTTTCCTTTTAGAAACAAAAGTTTCTTTTCTACCCCGATTTTCAACAAAATTTATTTTGTTTATTTATTTTTCACATTACAAAATTGGAAAATCTTGCAGGATGTATTGTTCTATAAAAATAAATCTAAGTCGAAGTTTAGGGAGGCTAGAATTTGAGGTTTCAAAACAACAAATTTTACCACCTTAAAATTTTCAACTAGACTACATCTTGACACTTGGATCTTGGAAAAACTTCTTCTTGGAAAACTTACATAGTGCTGTTTCCCACTTGAATCATGGGTAAGGTTGGTGCACCCATGAAGCATTCTAACTATTACAGACAATTGTTTGCATAATAGCTAGTTCTTACATTTGAAAGCAGGTTATAAGTTTGAGGGTCTTGAGGTATTTCTACCGGAGCGGTATGACATAATGTCCTAACTCATGCAGTGTTTGCACATCGCGGCTAATATCTTCCTCCTTGGGTTTCACTAGCTTTGTTTGTCTTCTTGGCTTTTTTATTTACGGGCGTTGGCATAATGACCCATCTCTTTGCATTGCAAACATTACACTTTGTGTATGTATCCTTCTTGCTGGTGTTGAAGGGCATTTCTTCTTCTATTCTTTTAAAATTCTCTCAAAGCTAGGGAGTTCTTCTAGTTCATGCTCTTCATGAGTGGGGTCTTTCTCTCTTCTTGGGGCATGATCTTCATACTCCTTGGTTGCATGATCCTTGACACAAGTATTTCCTTGGGTTCCTTCTAAAATAACATCTTGGTCATCCTTGTTGTCATAAACTCCTTTGGAAGAGTTTTCTCTGTTGATCATTGAGTAACCAATCCAGCCGTAATTGGGATTGAGCTTCTAAAATCCTTTATATGGCTAGGTCTAATCATTGTTGTTGGCGTAAAGCTGA